>JAJNOH010000034.1:0-537274 GCA_022376275.1 Xylariomycetidae sp. FL2044 | reverse complement strand
ACCGATCTAATCTGCCTACCGTCGACATTGCGGAACCAAACCAGTCACCACTCCCCTGGCAGTCAGTGCGTCAGATCATTGTGTTTCGCCAAAGGGTGGCATCCCCCCCCCTCTCCCCGTCTTTAGGTAATGGGTCAATCAATAGCTGAACCATGGGATTGACTACCCAGGACTTTCTAGTTTCCCGCCTTTTAGAGGTTCATAATTTATTTTCATATTCTTGATGATCACGGCCTGATCGACGTGTCTGAGTAGGCAGGGGTAGTCATCGGGATATACCGCGTGACCACAAGGGATGGAGGCATATTAGACGACGAAGCCGGCTCCTTCCCTTCCTCGCCTCGTCAGGATGCTTGTTATGTCGGGCTGCTCTCATGTCCTGTCGCGGGGTATTTCTCAATATGTGTCTCCATTTTCTGGTTTCTGCTGAGGCAACAAGGTTACGCTTCGTATCTGGTTCGTTTTGCGGCCCTTCACTTTGCTTGCCGGCTTTGCTAGCTGAAGTGGTGGGTGAGGAGGTGGTTTTCTCATTTTTCTTTCTCTTTCTCTTTATTTTTTTTCTTACCAGTCCTGCAGCGGCAAACCCGGCAGGCGACGAGCTGTCCTTTACCTCTCAAGTGTGTGGAGTGTTGTATTGTTTACTCGAAATGGAAGTATCCCAAGCGAGCTGCCCATGAGACCCTTTCTGTCGATGGCCAGAGAGTCGGGAGATCTCACATCTCGCGTGCAAAAGACCTCATTTACCGGTCTAGGTTTACATATGAAAAGAGTCAAGCTGACGTCCATACTACTGAAAGTATTTTACGGCAACGACACTGAAGATACTTGAAAAATGATATTGGCTTCAAATCATTCAGACGGGGCACTTCTCCACACGATTCTTCGAGGACACCGAAACGTTCCACAAGCGGGCAACTCCCTCCCCCATGTACTACTTAGTAGCTGCTTAGCTAGATGGACAGATATCTAAATATAAGGAACGGACCTTGTTAGCGGCGGAGATTGGCAAAAACAGGTGCCAAGCTCTAGTCTATCCCATACAGTAAACACCGTCGGTCTGGGTTTCCTGTGATGGTAGACTACAAGCACGCAGACACGAACGGATCGCCTTTTGAAGAAAAGACAGTCGACAGATATACAACTACCTTATCAAAGACAGGGAGTGGGTATAGTAGATCTCAGAGAAGAATTCTACGCTTTTTTTTTTTTTTTTTTTCTTCTCATGCAGATTGGTAGCTATTCAATCGTGTGAACAGCTCCAGAAAAACAGGGACTTGCTCGGTGGCAGCGGTGTCTCAAATGAATCTGGTGATGACGAGCAAATGCATTGCACCACGAGAACAATGAGCCCATGAGGGCAGGAGAACTGTGCCTGATTAGTATCGTGTCAGTGGGTGGAGTAAGATCTATATCCAGTAGGTAGGAACCCCATCGGCTAATACCATCGAGAATGCGGAGACAGATATCTCCATCGAGGTTTTGTTCGTCAACCTCGTAGCATCCTCGTTCTCGTACTTGGAATGATCATCGTGAAGTTGACGATGACGTGTTCTTTTCGACTTTTTTTTTCCTCGAGATTCTTATTTTCGAGACACTTTGGCATATTTCCACATAGCGCCCAACATGTAAATACCACCCACCTAAGTTTTGGTGACTGACTACCTGGAATTACGATAGCGACTGACACGATGGATGCAACGACGAACGGGTTGGCCCGCCAGTCAGGACTTCGGTGAACTAAACCAGGCGCGTGGTATGGCTATCATATACCAACTATGCATCCCTGAGAGCATGTTCTTTTTCTAGAAGGAAAAAGAGGAGAACGGCAAGACCGTCGTTCATCCAAAACAAGGTGTCAAGTGTCGATCGCCAAGTGGGCTTAAACAGGGGGGTCGTCCCCACATAGACTAGTTAGATCGTGGAGGCGGCTCAACCGATCCTTTCCCACTCGGACTACGGAGTACATAGTACGAAGTACCTAGATGGCAATCCTTCTAAGAATAACAACGCCAAAAAAGCTTAAAACTTCTCGTTGGCCTGGTATCTATTTTTGGAAAAACAACACCGTTCGTTTTTTTTGTTGTCTACTTCGTATGGCCAGCAAGTCTCAGAGAACACAGTGTAACTAACGGGGTATCAACAGTTTCTCTAATTGCGGATTCAGCGGTGTCAGGACATCCTAAAATACATAAAAAGACGAACCTACTTCTTGTTTTACCCACACCAAAAGAAGCACACATTGGGACAGACTCCAACCTACGCGTGATCATGTCGATGATCCATTCAATGACGCTACGGGACGTCTAGGATAACTTGTCGGCGTTTCCGGGCTAAAGACCATTATGTATGTCACTACCAGCACCGAGACACTCGGGTGGTGCTTCGTTCATGCGCTCGAGGCCAGCGTCATCCTGCCTGACCCGGCCGTGCTTTACACCCCCCGGCTCTCCGTCTCGTATATTCCGGTGGCCCCCTAGGCTGCCAGCGTTCAGCGGCGTCTGAAATCCCTGGCGCCTTTTTGACGTAGTTCCAATTAAAGTGATTACCTGCCTTGGGTAGTCTCCAGTTATTGATTGCCGCTTGTTTACCGACGGTATTGACATTTCTTCCAATTATGGGTAATACGCTCCCCCTTTTTGGAATATATGGAGACTAGGGGTATGTCGAACTACGCCTACTCCGATGAGAGCTCGTGCGTCTACGAAGCGTCGTTGTTAGGACGTAGGGTTGATACAACGTGATATAAGTCTGTTCTTCCGCACTCAAACTTCTTTCGATATGACCGCTATATTGTATTCATTGGTTTTTTTTTCGTTCGCATTCCTTGATTCTTTTTTTTCTCGAGCGACGAAACTGATTGTTTGCAACCACATTCCTTTCTCGAGCTTTCAACTTCGCAAGTCAGACATGTCGCACAATCTATCGAGCCTACAGCACATGATGGCGTTGGTACCGGTGACTCAGAGCAAGGGTACGAATACACAATCCACGCAGAGGGAGGAGATAATAGACAGCGGCTATAACTGGGAGGATGAGGTTGACCGAGATAACACGTACTTCAAGACGAGACCAAGTACGTATCAATTCTTCGGGGGGAACCGCATGATTACCATTGCAGATATACTAATTCGAGCTTGGGAGTAGGGCGTACTGGTTGGATCTGTCCACCGCGTCCCGCCCTCTTAAGGCAGTGAAACGAGCAAGCCAAAGCCTACCGTTATCATGCACGACAAGGCGACGCAGACAGATGAAACCTTTAGTATGGCTATACCCATCAACATCCTAAAGCTCCCCGTTGGGAGGGTGAAACGGATTGGATCTGTTTCAGTGAGGCAGATAGATTGAGAGACCAGTACGTGAGCTATTTGAACGGAATGGTATGGTCTCTATATTTCGCGAGTCCTTTCGAAATTGGTATACAGGAGCTGATGAGTCTACTTTGCAGTGACGAATTCGAAGACACTCATAGTCCAATATGAGACTATATCACCCCATGAAGACCTCAACGAGGACGGTGTGAATGACAAACCCCGAGCGACCTCGATGCCGCATCACCCAGCGATCGGTAGAAGAATCAATCGGAATGCGGGAAGAAATCGAAAAGACCAAGTTGGCGTGACCTTCACGTTCAGGCAACAATACCACGGACCCCGCGAGCGGAGAAAAGGAGCGCGTTTCAGGATATCACTAGGACAGAACCATGGGGGATGATGAGAGACGAAGCTGCACCCTCCCACCAATTACCTACCCCTGGGGCAGATGCTAACAACAGGAGACATGGGATCATGAGGGGTAGGAAAGAAGAAGAAGATCAGTCAAGATGTCCATCGATTCAGGGAAATGGGGGACCAAGAAGACAATAGCTTAGAGATGAAGCCAACCAGAAAAAATGCAACCCAAGCATCAAGAACGCTACAAATTGCTGTCACAATCACCACCACCACCACGCACACATTTTTACACGAACTGTGCAACAAAAGTTTCGAGCATCCCTTAGCCAAGACAGCGAATGGAATTTTATTTTACTTAGACTCTACATCAGAAAATATGTATCACTGCGAAAGAATTTAAGTATTTTACATACATATCGCAACAGAAAAAAAAAAAACATCAGGACACCTTGTTATCTTTCCTATCCATCTTTACTTATCAAGCAAATCTCGCTGCTCAGCCTCAGTCCGGACCACTTTATGTTAACTATCGCCTTTTGCGCGTTGGTGATGATTCTTTGGCTGGATCGGCGGAGAACAGCAGTTGCGGGCAGGGTTTTGCATCCTTAGGTTTGACATGATCGACATTGGGACAGATACCTAGACGGACCACTATAAATAAAGATCCTCACCCCTTCAAGCTTCGAAACTAATAAAT
Organism: Xylariomycetidae sp. FL2044; assembly: GCA_022376275.1. Taxonomy (NCBI): domain Eukaryota; kingdom Fungi; phylum Ascomycota; class Sordariomycetes; species Xylariomycetidae sp. FL2044. The sequence continues at coordinate 532,906 of JAJNOH010000034.1, read as the reverse complement.
ACAAAACAAAATGCCATGGGAGTATAGAATACCGGGTGAGTTGTCGTCGTCTGCGATGACGATAGCGACTCCTTTTTTTTTTTTTTTTTTTTTTTTTTCTTTGCAGGCCTCGTAGGGTGAGTATGTGACCGCGACTACTGCCATATTGCTCCCTAGCTGAGACTGAGATCTCATTGTAGTTATGTAGGATGGATGGATGGGTTCTCGAGTGTACCCTTTTGCTACCCCTACAAAAGGGATGTGCGATGTCACGCCGCCAAGGTGCGGCCGTGAGATCAGCGTTCTGCCTGTTGCCGGTGTCCACCAGCCAAGCCCTGTCGTCAGGTACAGCTTCTAGAAACTCGGACGACGTTCTACTCTTATCATGCGGCTGCCGTCTAGTGAATTACTCATTGCACTCTTTCTCGGCGGTGAAGTTGAGTTGGATTGTGTTAAGAGCGGGCTTCTATATGTGATGCGATGATATAGTAACACCCGTATCGGCTGACTACATGATAGCGGATTCAGAAGCATGAAAAAAAAAAGAAAAATTGAAGCAAATAAAAGACTATAAATCCCTCGCGTGACCCTGAGACGCCCATGTCGAAGCCCAGTGGAATGGAAGGACAGGAAGTGTTGACTCATCTCGCAAATCACGCCACCAGTAAGACTGCATGTCCTATTTCGCAGAAGAATCACCTCTTATAATTGCCCACCCAATCAATCCGCTTCCTTTTTCTCGAATCCGAACCCGTACCCGACTTTCTCGACCTCCTCCTCTTCCCCGGTCCCGTCCTACTTCTTTTTTCCCCTCCCTCCGGACCCCCAGCCGCCGCCGCCGCCGCCGCCTGCGCGTTTCTCAGCTTCCGCCTATACCAAGTGACCGTCTTCCACTCGCGCGGCTCATTCTCGAGCACGCCGCGCTCCCCGACCTTCACGATCCTATCGCCATGCGGCCGACAGCAATAGAGGGTCTTCGGGACCCGGATAGTCTGGATCGCGTGGCCGGTCCAGGCCTTCACCGTCTCGAGCCACAGGGCCACGCTGTACGCCTGCGACGCGTACGAGCGGTACGCCGTCGTGGCGTAGAAGAGGGGCGCGAACTCGGCGTACAGGGCCCGGCACGTGCACGCCAGCGAGAGCGGGGTGGCGGGCCAGCGCGACTTGGACTTGCGGTGGCTGGGGGGCCGGATGTGGATTACGGTGGTGGTGGTCTGGGCGAGATAGGAGTAGATCTCATTGCGAATCTCGGGCGGCAGAGAGAAGAAGTTCAACCGCTGGGTGGGGGCGCTGGGTGAGGATTTTCTGGGCATGGCTGAAGGAAATTGAATGAATGCCGGCAGGTTAGCTCGGGATGTGTGTGCGTGTGTTTGGCACCATTTATGTGACTGGACTAGAATGCATGTAAAGGGGAAGGATGTGCTTGCTCTTATTCTAGAACAGCTATGCGTGATTATATGCGTATGCGTGAGATCCTGTTGAACGACGATGCTGCGCTCGTTCGAATCGTGTCAGCATGCCGATTTGGATTGATGAAATCACTCGAGGTGTGTGTAAGCAGGGAAACAAATGTCTCCTAGGTTGCAAAGGGGGGGATGGCCATTAACTATATGCCTAGAAAACTATATGCCTAGAATTCGGATTATTTCTAATCCGAGCCAATCAAACACCCTTAGCAGGACACGGTGTACCTGGTAAACACTTGAACGCGTATTGATTTTCTTCCCACGTTGAAACATCGTTTTTCGACAGCTGGGAAAATTCTCAAACGATTAATCCAACGTTTATCTATTTTTTCAACAGTTGTTAAACAGTTGATCGACTATTGATCGATAGTTGTTTCTCTGTTTGAAAATATTTCGATGTTGGGAAGGAACAAGTACTTGAAAGAGTATCGAATCAACGTTTAGTGAACTTGGCGGGGCCTGCTACGGACCTAGCTGTGCCCCTTTTTGGCAGATGGTGGCAAAAAGTGCCCCCCCTGAAACGCGGCGTGTTGATTGGTGGAGCGGCAGAGGCGTCTCACCCATACTGTACATAGTTCATGACGGACGGTCGTTACCCTACTATTTAATCCTCTGAATCTTCCTGGAGAACCAGTCCGAGCCCTGTACTAGAAATCTTTTTTTTTTTTTTTTGTTTTTTCATTAAGCTGATCCGTCTTTGACACTTGAGCGGCACTCCCTGTGCCTTATTCCTCCCCGAAGATACCCTCATCACGCATGCTTCTCCTGCTACCACAAAAGACCTCCGACGAAAGTGACTTTATCTGGGTGCCCAGTACCCACCCCTAATCGTATTAACCTTCTAGAATATGTCAGTAACAAGACCATTGGCTTAGATAAGTCTTGTAAACTAGCGTTGTGTTACTTACAGAACGCAAACCTTATGATCCAGTGGGTACCGTGGCCTCTTCTCGTTCTCGGAGTTTCTTCATCGTCTTTGCTTTGAACCGCAGGATGGGAAATGTGGCCTTCGTCATAAGATCGAAATACTGTTCGAGATCTACGGCGAAGGTGAAGGCGAAGTCCATGCGGACTTGTCCGGACACGCCGATATCGTGCAGCAGACCCTCGAGCTTGGACAACTTAGCAGCGTTGGCGTCGGACCCCCCTGGGGCTCGCCGTTGGTGGCTGATTTGATCGCCGCTGCTATAGATCTGTACCCCTCCCACACGCTACCGTCATACAGCAGTACGCAGCTGCGCAGGCGCGAGAAAAGTGCCAGGTGTCGGGGCAGGTGCAAGAGGTGCGAGGGCGAGCCGCTGTTGAGGCCGGTCAAGGCGAGGTGTTTGATGCGCTCGACCGACCCCTCTATCAGGCGGAGAGGGGGTGGAAGGTTGCCGGTCCTGCTGCCGCTGCTGCAGAGTCTGGAACAGACCCCAACGCATGGCCACGCATCTGGTCTGGAAGAAAACCTCCTCGCTCATGCGGCGGATGCGGCGGTTGGTGCTGTTGAGGATGATCCAGTCGAGGCAGTGGGCCCTGTGGGGGATGTCGTCATCCCAGAAAGAGAATTCTCTTTCGGGGACGAAGATGTCGCTCTTCGGTTTCTCGACCGCTCGGATGAGGACCAGCTGAAGGATCTCATCAGGCAGGGTGTCGAGCAGGTTCTTCTTTGGCAGTGCGTCGACTGGGTTCTCCATGGTGGTGATGTCGTATGCACTTTCTGTTGTGGAGGTCGTTGTCTTTTTCTCCATGTATGTGGATGTCGACATGCGTTAAGAAGATGAAGACAAATACGTACAAAGGCGGGGGCGAACCACACATAGAGAATGGAGATGACCTGCGGTCCAAGACTCGGCGATAGGACCCGCTTGCGGCGACGCATTTTTAAACAGTTGCTTTCGCCGGTGCTGCTGACAACAGCAGAGGTAGCAAAAACGCGTCTTCACATACCTGAATGGTCAGAGCGACATGGTGCTTGCGTATCTGAGGTGCGGCCATCTGTTGTGGAAATTATAGGAGAGGAATATCCTACCGTGTGACTGTGATATTGCTCACGGTCTCGCTACTATATAAAGGGGTAACGTGTACTACATACAGGGGGCAGTTTTTACTACATGAAGAGGGCGATTTCTACTATATAAAGGAGGTCACTTCAGGAAAGCTGGCCGCAGAGACAAAGTACCTAACATTGAAACAATTAATAAGCCATGACACAGCGCTGAATTCTCAATGGATGCTAGATAATACCCATAATGTGGTTCATAGTCCCGCAAACACTCAGCACTCAATTTACAATAGTTGCCAGATAATGTTTCCATATCAAAGTAACAAGAAACTTCTTAAAGACCTGGTGCCGAATCCTCAAGAATTAACCAGACAATGTTCTTCAGGGGGGTAAATAATACCCCAAAGACTGCGCAAAAACCTTAATAGTTGCCATATAACACTCACAAGGTGGTTAATGATTCCGCAAGGACGCAACACTAAATTCCCAATAACTGCTATATAATAACCTCACCAAGGGGTTGATCACATCATGGTGATTTTGGCAAGACCATCGTTAAGTTAAGATAATGCCCACAAGATGCCAGATGACACTCACAAGGGGGTCGGTGATTCTGCGAGGACATAGCGTTGGGCTCCTAACATTTTCTAAATAATAACCTCTTAAGGGATGAAGTATTACTATGACAACCTGATGCTGAATGTCCAACAGATGATAGATCATACCTGCCAGGTGGACGCTGGTTCTTTGGCCGAGTCTAAAGTTTTAAGCTTTATGATCATGAAGGAAAGCATTGTGACTTTGACGAGAAAGATTGAACTTGTGGCTTACAGTAATAAGTTGTTTTTCTATTTCTTTTTATTTAAAAAAGAATACCAGGTTATAATTAACTGGAGCTCCATCATATGGCTAGAGCCTAACAGACTTTTCTCTCTGCCCATTCTACGAGTCTGCTATAGCTATCTTTTACCTTAGACATCATAGAATATATTACCATTGCAATTGATTTCACTCTGGTACGTACGTAAGCCTATCGAATACGATAGACCTTGTCTCTCCAAAAGCTGGATTCCAATACTTGCCAGATGACACCTATCAGGTGACAGCTAATCATTTGGTTAAATCTAAAGTAACTAACTCCGACATCATGAAAGAAACAATTGGGACTCAAACTACCTGGCCTTGGAAGGTTTATCATATTGCTTGAAGCATCGAGATAGTACTCACCAAAGGAATCACCAGGTGATGAGTAATCAATCTTAGACGTGTGCAGTGCTGAATTATGGATGGTAGGCAGCCAGGTGGTACTTCTCAAGTGGTAAGTAAGTGATTCCGCGAGGGCTTAGGACTTTCCCCCCGGTAAACATATATTTGCCCCTAACCTTAGTAGTGTGATCGAGTTATAATGCATTGGATTATCAAGAACTGTTGTCTTAGGATGGCTCTGATTGAAAGATATTCTGATGACACCGACCGTTTTAGCATGCATGAAAATTAAGTCATCCTTGGATGGTCTTGGCATGGAACCATCCCAGGAGTGCAGGACCCATGCCAATTATGTACGACCGACCAGTCCTTAGATGAGCTTTTCTTGCGGTAGCCTGACTACTGTTCTTGGATGGTCACTACCTTCCGAGGGGCACTGCAAAGGTTGACAACATCACGTGTCTCGTGGATAACTTTTAGACAATAGTTATCAACCAGTCACGAGTTCAACATTAGGCTTGAATCAAGGTGCATCAAGTTCATCGACAGAATAAGCTTGGGGGGGTGTTCCTATCATCTTATCTCAACAGATGCGAAGCTAGCACAACCCTAACAGCGGGCCCTGTTAATCGCTACTGTATCAAGAGGAAGAAACCCGAATTTGCCAACCTCAGAAAATGAAGTTGTTCCATAATTGATTCTATTCGCTCGATCTCTTACAAGGGCTGAATCCACTGTTGGCGCTGTGCCTCGCTCGCATCTGTTGAGATACACTCTAATGCGGCACTCGAGCTTTTTTTTTCAATAGATTTGAAGACTAGTAATAGTACATGATGCCCATTCCGGCAACTCAGCTCCTGTTAGGGGTATCAAGGCGCATTCGCTCTCCCTTCATCATCAAGCTCCGATGCGCAAAACTGTCTATCCTCCTATTTAGTGTACACTGACTTCCTCCCCAGCCGAAAGTTCCACCTCTCACAGCCAGCCTCAGAAAGATGAATCAACAACGACAAACACCATTTACTGGCCAGTGCGACTCTTGCCCAGCTCGCTCTGTGCAGTGGCCGTGGGGCCGCCCTTAACCCGCTCGCCACCGGTTATGACCTTCTCGCCTTCGGTGATGTCGTGCAGGTTGTCGCTGTTGATGGGCTCGCCGGCGTGCTTCTGCGCCTGCGCCGTGGGTCCACCCGCGACCGGGGCATCCTCGCTAGTGAGCTCCTTCTCGGCGGCAGTGATGGACGAGATGGTGCTCGAGTCTAGCTTGCCGGTGTGCGGGCCATTGCCGCCAGCAGCCTGTGGAAGGACGGGTTAGTTTATCACGTGTTGCTCATGGGCAGGGGCGAGCCAGCCCACAGGCTGGGATGGAATAGGATGGGATGGACTAGGGTGGGCTTACATTGGTAGCAATGCTCTGGACATAGGCGGCTGGGCCGTCATGGACGGGGGCATCTTGACCCGTGATCTTCTTCTCACCCTCGGTAATGTCGGAGATAGCGTTGGCGGAGACGGGCTCGCCGGCGTGCTTCTGAGCCTGGGCAGTGGGGCCGCCCTTGACAGGTCGGGCGTTGCCGGTGATCTCCTTCTCCTTCTCGGTGATGTTGGAGATGGTGTTGGAGTTGAGGTTCCGAGTAGTCATCTTGAAGGGTGTGATGTGGATGGACTGACGGATGGTGATGTGTGGGTTGACGGATGAAAGTCGAAGTGTGCGTTGTAGGAGGTGGCGAGACATGTTGAGAAGAAGAGAAGAAGAAGAGATGGGATGAGATGAGTGGTAGGATGTGACTTTTATCTATCTACCTGGGGAAAGAAAAAGGGGCAAATTGTGGACAAACTTAAAGGGTAAGACAACTGAAGGTTTCATTGATTGCAAAGTAAGAAAAGAGAGCAGCTGCCAATGACGAACAAGCAGATACACCGCGCTCATATATATGTGCCTATGCCTAGGTACCCTAGCTGCCTAGGTATGGACATCTTCGCCTGCAAAATTCGGATTTTGACGTAGCGATTCAGATGCTGTAGCAATTTTGTAGGTGCTCTCAGTCGATCGATGATGATTTCATCCCGCCCACAGACAGGTGTTGTAACAGCTCTGGTGGGTCATCGCTGAATCATTGACTTTTGGCCTTGCGCCTTTCTCTGTAGAATACCTAGGTACCTAGGTACCTGCAGTAGTCGTGCAGATCTCCCGGACATACCTCCGCGCGAACATACGATCCGTCATCATTTTTGACAGTTCCTAATTGACCGCCTTTCCCGATTGAGCGCTGATCTCACCGCCTGCCTCATTCAGCAGCCCGGACTTAAGCAACCCAGAGACTATCAACAGTTATTAACGGTCGCTTCTATCAGAAACGGCAATGCCATAATTAATTATACGTAGATCGGATGCCATCGCTAAAATAAAGAAGCCACCAGCCTATCCCTTTTGCCATTATAAAAACAAGAATAACAAGGATAGCTTAGCTAATCATATATAAGCTACATCTCCAGGAGCAATCTATATCGTTCCATTGCCCATATAAAGGATGTTCAATAATACTTAGAAGCATAGAGCACTTCGTAAATCACAGCCAGCGTCAGCATGGCTGGCCTTTATCTTGACTCCATATAAGTATCTCGAGGTAGCTTGCTTGAATTCCTAGGAACTACTTGAATTCCCAGGATATGCTTGAATTCCCAGGAACTACTTTTCCTAGGAACTGCTACAGATATGGATGCTAGACCGAGTCGGAAACAATGTGATCTCGGGGAGACTGGCGGGTTTTCCAAAGATATGACCATCAAAGGACTGGCCTTGAACATCAGCCGACGTTGATTGTTCGACCTTATAAAGTCCTCCTACTATACGATGCTAAAGACAGTATTTGCAAAGCCAGTACAATGCGTTTCGCTTGCGATGCCAAACACTCCACCCGTGCAGGAAACTTCGACGAGGTTTGTATGCGGATGAGGTTTGTATGCGGGCGTTTGGAATTCTGGAATGCGTTCCTAGTCAAGTCCGTCGAATGAATCGTAGGCGGAAGGAAGGCTCTGGAGCCGTGGTCAAATCATCGTGTCGGGTATCGGTAGCATCATAAGATGGACTTAAGTAGGTACATTCGGTAAAAATATCTGTTTTACGTGACGTTTCTTTTGTCTAAGGCATGTATGCATATGCATGCCCACGGGTGCAAAAGGCAACCATTAGATTAGGCAACCGCGTCTTACCCCACCATCACCATAGGCCATCTAGGTAGTATGTATAAGCATAAACACGTGTGAACTTTTCAACTTCCTCGCGAGTCACAAAGCCAGATCAGATCTCTTTCCTGTCATCCACCTTGATCTTCTCCCTCTCGACTCATTTGTTCTTTGACACCGCAGAGGCATATACTGTCGAAAACATGGGTCAGCGCCACCAACTGTTCGTCATCGCCAAGGTAGGCAAGTATTACCGCTCGCTCGCCGCCATCCACCATCAATGGCTTTACGGTGTTTCCGCCGGTAAGTCTCATCCTCCGAATAAACATCGGATATCGAGGACGAAAGCGAATCGTATTCTACGAAATTATGATTATCCCATATTTATTCGAACCACTGCTGTCTTGGCTGATCATCCATTCCAGTTCGTACTGGCCTGCGTCTCGTCTCTATCTTCGAGAGCAAACACAACCGTGAAGCTTTGCGCCAGGAACTAGCCATCGCTGCCAAGCTGTTCCCAAGCGACCGGCAACAGCAACCTAAGCTCGAGAGTAAAGTAGGACGTTGCCCGCTGCCCATCATCACTACTTGCCTCGTCGTGGGCGCCTCCTGCGATCCGGAGGAGGCTCGTCACCACCCCGTCCATGAGCTGCTTTTCGGCATGGAGTACGACGCCGGTGATAATAACAATGGTATCACCGTCATCGACATAACCGAACTCTCTCGCGTGCGCTATTGCTTCGTCGACTTCTTCGGTATGGAGTCCGAGAGATCTGTGCCCCTCAACACGCCTCTGACCGCCTGGGACTACACTCTGGCCTACTATGATAGAGCCGACGAGATTGTACAGAAGTACCAAGAGTCCATCGAAAGTCTCCAGCGCCGACCGCTAATCGGTATCCAAGACCTTCACAGCGCGTGGCCCTCGGATAGCTGGCAACTCGACGACACCATTCTATCCGATACAGAACCAGAACCTACTCAGTCGAGCACAGGCACCAGCCTTTACTCTACGGCTCTCGCGAAGCTGGTAGACGAGGCTCTCGAGTCCGTCGACTTTGATTTCGCCACTCTCGACCCCGCTCGTGAGCTTCCTAACTTCCAGCGATCACTTCGCGACTACCTCACTGCCAACCCGGCCAAGGTGGTTCGGTCCTCGTCTGCATCTCCACTGTTACAAATCGCACTTGCCAACGAGAAGCGAATCGACCTGGGCATGTTCCATGGGCTATCCGTGGACTGTATACACTCTCTACTATACAGCCCCCAGTTACGTGATTCCGTGGACGTGCTGATCCTGCCCTCTACCGCGGCGGCCCTACCGACAGATGCGCTGGCAGAACTACTGCCGCCGAAGATTATCAAGGAGCTCTATCTTCTCGAGAACGCCGACCGCGATGGAGACGAGTCCGCCGAGAAGTTCATCGCTCTGCTTCCGCGGGTAGAAAAGCTCGTCATGAGCTCCGTCTTCTCCCGCGGCGTTCGCATGAACCCGATCCTAGCCGCGGACGCCAGTCCTCAAGCGAGCCCCGCCTTCCCAGTCCTGCAGATCATCGCGCGGCTCCCCGAGAAGTTCAGAGACGGGTCCGTCATCGGGTGTATGTTCCTCGGCGACGCCATGGTGTCACCGGTCCGATTCATTGCGGGCCTGTTCAAAGCGCTTCGGACACACACGGAATTTTCCTCCGGTAACGGGCTCGACGTGGCTCTGAGTCTCGCGTCCGCGCCGAGATCGCTCGCGGACGCCTCAGAGATCGACATCAGTCCGCTGCCGTCCGAGCTGTACATGATTGGGAAGCTCAGCTATCTCAGCAGCATGTACCGGAATTGTTGGTCGCGTATGCGAGACCTGACCTCCGAGACCTGGACAGTAATGCTCGAGGTTGACAGGAGTCTTTCAAAAGACGACCAGCGTCCTTATCTGACGGCTAGGTTCAAGTTAGCGTTTATCAAGGCGAAGCGTCTCATGCGGGCTACAGCGGAGACGTCTCCCTCCCCCGACGACTTCGAGATACTAGACATCGATGGTTTCATGGCTACGGTGGCCCCCGGTTCACCGGGCTTGGACACCCTCAAAGATTCACTCGGACGGTTTGCCGGGGGGGCCAGCAGCGAACCGGCATTATCCGCCATGACTGTCGACGAGTCTTTGGGTCTCCTGGAGGATGCGCTGAAGGCAACAGAACAGGCAAAGACCGTACAAGATATAGATATGGAATTGGAATTAGGGGGTTTGGTGTAAATCTTTAAACATCAATATAAATGTTATATAAGCAGTGATCACTTATATATAAAGGAGTTGTTCGATAGAAGATACCTATTGGTCCGACTTATGCTAGTGTTAACCTACCTAGGTAACCTCTAATATCATCGTGATAAGCAATACATTAAAGCAATAAAGCATACCGTCGTTTTATGATAAACGCCGCCTCGTAATGGGGGGATATTATCACGGGGATTAATGAAACATATACCCTTTAACCCTCTAGCCCTTGCGATCGCGCGTTGCCCAGGTGGTGTTTATGGGTTCCGTGACGTCATTTATGGAAGCCCGCCTCACGGGTAGGTCAGCCATCCACTCATCCACTCCGGCCTGTCGTTGGGGAGGGGGGGGGGGGGGGGAAGCTGGTGATGCCGCCCCTAATAAGATACGCGTAAAGTCTTATGGAAGGCACGAGATAATCCCGGAGAATGGGCGTTTTCCTCTCATTTGCTTTGTCGTGGACTCGTGGGTGCCCAAGGAAATATACCAAAAAGGAGAGCCAGCCAGTCAGTCTTGGCCACTCATAGTTATATATCCATCCATACCATCATCAACACCATCACCCACCACCACCACCAATAACGGCACCACAAGCGCAAAATATCCAATCCAAGCAGATCAAGATATACCTAAGATGAATGAGCACAGTTACTCTCGAGCAGAGCAGTCCATCGTAAAATATCTATCTCTCTGGTCTCCTTATACCCGTATGCTCTTTAAGCCAGGTTCATGCATACATTCTGGGGTAAAGTAAATTGGAGGAGGACAATAGGGGGGTAGATATATACCTACCTAGTTACCTAAGTAGGTAATTCATATCATGGATGGTTGCCTTCTGTAATTTGCATCACACAAGAATAAAAGTAGGTAATTCATAAGTAAGTAATCTAGTTATCATCACACATCATACTCCTACATAACACATTTGCGTAAAATACACACTTCTCTTCTTCTTTTTCCCCCCTCATCATCGCCCTGAATCTGTTATCGTCGTCGTATCATTCAGATCCAGATCCGTCAGCAGCACCGCGCTCGAATACGATTCCGGGCTCCCGAGGGTATCGTTCAGCGCCGTCCCGTTCTTCAGCCGGCAGAAGCCGGCCTCCTGCTTGGTCAGCGAGACCGCGACGCAGTAGCCGCCGCCGACGCCCGCGTTCCCCTGGAGCCCAGCCCGGTACGCCGAGTTGTACTCGGCGCACGTCATCATGCACGTCTCCAGGTCCGGCATGAAGATCCGCAGGATGTCGTGCGTCTCCGCCGCCGACGACGCCGCGTAGTTCGTGTAGCACTGCTGCTCGAACTGCTGGCCCTCGACCAGGCCGGCCCCCAGCGGGATCGGCTTCCCGTCCACCGCGTAGGGCGTGTAGCGCTGCCCGTCGATCAGGGGGCAGCCGCCGTCGGTCGGTACCGGGCCGTTGGCCGCTACTGTGGTCGCCGTGCCGGGGGGTGACGTCGTCGTCGTCGTCGTCGTCGTCGTGGAGTCCGCTGGCGTGGTCGAAGTCGGAGCTCCGGCTCTGCACCCCCAATTAGCTGAGCCCAGTTCGCCAGCTGGCTCAGGGGGGTCGGTCGGGTTACTCACCTAGAGGATGATGCGGTACTTTTCTGTTGCGCCGCCAGACCTGCACCTACGCCGCCACCGACCGCGGCCGCCAGAATGACGACGATGGCCGCGATCACGGCCCAGAACACGGGGGTTGTGAGCCCTAATATCCTGTGCTTCTCGCGCCTCGCGGGCACCTCGGCGTCGACGCTCCACTGCGAAACCGCAGGCGAATGGCTGTTTTCCAGTGCCGGAGATGGATCTCCCCACTCCTGCGATGAATTGTACGGGAACGTCGTCTTCAGGAGAGCGGCGTAGGTCGGCGCCGGGTAGATGGGCGACTGGTCGGGTACGACCTCCAATCCGGCCTGATTGCTCTGGACATCTGGGTACTTGGGTGCAACGTCTTCGCTGTAGTTCAAGGGGTACTGGTGGTGCTTGTGATTGGGATCCATCAGTGAAATGCGGAGGGTAAATGGGCAAATGGTCAGTATATATATGCGATCACATGCTTCTTCTTCTATGGGCTTGGAGGAGACGATGGGACAAAAAATGGGGAAGCGTTCAGGGCGAGAACGTGTGTGTCTTGCTCCACCTCGTGAGAGTGTGCCGGGACCTTATAAGGGAATCCTTGACGTACCTTGGTCCCATGTGGACGTGGGATCAGATTTCACACGGCGTGTTCGAGCGTGAAACGCCGAGAAGGTGTGTATAAGGTTGCACTCTCGACGCTCATTGGACCGTGGTATAGTATCGCGTCTGTAGGGCTGCGGCGCGGCTTACTAGGAACCATCCGCTACTCGTCACTTAAGCGATCTCTGGGCCCTGGCCGACCTTTGATGGCAAGCTACGAGGTCATCGTTGGACGGTTGCGTTGCACCGAACTCGAGTTTTGATATCGAGACATGGGGTCTCAAGTGGTTCGTCTCTTCAGCTTATCGGCTGGTGTGCCCGCACCCGCATATGTACTCCTACCCTACTGTGTACGTGACGCAGGAGCCGAGCCGATTGATTCGACGGGGGTCTCTGTTGTTGGTGGCAATTGCAGGACCAGACCGGACAGCTTTGAGGTAAGTATGATTTCACCACTTTCATCAGAGGCGGCAAACCTACCTGCTTGCCTTCGAGGTCGGCTTAAGGAGTGCCGTCAGTCGGCAAAGAGCCTGAGTAATTTCGCATCAAGGTCTCATGTTGGGAACGTTGCAGACTATTGACCCTGCAGAAATCCATCCCACCCAATAACCAAGACCAGCCAGATGCGGACGCCCATTGGTCGAAAGCCGAGTGCGATCTGGGACACTGGAAGGGTTTCGCAAGGACAATCATCCCCTACACTGAACATCCCGCAGGCAACATACTGAAGTAGTGATATGATCACCTGCAGGTATTGATTGACTATAGGACTTTCCTAAAATGACAACACACGTGGCTAGGACAATCAGTCGCATGCCCTCTACGGTTGAAACAAGCCACATGTAAGTGCTGTGTGTCTGGTTCCCAATTCGGAGCTGGAGGATTTGGCTTGCATGCAGGAGACCTCCTCTCCTCCCGCAAACCCCCGGTCGCCCCCCTTTCATAAAGAAGCATTGCCCTGGTTATAGGTTTTTAAATCGACCCTGCTTTCCCGACAGAGCGCATTCGCTGCTTTTGCTCGGGCTTGGCTTAGTCTGGTCTCAAAGCAGCTCTATTTATGCAATAATCACGCAATAATTATATATTTGCCCTATAAGTAATGGCAGATATTAAGTACTGGGGGGTGCCTCCGCGCTTCGTAATCAATCTTTCAGCTTTATTTAAGTAAGATAGCGCCGAGTTCATATAGCATTCTCCAACATGCCCAGATTAGTTATCAAGTTAACCAGTCCGATGATCAACATGAATATAGTAGACACTCCATCTCAGTGCCATTCTAGGTAACCTAGTTAACTGGTCGCCTCCTTGGGGTCAACATAGGGCTGATCCTCCTTGTAGACCTCCTGCGAGTCTTCGGCGGTGATCTCGTGATCGAGCGGTAACCGGGACAGGTCGATCCCCGTCCACCCGCTCACCAGAACAAGGCCTCCGATCACCGAGACGTATTTCTTCAGCTCTTCGAACTTGGCCTGGGCTTCCCCGTCCGTTCTGCCGATGATAGGCGTGAAGGTGGCGAAGAACTTGACGGACTGGGGGTCGCGGCCCTTCTGCGAAGCCAGGTTCCGGATGTTCTCGATCTTGGGCCGGAGAACCTTGGGTGAGTGAGAGGAAACGAAGATCCCCTCTGCGTGCGTGGCCGCGAACTCGGACCCGGCCGGTGATGTTCCCGCTTGGAACAAGAAAGGGGTTCTCTGCGGAGATGGATCCACGATGTGGCGGGTGTCCAGGTTGAAGTACTTCCCATGGTGACTGATTGTGCGGATCTTGTCAGGATCGGCATAGGTGTCGTTGGTGGGATCTGGCGCGATAGCATCGTCGGCCCACGAACCCTCCCAGAGTCTGAGGTCAAGGTTAGGTATCAAGTATCCACCCTCACCCGAGCGACTACTTACTTATAAAGTACACGGAGGTACTCGTCTGCCTGGCGGTAGCGCTCGTCGTGCTCGATCGGACTGTCCAGTCCTATGGCTTTGAACGCAGCCTTCTTCCAGGTGGACAACTAGGCATTCGTGGACCTGAATGGCATATTGTTTTATATATGCCGTCGTTGCGTATTTGTATTCTGGCGTGCTTCACTTAGATATGACGACATCCACGTGCTAGCAACGCAGGCGCATGAACGATTGGTCGACAATATCTGGAGATGGTGTGTGAGCCGGCGGCATCGATATCCATTAAATAGATTCCCACAATCTGCACATACATCGTCATCACCAGTCGGCTTCGCGTGACTCTGGCCGAGTGCATCATTACGAATCCCCACATTGCCACGAAATCTGAAGCACGGTACTGCGGCAGTCTCACGTGTATCGCATAACTCGTGATATGCTCATCAAGACAGATTCTGTTGAAAACATGGCCACCGCCCCTGTATGGACTCCTTCCGCCACATCGGTGGCTATGTGCGGCATGGAAGCTCTCAAGGTCACACATAGAGGTCGATGCATTGATCAAACTGCCATTCAACTGTGTCGATCGGGAATTCCAGTTTCTATATTAACACACCATATCATGAGGCGCCCCTCAGGTCATATCGCACGATACGACCGGAGGGTGCGACATGGGAGAATGACTTTTTGCTGATCGTTACGAAGACTGCTATATGCAACACATGCATATGTAGTGCGGGGTCTGGATGTGTCAAGACGGAGGGATGGTATACTAAGGTATGTCGGATTTGAGGAGTAGGGTAGTTGCGTGATCACACTGGGATATGATGTGACGTTTTTTCGGGTGCCATTTCGGAGACCGGCGGACCCTATCAATAGAATATATATGTATATATTATATCGACCAATACAGAGTCTCGATTTTGATCAACCACGAAAGTTAATATAAATAAAAACAGACGGTAATATAATAAGCATAATCATGTATGTTCGAATCTGTTGAGGCTTATGCGGAGGCCTCCCCTTTATTAGTAGTTATTTCTCGCCCCCTTTGAGTTGTTGTTATCCTTGTGCAATGCAGTTGCGTAACACTAACATGATGCATGTTCGGATGAAGTCAAAGGATTACCTAGGTATGGCCAGCAAACCCCAAAATTGAGACGTGTTGGAAGGGGTGAATCCTCAGATCTCATTTACCTTCCTTAACCTCTTCCTTGATGGGAAGCTCAATCTATAAGATTGGGGACAAACGAAACAGCACGCATATAGTTGCTCACCAGTTAACCAAAATCGGCTACACTTTCCGCACGCTGGAAAAAAGCTTCACGTATGATCATCAGCGGCTGGGCAGAGAATGCCCAGGTAGCCTGTTCAATCATCAGGTAAGTGTGGCAAGAAACAACATGAGATAGTGAGGGACTACCTACCTAAAGATGATTGGCTTCGTATGACCTAAGTATAAGTGAGCGGCTGATGAGAAGTAACTCGTCCATGAAGATCGTGAAAAAGGGAGAGCTACCAAGATGGAATGATGTCAAGACTGTAATGTGACTGCATCGGGGTTCTTGCTTACTTCCAATAGATAAGTTCAAGAGCCTATTGAAGAGCGCTCAGGGGAGTCTAGAACCATCGCTAGATAGAGCAGTTTCCATCCTATTCCAGGCAACCTAGCGGGAGAGAGGAAAGTATCGTCTGGGACCTGATGGACTTGCAAGGCTGCTGCTGCCAGATCGTTTCATTTAGTTGTATGTGCATCTGGTATCGACACTTGCCTGATCAAAACAAACATTGCCATGCCATTTTTCTGTCATCCCCCATCTCTCAATTCCAGAGACTCTTCTTCTCTTCTCACTCCTCTTCTCTTCTCACTCCATCGCCCAGTCTCTTCTCACTCCATCGTCCAGTCTCTTCTCACTCCATCGTCCAGTCTCTTCTCACTCCATCGCCCAGTCTCTTCTCAATCGTCACCTTCTACCCCTATCTCCTCTCCCAGCCTAGATACGACCGCATTTTCCTGTATTTCTATTAGCACTCTTTGCCACCCACTTCGGCGCTTGCTGTTGTTCTCATCGTGACCTTCAGTATCCCCTTCTTATCACGCTTGTTTGGTTGTCTCGCCACTGGAACACTAGTACCAGACGTCTATCATCTTCCACTCCCATCTCGACAAGATCTCAGTATTTCCCAGATGAAATGGAGCCAATCCTATTGACTGTCACATCTCAAGCCTGGTGGCGTTGACGCCTTTCATCATTGATCTTCTTCCAATGTTTCAAATGTTACGAAATCTTGAAGCCAAAGGTGAGATGAAGATCGTTGTATCATTAGTATGAGCTTGCGCAGTAGCGCTTGCAATGATTATTGACCCCTTGTTACGCTCCGACCACAGGCCGTTAGCTTTTTAGCTAACGCACCCATTTATATTTTTAGGAATCCCCCGTTTTCGAACCAGCTTCAGTACGACTCGACGACATTGTCCAGCCAGCGAGGTTTTACACTCGTCGCGAAGACCTGTCAGTCGTTGTTCGCTCATCACAAGCTGCGGGGATTCCGAGTTGGGGGAGGGTTGGGACATGAGGCGGGATATGGAGATTGGGTTGGTGATGAAGATGGAGGAATTGGAAACAGAGAGGGTAAGATCACAAGCTGGGGGGATTCCGAGTCGGGGGAGGGTTGAGAGACGAGGCGGGATATGGAGATTGGGTGGGTGATAAACACGGAGGAAGGGAAAACATAGAGGATATGAAGGGACATAGACAACGAACAACCTGCACACAATGTCAAGCTCTCTTTTCGCAAACTTATTATTTTGCAGGCAAGCTGCACAAGCGAAAGACTACTGACCTGTTATCCTAATGCATATTTGCAGCAGCCATTGTTTCGAGGAAATCTCTTTGGTAGAGTACATCTCATTTAACAGTTTGCCTAGGCGCTGACAGCCGGTCCGGCGCGATGGGATGATGACATGATATGATGATATTAGACGAGGCAGTTTCATGACGAACGTGAATTGGAAAAGGTGTGTTCCATGAATTTGTGCGAAGATGGGGAAAGAGGGTTGCTGAAGGCCAGGCTGAAGCGGGATGAAACTGGATTAAATAGGCCTACCTAAGTACCTAGGTACCTGTGTAGGCAGAGAGGTTGATATGAGTAATCCAGATGACTCACATTCATACCTAGGTAGATTGCACCAGCACCTAGAATGACCTCATTTGTAGTCAGTACTTATAGTACTTACCTGGGTACCTAGGTAGGCAAATAGAACGTGGTAGACAACTCCAAAGGGGTTCAGAGAAGTACCTCCATGTACCCAAGAGAGTTCACATTCTGCTGGCGCAAAGGTTTACCTACTTAGGTAGGTATTTCTTTACCTAAGTACATACCTAGGTACCTAGGTATGTAGATACCTAGGTAACCAAATAGAAACAATAGAATACTACGTCCATAGTATGGCGAATAGAATTTTTTTATCCATCATTAATAATTAACACCCAGGGAGGAATATCTAAGTCAAGAGTCTTACCACTCATAGATGAGTAGCTATTGAGGCACCCTTTCAGTTCTTGAAATTACAAACACTCCTAAGATGTCTACCTATATTTTTTCTGCCAGCCATCTAGGCACTGTGTACCTACCTAGGCAGGTATTGGGATTCCTTGGATGCTTTGCCACCAACAGACACTAGCAACCCTACCTACCTAGGTAGGTAGAGAACGAGGCGAGGGAGATACCCCAGCACATGATCTGGATTTGCTACCTAAAGTACCCAGGTACATAAGTACATAGTAGATAATGGCTTCAATGTGGATTGGTTATCAGATACCTAGGTACTTAGGCAGTGAACTTCAAATTGGAAGATGTGCGCTACCAGAACATACTACCGGATTAAGGTTCAATTGACTAATGTTTTAATTTCGGATAGCATATCACACGGAGGAAGATATCCTCATCTTATTCGTTGTCTTGTGCAATTACATTATACAAGGATAACATTAACCAAACAGGGCGATAGGGATGGATCCCCATAACACCGAGTTATACATACACAAGTAAATTTATGATTCAATGATATATTGGAACTCGGTATTTGTGTAGCCCCCGAGTTTGGCTGATTCGTGCCTGGAGCCATGCAACGAGCGGCTATCTACATAAGTATCCAGGCACATACAAGGTATGGGTTGACAATCAATCGTCAAGTCCCTTATCTCTCCCGTGCCGTGCCGGAAACTCGGTGATGGAGGACAGATAGGTGGCACAATGATAAAATTTCCCATCGACGCCATGATGAAATGCTGTGGAACATGAGGTCATTGAACTGACGGGTTGAAGAGCTGCAGTACCTTAAGTACCTAGGTAGGTAAAGTACCTACCTGCCTTGGTAGGTAACTACACGGGATACCTCCAGTCTCCCAGCACGTTGTTCATCTGATCGACGGGTCACGGGTTCATAATATTCGTCATACAAACTTAAAGTCAGGCTCTGTGATACCAATGTAGGTACCGTGTGATGCCACAGTATCCTGCACGCGCCTGCCAGGGAACCAGGTCGCAGTCGGCACAGTCAAACAGGCGGGCATACATGAATAGAGAGGACCTCGTCTCATTGTGCAGAACAGGTTCGACTGCAAGAACCAAGCTTTTCTCCTCTGCGCAACCACAAATCTTCCTCCATTGACAAGCACAGCGTCCCAAACTCCCAAGCTCCCAAGCCAGACAGTCCGACGCACCACACGCGCTGCCCCGTTAACTACCGCTCAACAAGCCCACAAGTAACAATCAATCATCAACAATCCGCAGCCATGAAGTTGACCATCTTCACCACGGGTGCCCTCCTGATCGGCCTCGCCACCGCCGGCCTCATACTACCACCAACCCCTCTCAACCAGACCGAGGAGCTCATGCCTCGCGTAAGTCCTGCCTGACAACCAGACTCACACGAATAAATCCCCTTTACCTGAACGATCTCCATGCCCCCTCCCCCAGACCCAATGACACACGACTGACTCTGCTCTCCCCACCTCCCCCCCAAATTGCAGGACGATCTCGGAGAGGGAAAATGCATTGGCCGGAACCGTGCCTGCGGCGCCGACACCCAGTGCTGCTCCAAGAAGTGCCTCTGCGTCTTGTGCCGCGGCGGTGGTTTCTGCACTTAGATAGATAGATGCGCACACGGAGCCTGCTCTGACTATCGGTAATCGTCGGGGATACGTGGTATGCTTTACGAGTTCACGGGTATGTGTGTTGACATTTTTTTGGAAGGAATCCAGAGATGTTCGATCGCAATGCGATGAAGATGAGAACGATGTGGTCTCGGATGTGTGAGGACTTGCTAGTTCGGAGATGTTGCTGAGGGGTCGAGGAGAAATAGAGGGGGGGGGAGGGGGGGGGGCGAGATACTGGTGATGGGACGTGAATTCCGGCTTGTGACGGACCCGAACTCCGCCACGAGATAGGTGATGGAGATCTGGAGATGTTCACCCTGTCACCAAGCGGTCTTCGCGGGGCCGTCTTGGCGCAGCGGGGTTTTCGGGTTTGTTGTTATCTAGCCGGTTCTGCCAGCGCGGTTTGGCTCCGTTTGGCTCCCCAGGCACGGTACGATTTAAAGTTGATATGGATTCTTATTATAACATACGGGACATCTAGGGTCGAGATAGATGATTATGGCGATGCTCTGCTCGAGTTACCGTCAAACGCCTTGGGTGGGAAAGTGCAACACAGGTCCATTGCCTCCCCACCAATACAATAAAAAGGGGGCCGCACCAAAATAAACCATGCACCAACTCCTAGGGTAGGTACTTTATGATAGAGGAAGTTGTCAATACGGAGCAAGTAACTAAAGCTGAGATACCCAATGTTGTGAGGAAAAAAGTCGTGATTCATAACAATTACTTAAGCTTAACCTCTGGTAAAAGATAGCTTTTTAACAGTACCTGCAACCAAGGCTTACATCGATAAATAGGTACCAAGATATACAAGTAAGTACCTGGGTAGGTACCTGGGCATGAATCTGGGCATGAATCTGGGTGGCGTTGACTGTGAGTGATGGCGACTTCTCTAACCAACAGAACAGCGCGGCAATGGAAGGCAGGCTTGCGTGCTTCTCCTACGTAATCGAATCACCTTTGCAAGCCTCCAGGGCTGCGAGCCGGCCGCTCTGAGATAACAACAACAATCGAAGTGCATATCCATTGGAAAGCATCCACATCCATACAGCATAGCTCGCCTCTTATTCAAGGCCTAGGCAGAGCATAGGACGCTCACCAGAAAATCATCTTATCACCAAGACGTCGAGCCCTAATTCAGTGACGCATCACGCCGCCCCGGCCCATCATGCCGAACATACCCCTGTACATTGGGGTGAGCCTTGAGCTCCCTCTAAACACCCTCGATGTTACGATGGACCCAGACAGAGGACCAGAAACATATTGCGACAAGTACTGCGCAACAGTCATGGCCGAAATCAGCCAACAATTAACGCAGCGGCTCGGCCAAATACATATGTACACCAGGGTACCTATTCCGCTTCCGTTCCTGGACGGGGGGCCTAACCTGGACCTCGAGACCGATCCTTCCATGACAAGCTGGTGTTCCCAAATCATGAACGGTATGGACCCCGAACTTCTTTTCAATACAGCCTCGTTCCAGAGCTTGGGCTGACACATCAGTCCAGGGAAGGCTGTCAGCGTCAAGATCAATACGCCTCTGTGTCCGTCTTTTACTATCGTGGATTCGATAGACCCGATGTGGGATAGCGTGAGCGAGCGAATATCTTTACAGCCTGAGCACCTTTCTCTATGCAGCACGCAGTGAGTAGATTTCATTATGAAGACATTACTTCCTGTTTATCATATCAAGTCCGCCGCTCCATCTTGCGTTTTACTTTCCCGTCGAACAGCAAAGGCCAACTCTATATTACTCTTTGCCCTTTGCCCTTGATTACCTAGGGGTATGACGAAAAGAGAAGACATGGAGGGAAGCGCACTCTCGCGATACACCTTGTTTGATCGTGGTACATTCGGTACTTACCTAGAATGATTCAGCCTGCGCCTATCGTTGCCGTCCTGGGAGCAACAGAGCTCCATACCTATCGAGGACGTGAAGAAGATCGCGTTCGCCGCTATATACTTCGAGTCGGCCATTGACGCATGCTTACCGACACATGTACGTGATTCTTTCGAACTCTTTGCCCCTCTTCAGAGTCTGGTCCGTACCAAGATAATAATCGTTGACACCCATCACTGTAGTGGAAGATGAGCGAATGGGTCTTTTCCAATCAGCCTTACGTAGAATCTGTGCCAGTCAAGGATATACGCATGATCTGGAAGGCCATTGACCGGCAGAGTACTGCCGAGGACCTCGCCAGTTTGGTCTGCCCCAGGAGCAAATCTTTCCACAGGTGGAGCTTTTTCCCACCCAACTTGCCGTAAGCCAACACCAATCCAGGTCAGCACCTTCGACTGTTAACCCATGACTTTTAGTAGAATGATCGAGTTCCGGCGATTGCCACCTTCCACAACAAGGCGAAGTGTCGAAAACAGGGTTGGATTTTTGTGGGGTACGTATTCCCGATCAGAAACCCTCGCGCCCCCTCCTTTCCGAGAATCGTGGCGGTCCGTTGATTCCACGGCACGTACTATTAATACTTCCCTCAAAGCTCAATCGCACTCTCTCTCGCTTCTTTACTTATGCTGTGGTTGATAGGTTTCGTAACGGCAGCCCTCGAGATTGATTAGGATAAGCTAAGGGAGGAAAGCAACGGAACCCTGCTCGAGTTCGGGCGCCAGGGGCTCAAGCTCAACCAGCTTCCACCACACTACCCTGAATGGGATAAAACCTCGATAGATGTTGCCTATCTGCAAAACTTTGTAAGATGGCCACACCCTAGCCAGCTGAATTTCTCCTGGGATACATTGATTGCCGAGACTCGCGAGTGGGACATGTCCATATCCCAAGTTCCCAGCGCGTACCTCAACACACTCCCTCATTGGTTGATATCCTTGTTTGATACAACTACACAGAACAACGATGATACAACTACACAGAACAACGATGATTGGTTGCTATCCTTGTGTAATGAAACTGCACGAAACAACGATAAAGGCAACTATTAAGACCACCGCCGACTAGGGGCGGCGGGATCAGAGCAGAAATATGGTTATACCAGGACACAAGGTTTGGTTCTGATGGATTACGACTTGGCCGCCAGGCCTGTCATTAGACAGTCTATACTGTTTTTGTTGTTTTGCTGCTTTGCTTAGTCTCTTAGAGCTGTATGTAGGCACTACTAGGTAGCCATTCCCCAAGAATTGACAGCTCCCCATATTCTTCTTCTTTTTACACAATTTGTTCCACGGACTCGGCTGAATCCTCGCTGTACTTCGAAGAAATGAAACGAGACTACTACTCCAGGATAAAGAGCCACAGAAGATGCGTATATATTCCGCTCTCATGCCACAGATGTTCCAGGAATACATAGCATTGGCAGATTCGGAAAGATAGAAAAACAAATGATATCCACGCAAATCAGTCTTCCTGTAACCAACCCAACGCCACTTAGATATGTCTCTCGTGGCACAGTTTGAATAAGGCAAAGCTACGGTACAGTCACTCCATGCTTGTGTAATACAATTACGCAAAACACCACCATGATGACATGACGAAATCTTCTTGAACAACAAACCGCTCGCTTGAGACTGCCAGACCCCAAGACCTTCCAAACTTCCCGGGGGAATCACAAAAATCCAGGATCAATCCCCCATCCGAGCTGCTCAGAATAAATAGGTGAGTAGATACTCCAAGTCAGACCATGCCGTGTGACACCACTTACTTACATACTTAGCTAGTTTCTCCTCGATCAAATAATTAATTAATGGTGCGTTTTTAATAAGTTTCTTTTTTCGTTCTTATATAATATTTTATCCAACCCCCCTCCCCCCCCCTTCCCTTTATTTCGTAAGTAAGTAAGCCAACGTCTAGATATAGAAAACTCATATCATATTTATAATGGTCTTGCGCAAATTGTATTGCACAAAGACAGACAACAGTAACCCAACAGGGCGGAGATAGAAAACACCTTATACCTACCTACCCGCTACCTACTTACCACTCAAGGAACCCCCCCCCCCCCTTTCCCCTCCCCTCCCCCAATGAATCAAAGCCAGTGAATAAATGAATGACAATAGTCATGATGGAGCGAGAGGGGTGTCTCTCTCCCCTTTTCCCTCTCTCTCTCTCTCTCTCAGGAAACGGCTTGCGCAATGTTGCGCAGACCGACGACCAGCTGGTTTCTGCAACAAGAGATCCATATTTTATCTCTAATCAAACTAAACACCACCCCTTAAATATTAACCATGTTTCCGAGTGAGTGTGAGAGAGAGTACGTGATTGTGAGTTTGGAATGCTACTTAAACCATTAGGGAAAATAAAAGAAAATATCGAAATGAATACGAGAGATTCTCCCACCATTACCACCACCGCCGCCACCCCCTTTTCTTTTTCTTGTTTTTACGCCCCGAGGAGCAAACTCACAACGCTTATTATTCGATCTCGCCCTGTTGGGTTATGTTTATCCTTGTGTAATACAATTGCAGAAGACCACCTTAAAATGAATCGATTCTGTCATTAGCACTCGATCTTCAAGTCTAATTGCATGCATCGTGACAGCATCTAAGTAAAACCGACCGACGTTACACTAAGTGATACTTTCTTCATGCTCACCGTCGCCTGCCATTTATCCACTCCTATTCTTCCCCCTCTTCCACCCCTTTCTCGCCTTCCCCGAGCGAGCGAGCTTTGAAAGGGGAGACAATACCAACACCTTTCGATTATCTGGTATCAATCCTCTCCCCCGTGTTCTCCCCAATTCCATCTCTCCCGCCCATTTATTTTCTTCCATCCTTCCCTTGAAGACCGAGATAAGTTACTCAAAAGCTACAATCCTAGCAGCTACACATCGCGCTCCGTTTCCTGTCACCTCCCTTCCCCTTCCATCTTTCATAGAAATACATGTCCATCATCCGTATCTTCACTAGCCGTGGCTGCCAGGCGCCTACGTCTGTCACCAAGAATCATATCCACCATCTTCTTATTGTTCTGGGCCTGAAGGCTCGAATCGCGAGTTCCATAACGACCCTCGTTATCTACTATGGAGATCGTGTGCGGGCTGATATTCTCGTTGACATTTATATCGTTGCTGGAAGACGGACCAGGTGCACCCGTGACTTTCCTAAATTGTGCTTCAACCGCCGGGGCAAGACCGAGACTGTTGTGGTTCTTCAGTATTGGGCATCGCCTGACGAGCTTGCGCGTCGTTTTGCCGGTGGCACGAACTTGGTTGCCGGTCGTCGCCTGTAGTGATTGGGAATGAGCGAAGGACAGCATGGCTTGGCTGGCTTTTTCTTTGCCTTCAGTGGAATCATCTCCAGCGTTGGACATCGGCCCAGGAGGGGGGTCAATGCCACCAACGGGAGGCTGTAAACGCATTGAACTCTTCGGTGGAAGCGGTGGCGGAAAAGGCGGCGAAGGTGAACAAGAGGGCATCGATACGTCCACAGGCTTATCCTCCACGCTGGCAGATGTAGATGGGGTAAGTGTCTTTTGCTGTGAGGGCTGTTGATCGTCCGAATTAACAGGTGTGTCATGAACGGATAATACGAATGGACTGCTTGATTTCGACGATTGAAAACTTTCCTGTTGTTCGTTGTCTTCGTCCTCATCATTAATCTGAGCATTCTCTCGTACATGCCCGGACAGGCGTGGCGCTGAAAGGGTATCACCAAGCCCGCAGGTATCAGGCTGAATTGACGACTCCTCGAGTTTAGATACCTTTGCCGATAGCCAGGTCTTCCATTCTGTTGAGCTTGATGATGAAGAGATACGATGCCGCGGCGGAATTGGTGTTCTTGGCTGATATGCAGGTGGATCTAAGAATATTGTTGCATCACCATGAGCGCTTGGAGGTCTCGGAAAATCTTCCACCATGGAGGAAGTGTTATTGGAAATATTCACTGGGTCATCTGTGTTTGCGCTATAGATGCTCTCGGTATAATTCATCTTCTGGTCCATTTCCGATTCGCAAATGCTCGGACGCCGGATCGGCAAGCTGCTCAGCGACCGTATCCAGGGGTTGAACTCGGGCGATTTTAACAACGCTTCCTTTTCGGCTGTATTTATCGTCTCTCGAAGCGCACGCCGATAGGGGCTCTGCGTACGAAAAAGATGACTTGTAGGGCTACCAAAGAAAGCAGAGCTGCGGGAAGACAGCGCTCTGGCTGGAATCTCACGCTCTTCAATACGTGGCACTGAGAGCAGCCCACCGCCTGCTGGCTGTCCTTGGCTTCTGTTCACTGTTGGTGCAGAGACAGAGGATGTAAATGCGGCTTCTGGAAAAACTTGTTCATACTCTCCAGTCTGAGGTCGATAACCCCCTTGAGCCACAGGCCGACGGTGTATGGTTCTGATAGACCCGGTTTCCGAACCGGTATCTGGAGGAACCTGTCGAATCGTGATAGGTGAGTCGGATCCTCGGGCCCTGCTACTTTTGGAGCTGGTCCGCACTGGTACAGTCCCAGATTTTGCGAAGTCATCAAAACTCTTCTTCCTCTGTATCGAATCCTCATGTGTCTTTTTAGTTGTCTCGTCAAGCCTTTTCATCAGGGCCGAGTAAATGCGCTGACTATCGACTGTTGGTGGTGGTGGAAGAATTACCGGAGGTAATGATAGCCCGTTGGAACTCGGAGGATCGAAGTAACCGTCGATCATTGGCCGCCTTGCTGAAGATGAGGCAGTGTGCGTACCGTTCTCTTTGATGACCGAAAGACGCTGAGGCTCCCACTCACCCCGTCGACTGCCAAGGGTGTTCAAAGTGTTTGTTTCCGACTCGGCCCAGCTCGTTACTCGGGACTTCTCATCTGAAGACTGTCTTTCACTCTTCAAAGATTCTACACTACCCTTTCGCGACTTGAGCTGCTGATATGAGGGCACTGCGTGTAGAGATGGAACCCCTGAGGTGACTTGCGACAAAGCACCCTCATCGGCGAGAATATAGCCGAACTCATCGTTGGCGTTGTCTTCCAGAGCAATCGAAGTAGCTCCGTGAGACTTGTGTGAGTCGACATGTTGAGCAGGGAAAATCGACTCATCAGAGTCGCTTTTGGAAAGATTGAATAAGTTCTTGAGCTTGTATTTGAATGTCTGCGAGACCTTCCGTGCCTTATCTCTAAGACTACCATCTTTCGGTAGTTTTCCATTCGAATTATTTGTGCTATTGCTTGAATCTCTCATTGTTTTTCTGAACGCCCTGTCGGAACAGGTGGTCTTTGACCGGAAAATCGTCGAAGGTCGTGTTTTCAAAGGGGCACCTTTGTTATTCAGCGAGTCGCCACACACGTTCCCCTGAAAGCTGATCGACGTGTCGCCACAGCGTTCAGAATGAAGACTCGAATGTCCACGGCGACCTCGAAGAAAGCTCATGGATTTAGGGGCTTTGAGTCCTGGTGGTGGTTGATTTTCGTCGGTACGCAGTGTAGTTGATGATTCAGCTGTATGGTGCGGAACTATTGGAGGCTGGGTGCCATTGTACAGATGTGATGAGTTACTACCTTCGGATGTCGTAAACATCGATCGAGACTTGCGGATGCGGCGAAAGGAAGAGGGCGCGAAGACGATGTCATCCTCGGGGTTGTAATACTCCTCGCCTGTAATGAGAGCATTAATATAATCGCCAGCTACACCTTTGGCAGCCGACACCATGCCCGCAGCTGAGGCACTGTTGGCTGAGCGTTGTTCAACTCCTCGGCCAGTGATGTTGAGTTTCACTGTAGCTCCTGGATTGTGGGTGGCCATAGGCGATGATGTACTAGCACGAGTGTCGTTCGATGTCTGGGAAGTCCTTGGTCGTTCGAAGCGAACACTTTGTCGGCGATGAATGGAGGTGTCGTTGCTTTTGCGGCTGGGTGAGTCCGTCTGACTGCCATTCTTGTAGGATTCGACGTAGCGAGGCGGCGGCCATTGGGGGTTGTCCAGTGCAGAGCGTTCGGCAAGTCGAGACCGTTCTCTAGCCCAGGCAAAGGCCCTCGCCGCTGCCACCTGTGCATCCTGTTCTGCAGTGGTAGGTAGAATATGCTCCAGCTGCACACTTTTGACAGAGGCGTTCGACTTCCGACGGTCCAGGCCGTGTGATAGGGTGCTATTCCGCCTACGCATAATATCGTGGTTGGACGGGAGGGCGGGCGGAGAATGAAGGGGGGCAATCACTACCACAATAACGACAACGACGACAACGACGACACTGGATTGTCGTCTGGAAATGTCTACCCTCGTGGCCAAAGGACTGAGGAATGGTGGTCTTCGAGATGCGGTGTGGAATACAAGCTAACCAAAAGCCGTCGTGTGGTTCGACGTGGAAAATAACGACGATTGCTTGCTGTTGATATTGCTGAATCTGGAGAAATGCATGCAATGAGATGGAATGCTGTGAATGTGAAGATAGAACCGCAGAGGTCGGGTTGTCGAAAGACAGAACAACTGCCAATTTCAGCGAGCGATCCGGGCTGGTAGTCGCCTTGACTGGACGTCCAGTACCTAATCCATATAAGGTACCATGTGCCTACCTACCTACAGGTAAGGTACACACACCTTGAAGAAGGTAGCACCCGTCATTCAGTCATAGAGCGTGGATTGGCAAGAACGTCCCTCAGCGTCCCTCTGCGATGCGCGGTACATGCCTGTTCAGCCATCGAATACCTCCTAGTAGGTACCTAGGTAGTCGGGCTTCGTCCTCATCACTTGAAGTTTTGAGCGAGGCGAGCTGTTCGCTACAAGTCATTTGCAGAGACGAGCGGCAGTGCCCCTGGCATCGACAGGCTCCGTCTAGGCTACTTTGCATGGGCTAGGCACTAATCAGTTCACATGTGTTTTCATTCACAATCAACCAAAACGCGTAGTACTTTGTTGTTACTTTCTCTCTTGACTGACGGGACCTATGAAATAATATCCATGCTAACCAACCCAAAACCGTAGAGACAACAAAGTAGAAAACCCAAGAGGCCGAATGCCTCGTTATCACTGTTTCGTTGAAGACAGCGTCCCTTCAATTACATTACCCGCCGGTTACGAGCATGTATCAAAATCCCGAAGATGCAATACAGTTGCATTGCATCTCAATGACGCTTAGGAACGCAGTTCCTCGAGGAATTCCTTCAACTCCTCTTCCACAACTTCGTGGATCTTGTCGGAAAGCTTCTCGGCTTTGTCAGAGAAACTAGACATTCCCTTGACAATAGTACCGGAAACCACGTTGAAGTCCTTCTCGATGGCTTTCTCGAGGTCATCAAGACTGAGTGAGTTATCATCTGACTCCTTCTCGACGACATAAGAACCTTGCTCAATGATTGCCGAGTAGTTGGAGTAACCACCACCGTTCCAGGCGAGTAGGTTGGGAGTGCCAGAAGGAATGTCATCCAAAGCACCCTCAGTGGCGATGCTGATCATGTTAGACTTCAGCTTCTCCGGGGTGATCTCAGCCATGCCGTACTCCGACTCCTTGCTGGGCTGCAGGGAAAGGAAGTAGGCGGTCAGACCACACAAGTGAGGAGATGCCATGGAGGTACCCGAGATGGTGTTGATAGCCGTCTTGCTACCAATCCAAGTGGACTGAATGCTCATACCAGGTCCGAAGATGTCAACACACTTTCCCCAGTTGGAGAAGTAAGCGCGGCTATCGTCAAGCTGAGAGGCACCAACAGTCATGGCCTTCTCGGCGGCAGCAGGCGAGTACTTGCAGGCATCGGCATTATCGTTTCCGGCAGCTACGGCAAAGTGAAGACCAGCCTCAACAGCAGCGTTGACAGCTTGGTCCAAGGACGGGGACTTACCACCGCCCAGGGACATGTTGGCAGTGGAACCCTTGAAGCCCTTTCGAGATCCCTTCTTAGCCTTAGCAGCCTGGTCCATGTGCGCAGTTGCAGCCCAGTCAACTCCCTTCATGACATCAGACATGGAGCCAGATCCGTTAGATCGGAGGACCTTGACAGCGTAGACATTGGCTTTCTTGGCGACACCGTACTTCTTGCCGGCAACGGTACCAGAGCAGTGAGTGCCGTGGCCATTGCCGTCGGCATCCTCGTCGCCGCTGGGGATGGTCTTTCCCCAATGGGCACGACCCTCAAAGTCGACGTGCTCAGTGTTGGTACCAGTATCAATGACGTAGACGTCGACACCTTCACCGCCATCGGCAGTGTAGAGGTATTTGTTGTATGTTCCGAAAGACAGTTGTTTCCGGTGGGAGATTCGAGCAAGACCCCAAGGGGCGTTCTTCTCGAGCTCTGGCTCATCTTCCTTCAGGGCGTGGACGATGGAATCGCGCTCGATGTATTCAACCTGACAGAATAGGCGATTAGCATGCCGACGGCTTAATAATAACTGCTCACAATTGCGATATCGAGACGACAGGCAGAAAAGGTGGGAAGGCTCAAGGAACACGGAGTAGAACTGTAAGAGATGGGTGACAGATATAACTTACATCTGGGTGCTTACGAACCTCTTCAATGACAGAGTCATCAAAGTGGCCCGAGTATCCGAGGAAACCCTTCCCAATCTTCAGGGTGTGCTTGAGACCGGAAAAGCTGTCGACAACATCGCCGAGTAGTGGAAGTTGGCCACGCTTGCGGAGCTCGAGACGTTCGTCCTCGGCATTGTTGTGGATTTGCTGGACCCAAGAGTGGTGGTCGGCAGCGGAGGAATCGGTGACGTGTTGTTTGAACTTGATGATGTACGAGTTGGGAATCTCATCTGCAGTAGAAGACGAGAGGATGGGAGCGGCTCCGTCGTGGATTGTCTCGTAGCTGAACGAGGGAGCTGCGGCCGCAGCACATGCAAGCGAGAGAGCGACGAGGCCCCTCATGATGAATGGGGTAGTAGTTGATGGATGAATAGAGTGGATGATTTGACGAAGTTAATGAATGCTAAGTCTACCGGCGACTAAGTAGGGGAGAGTGTAGAACCAGGAAGATGAAATTCAACCTGAGAAATCAAGTGAATGATGCCTCAGAATCCGATCTATGGCAGAGAAAGGAAAAAACTGATGACGACTGATGGGTTGAGGATGATGCGATGAAGGGATGGAAGATGGGAAGTGGTAACAAGAAGGAAGAAGAGAGGAGGAAGCTCCTGGAGATGCGGGCAGATAAAGGTGCAGCTCCCGAGCCAGCCAGCCAGCTCAGCCAGCTGCTGCCTCTGCTTCCCCAGCTCGGAACGGTGCAGGTGACGCACACAGCCGCCACGTCCCTGCAAGATAAGAGCGGGATTGAGTTAGTTGGCAGGGCGAGCAGGCATGCACTAACTCCAAGAAGGCAAAGTCTCTGGGTGGACTGACTTGATAATTGTGCCTATCCCGGTTAGTGCAAGGTGTGGCTGCCACCAACCTTGAAGGAATGGAGAAAGTGGATACAGCACTATCCTGACTGTACCTTACTGTAAGCCCTCGGTCATCTGTCCCTTCGCCCTTCACCTTATCAATAATAATCCTCTTCACTGCTTTATCCGACTTGTTCGAGTTTCTATTCCTCGTCGACTGCTGATGCTTCTCTACGTGCGACTTTTGCCATCGCAGACTTACTTTATTAATGTAGGTATAGAATAATTATATTGTCTTGACTGATGGCTTGAGACGTGAGAGTCTGCGAGGTCGGTCACGAGGAGCGAGGAGCGCATGACGGCATTGCCGCTAAATGAAGTATCTGGGTACCTGGGCAGTGTTTAGTTTTCTGGTCAATCAAGTAGCACCGATAAGAATCAAGCTACCATCCACCACCACATCTGTATCGTAATGGGGGGTACCATGGGAAAGGTCTCCAGAGTCCCAGCTCTAATCAATAAACGCAGCCGCGCAGGTTCATCCGTAGATGTGGGGTCAGTCGACTAATGGTGGTGTTGCACGGAGTCAGGCGGAGGCTCCAGTTGCTGCAGCGTGCATCCATCATTGTGCAGACATCCAGCCAGCCGACCCTGAACAAAGGTGCAAAGGTACCTAGGTACAATCCCTGAATGTTGAGATAAGGACGGATAAGGAAAGCCGTGACTCGATTCGTCCAGCTAAGAAGCGCGGCTTGCAAAGCTTCCCGAGGTCTGCCCAGCCGAAACACGGGCGGGTCTGACTCGCAATGGATTGTCCATGTTTCGAAGTCGGAGCTGCGACCACTTGAGACCATTCGAGGTTGGAAAAGCCTTGGAATTTCTGAAGCTCCAGATGACTCCTCTCAGAGGAGTCCTCTGTAAGACTGTGTTGGCGTTGGGTAGGCAGCACGTGCCCTGCTTCCCACAGTAGATGTACATTCACGATACACCAGATGATGGGTTGTTGCCGAAACTTGAAACAACAATGAAGTAAACAATCTATTGTTCGAAGTGATGCCCATATACTTATCACTTACCAACTATGTACATATGTAGATACTTAGTATGTATGTATTGACAATACAGGCAGGTAATTCTTCATGAGCATCAATGTTGCTGCTGCACATCTTCACTCTGTAGATATCTACAGGTAGATACCTAGGTAGGTAACCGAGGTTGAGGTAACCAATGGCAACAACTATTTGCCATACACAAAAGGCTGTCGCCAAAGCGAGCACAAACTGCCCGATTAAGACTTCAGGAAATAATAGACAAGTTTCTATGTTATTGTAGAAGTCGTAGAAAAGATGCATGCTTTTCTTAGCGCCACCCCACACATTTCAATGTCCCCGCGCTGTCAGCAACATTTCACCCAGGTATCAACCATCCGTCCCCTTTCACACACTCAACAGTCATCTAGAGTGTTATATCACTTCAAACCGGAATAAGAGGCTGCTGTCGATCTCTTACAGAGCCAGAAACAGTCGGTAGAGGGCTTACGAAGATCATAAAGGCCTTAGCAGGCTCCCAAGAAGAAATCTCTTCAACCTCCCGATTCCAGGGCGCGCCATACGGCAGATCTTGAGAAGCAAGATCAATAGTTTGAAGATTCATAATGAATCTTAAATGCGTGGATTAATCCGATGGACGATGGGAAAGGCGGTGTTGGTTAAAGCGCACCGTCACTCCGGAGATAATCCCACGATTCGTCTTTCGCTGGGGGTTCGGTCGAGCACTCCATCCCGACGAGGACCTGACTGCCTGATCACGGACAGACAGCCCGGGTACCAAGGGCACACCCCGCAGGTCCAATGTGACAATCCAGAAGACGAGAACTGTACGCTTGGGTTCGAGACCGGCGGAAGAGTCTTGAGTGTTCGCACATCCCTCCTCCGGTCGCAATAGCAACGGGAAGCGCGACCGAGCGCGGCGAGGGCGGCACCAATATGACCGGAAAGCCGGCAAAGCGTCGTGTCCGGACCTCATTGCGTGGGCCGACGAAGAGGCATGATGCATATGTGGTACGACGATGTGCATATTCAATCACAGCGTTTGGGGAAGCTCAAAATCAGTATGGGAGTTAGTTTACGTGTCAGGGGCTGCTTGTTCTTCTGGTCCCAATCAATACTAACAAGGTTCTGGTCAAAGAGGGAGGCTAAAGTCGACAATATCGAAGCCGCCGATGAGGCTCAGGTCGATGTTGTTGCTATCCCGTGAGAAGCCCAAGGTCTGGGCCGCATTCTTTTTTCAGTTATAATTTGGCTGTGTCGTTAAGAGCAGATCACATCGAATACGAAACCCTGCAAGAAGCACTCCTTGTTACGCACGAGGGAAACATTCTGGATCGCTCGACGAGATTGATTGCCGATTTCTGAAGCACCGTCACCGAACTCGCTGGCCAAATCAATATCGCTTTTCCTTAAGTTCGGCTAGGCGATTGGCAAGTATCCCAAGGGCATGGTCATGAGTATCTGCACGCAACGGTGGTGCCGGCTTATATCCGTTTGACAAGAACTCGCCTGATGAGGAGTCCGAAAGTTGCTTCGTCTCGTCCGTGGCAGATCTCCCGGAGGCGAACACTTGAGGATGCGGCTTGGTATTGCTCGTCCGGGTCTTCCCTGGCAGCTCGAGGTAAGGTAGCCCAGTTACTGACGGCTCTATCCCTAAATCCCAGCATCTTTTCACGGCGACCGGCCTGTAGTCGCCGGTACCGTTTTGTTGCTTTTCGCGGAAGAGCGAAGGCGACGGCCACCTCGTTGCGAATGGCTGCCATTTCCAATCCAACGGCGGCCGCAAATCGCCGAGCTGGTGGTACGCCACCACAACGATATTCAAAACCTCTGCTGTGACGCGAGTCTCCCTCTCGATCGTCGTCGTGAAGTCTGTGAGGCAGACGGCACACGATGTGGGGGAGCTCTGCTGTGTTTCCAGATAGCCGTAGGAGTAGTCGGCCTTGAGGTGGTTCAGTTCGGGCAACTGCCTATCTTCAAAAGCCCCCGAAGCAGGCTCATGTGTCGAGACGTGGTGGCAAACCCGATGCGGACATCGTCTCATGATATCTTGGCGATTCCCCTGACGTGTCCCTACCAATGCCAGTGTGTGGCGAACCAGGAGGAATAGTTGGCCCTGGGTGATGGCTGCCTTCGACTCGATGCCCCAGGCGTCGCGACCGCGGGAACCCGGCGCGATGGCACATTCGAGGTTGCTCAAGCTCAACCCACGTCCAGGTCCGAAGTAATAGGTGTTCATCACGAGCCGAGCGTTGTGGAGCCCTAGGCGTAGCTTTCCGAAGCTTCCACATTCGGGTTTGCAGGGTAGCTCCATGAAGTGATCCGATGTACAATCACTCAGGCTCCAAGTTGGCTGGAAGCAGTGGAGCCGCCCGCATGAGTAGCAGTAGATAAGGTCGCGACTGAGGTCCCTTTCTAGAAGCAGGAGGAGGTTTTCTGTGCCGCATTCATCCAGCCGGCTGATTGACTTCGTGAAGAACAAGCCAAATGCCGCCTTGCAGGATAGGGACAGTGCCACGACTGACTCAGGCGGCAGCATGTCCAGGATCATGTCAAGCAGTTCCAATGGCAGATTAAGGAGGATAGATTCTACTTGGTCGTCCACCCGAGTTCGCCAAGATAAGCGGAATGGATGCCGCAAGACTCGGGTCGAGGATGCAACTCTCGGCGACATCATGGATAGGGGTATGTATGTGTTTATGTGTGGAAGTGTGTGTAGATGTTTAGGTGAGTATACTATGCGTGGACGGATTTGTGACGAGAGAGAAGGAAGAATACCGGATTGGATACGTCAAGAGCTCGCGACATGGAGTATCGGAATGAATCAGCTGCCATGAGGCCATCGTGGGTGTTCACTTGTTGGGGTGGGGAACTGTTATTCGATAGGGATCGGAGTATAAAATCTTGAATCCTGGCTCAGCTTGTTTCTGCTACTTGCACCGTTGAATAAGTAGACTCTCCTAGAGGCCTTTATCCTTGACCTCCGTTGTGTATTTCGAACCCTTTGAGGCTCGAACCCAAACATTGAGCGGCTGTGGCGACCCCGGCTGCCCGGATTCACCAGGCTCCCACGCCGGACCTCCACGCCGGACCTTCTAATGGAGCCGCTTGCTAGGACGGACATGATGGAGCAGATACGCTGTAGCAAGAGCTTATAGTGAATATCCTTTATTCTTACTTACCTAGGTAGTGCTTGATACCAGTTGCTTCAGTGATCCATCATAGCGGCTATCATAGCGCTCTTAGATTGATCAGGAAACATTCCGCCAACTGGCACCCTCGCCAACAGACCACAGCAGATGCATATTGGTGCCGGCAAAGACTCCTAGTCCAACTCGGGATGGGACATCGGCAGCGTGTTCTTGATGGTAGGTAGGTAGAGGAACATCAGGCGTTGGTTCGAGGCCAGACGAGAGCATTTCAGGATTTGGCCAGTAAAACAATGGCATTGATAGGACTTACGTAGGTACCTAGGTACATAGGAATCTGCTTACCAGGTAAATTACCATCTTCGGTAGGAGATCTGCCCACTAGGCCCCACCATATGGCGGCCAACATTGAGTCGGGATGCAGTCCCGTCGCTGGGACCCCGAACCTTGGAAGTACCCCGAAGGGCTCACGGAGGCCCTTACGTAAGTAGCCTCCGCAAGCTATTCGCGTATTTTCCATCATGTGAAAAAGATACTTTTGGTCCCCGTGTAAATCACATAGCAGATCAGGGTCAACGCGCCATATGTTTATGAAACAGTAAAACCCTTACGTCAGCACCGTTTTGACGTCTGCTAGGCTGGGTGGCTGTGGCTCATGGGAACATTGAAAGAACCTTGGAAGTGACTTTGGGTAGGGTAATACCTACCTAGGTAGGTAGACGCCAAGCCAAGGTTCGGCGGGCTGAACAGGGCCTAACCAGCAGGCTGAGCGCGCGGAGTCGACCAGGCTGACACTGAGCTCCCCATTTGAAATCACCGTCGTTTCGAAACAACTAACCTCCAGTAGGACGACAATACTTTACATACCTACCCTAGGTAAGGTATGATCTTTGTGTGGAAGAAAGATTATTCCTGAACCTGAACCTCTATCTACCTTGAATTTATCAACGAACCATTGGCCCTATTTGCTATGCTCGAATTATCCCCTTCGTGCTTTTGACCCTGCACTCGACTAGTCGCCTTGACCCTGAACAGCTTCAACGCGCACTGCCGTCATACCTTGTCGCGTGCTTGCGATCCGCAACCTTCGTCGCATTCGAACGACCCTTCGATGCTCTCACCTGTGTACAGGAGTCTAGACCCCTTCAGGGTGCTAGCAGACTCGAGAAACGATAATATGATTCCTTGATACCTCGCTTTTCCCAGCCTATATCCTCTCCAAACCTCAATGTCTACCAACATGTCTACGCGCGCAAGTCGCTACCGATCCTCCACCTCCGCGTCGACGCCGCTTCAGAGATCCAAAGCCTCCGAAGTCCTACAAGGCCTGCTCGAAAGCATTTCTGCCGCACTCTCCAGCACTACAAGCAATGGGTATCCCGAAGCAGCCGAATTGACCAACAAGATACGCCAGATACAACAACACCTCATTGCCATTGCCTCACCCAGTTCCGCCCAGGATGACTTCCGACACTTGCGCGGCTTTCACCACCTCCTGAACGTCCTGAGATCGTTTTCCGGCTTCTACAACCCTCAAAAACAGAGCGAAGATGCACGCGCTAACCTCTTTGCCCTGCTCGATGCTATACTTGGCGCCTTTTCTGCTGCTTTTCGCAGTCATCCCGGGAATCGACGCTATTTCCGCACCAGGGTAGAAGGCGCCGGCTGGGATGCTTTGGAGCAAGCCATCGCCAGCATCGGGCTTGGAGGCAGTGATTCGGATCTGTGGACAAGCTGCCAGCTCTTTGGAAAGTTATTCTCCTTTGCATTGGGTGACAAGGCTTTGGACCAACTTTCTTCCTACATCGCATCTGGTCGGTTCTCGCAACGAGAGGTACCTGCGAATACATTCGAACCAGGCGGGAATGATGGTGCCGAGCTGGCCGAAGATAGGGACGAGGTTGACCGCATATCCGCGATTCAGGCCGCGATAGGAAAAACTGTTCATCGCACCTCGACTTTGCGAAACCCCGAAGTTGTTCGTATGATTGTGGATTTCTGGGAATCTCTACCCAGAAGTAAAGGTGCTTCGGACAACGTAGCGTCTTTGCTCGTCCTTCATGTCCTGCTGGCAGTCGTTACCGCGTCAACTATCAATCAACATCACGTTCACGAGACGGGTGTGCTTTCTCGGTTTCTAAAGCTGGCCTTCGACGGCGATTCAGACCTCAATAGCAGAGAAAGGGAGACGGTCTTGAGCCTGTGTCGTGCTCTCATGCCTTTCGGTGTAAACCGACTCATGGATGCTCAGCTGCTCCTTCTGAACCCTTCCCCCAGCGCTTCGGACTTCTGCTTAGAGACCATGCATAAGCACAACAGCCCTCCATTCATCCAGTTTGACCTCTCTATTCACGGTCATTCTTCCATGGAATTACCGAGCTTGGGTCGACCCTTTCCTCCCCAATCGTCTGCAGGCTACACGTTCATGGCCTGGGTCCGAGTGGACCAGTTCGACCCCAGATCGCACACCACAATTTTCGGTGTTTTTGATTCTACCCAGAGTTGTTTTGTTCTTGCCTACCTTGAGAAGGATACCCGAAACTTCATTCTTCAGACGTCCGTCACTTCCCAGCGACCGAGTGTTAGGTTCAGAAACTTCACTTTCAAGGAGAAGATATGGTATCATATCGCGGTTGTACACCGACGGCCTAAGACCATGACCGCTAGTAAGGCTTCCTTGTACGTCAACGGGGAGTTTGTGGAACAGATGAAGGTCTCTTACCCTTCCCCACCGCCGTTATCAAATGCCAGTACCGACAGCTTTGCTTCATTCACGTCCGTCAGTAACAAGGCGATGCCTGTGCAAGCATTCCTCGGCACCCCTAGAGACCTTTCCACCCATATAGGTCCTGGAATGGTTAATTCTACGTGGTCGTTGGCAACGGCACATTTGCTCGACGATGTTCCCAGCGATGACTTTCTCTCTGTCCCTAGTCGACTGGGACTGCATTATCAGGGAAACTTCCAAGATTGTCTCGGCGGCTTTCAGACATACGAAGCGTCAGCTGCCTTGGGTCTACGAAACGACCTTGTCAGTGCTGGGAAGGAGGAATCGGATATCATGAAAGCAATTCGGGATAAAGCTAGTCTTATTCTGCCAGAGCAGCGTATTCTCTTGAGTACGATGCCATCTTCAATTTTTCGCGAGAGAGAACATTTCGGTGAGTCGCAACTGTTTCGGGCCCTGTCTCGAGGACCGGCATATACCCTTGTCCAGATGGTTCTCAAGAACGGGACGGGCGTCGCCATAAATACAGCCCTTCCTTCAGTATACGATGCTCTCCTCCGCTCCAATGGCGTGGCTGTGCTTACCGGCGATCCCATTATCGCAAACCCCCAATTCTTCGACGATGCTCTGTGGCGCCTCTCAGGGTTTACCCCTCTGGCTCTTAAGTTGATCGATCGAGCTGCCTCGCCAGATTCCCTTGTTCGCGCCGTGGAAATGATACTGATCTGCATCAACTCAAGCTGGAGGAACAGCGAGGCCATGGAAAAGGACGGTGGGTACGCGATTTTAAGCCTCCTCCTGAAAGCAAAACTTGGTTTCGCTGGTCCAACAGGAGAGAATACCACACGGAAACTAGTCCTTCAGGATACGGAAAGAGACAAGTTGTGCTTCCAACTACTAAGCCTGATACTTAACTTCGTCGGATACAAGCACAAGGATCCTTTGGACTCCGTTATTATCAACCCTCTCGCGTACCGTATCCTCTTAGTTGACTTCGATGGCTGGAGGAAATGCGCTCCCATCGTGCAAGAATTATACTATAAGCAATTTGTAACGTTCGCCATGAAGAGCAAATACCATCAGTACAACAGTCGAAGACTACTCCGCATGCGTAAGTGTCGTACTACCATCAAGTTGACTAACACTAACATGGCCATCTTCAGGAATCGTGAAAAGACTCCTAGACACCCTCAAAGCCGAGCCCTTGTCAGAGAATGTTTCTCATTTCTTCATGGGGACACTAGAAGACCTCGTAAAGTGTAGCTATAACACCGAGGTTCACAGATCCTTGGCACTTTTCATCACATACGCCTTTCATTCGCCGCCTAGGTCACTCCCGCGCACCCCGAGGTCCTTGACGCTGTCGAATCGATCCGGTGCCCACACAAGCCAAAGGCGGCCCACGGTTGACCACGCCCACCCTGATCATAATAGCATACCAATCCTCACCAAAAAGCAGATTGGCATCCGCTTACTTCGAATGTATTCCCAGATGCTCTGCGAACGAGGGCAACTTGCAATGATACGCAAGTTTGCCAAAACAGTAACCAACAAGGTATCCATAATCTCCTATTACCGTCCTTGGTTTATCGACCAAACGCTAATTTCATTATAGTGGCTTTTATATCTCCTTACAGAAGATGATCCCGAAATCGTTGTGTACGGGTGCAAGATCCTTGCCAGACTTGTGGTCTCACACGGTCCAAGTTATATAAGCAAATTCTCAGGCAAGACTGGCGGGTTCCATATCATGGCGCATCGCCTTAAACGGTGGTGGGACATTCCTACCATATGGCCTATCTGCTTGTGTATACTCTTTGGATACGACGTGGCGGAGATTGATTTCGACAAGAACCTGGACTTTTATAATCTGATCGAGACTTTTGGAAATTGCAAGATTGCCAATCCGGATGCCCTCCCAATCGTCACTGGGATGCTTCAGCACGGGCTGAAGGACATATTCAGGAACCAAGAAGACCCCGATTCGCCGTCAGGTGGTCGAGACCCGACAAGGCCGTCAACAGCCGCCGGGAAAGATACACCAGCGCCGCCAAAGTCTCGAGTAAGATCTCTTTCCCTGCAGAAGGAGCTGGAGTCTCGACGTAAGTAGCAGTCACACGATACTACTTACAAACCGCTAATCAATATCGTAGAGACGTCACAAACCGACTCTGACCGCAATGCCGGTAACGCTGCAGTTCTGCAGGCAGTTATTCGATTCATGGCCGACCTTCACGCTCGATCATCTGACTTCCGTGACTTCGCGTTGTCTTCTGACTATGTCAGACTGCTCCTATCAGCGCTCTACCCAGCGCTTGTGAACGCAGATCCAGTTAGTCCCGAAACAGAGCTCAACTCGCGAGACTCCGCTCTCACATTCGAGGGCGGTGATGTTATCATCCGGCCTGTTGGGACTTCCACTACCTCGCCTGTCATTCGCACATCTACCGCTGCCGCCGAGAGCGCCCTGACTCCCTCTGGTACTCAACGCGGAACGCCCCTACGAAAGGCTTCGTCATTCGTGCTCCTGACTTCTCAAAAATCGCCCCAGCCAAGCCCTTCTCGCATCGACCATCTGATATCTTCGAAAAAGAGAACTGCTAGCCAGAGCTCCGGCCACGCGGCGCTCGAGGCCATCCTGGAGCTCGTTGTCAATATTTTCATTGATCAACTGCTGGTTCGTAAAGAATTCCCAGGATTTGGTCTCTTCCTGAAAGTACCGCCAGGTTTCCAGGAACATCAGGCCTTCTTCGAGTCCTACATTTTAAGAAATACGATCGTTCATTTGACAACCACCGTCAGGCTAGATTGGAAGTTGTTAGGAGAGCCAAAGATATTGACAAATATGGCCCGATTCAACCTCCATATGGTGGAGGCCATCTTCGAAGGCTGGTTTATGAATGGAACTGAGTCGATGCTGGACTTTGCCGGACTACTGCTTGAGTATCTCCAGAAGCCGGAAGTCGCCCGCATGAAGACTGTAAGACTCTGCAGTCAGGCGGTCTCTACTATTCGAAGTTCGTTTCTGAAGCTTGTCCTCCTCGGGCTATCAGAGATAGATGATCCTCAGACTACAGATGCCGAGGCAAACTTCTCGATGGAGAAGATCTTGTACTGGCAAATGGTGGTCTTGGAATCTTTGTCCGTGGATGATGACTACATGAAACTGTTCTGGTACCAGCTTTATACCAAGCTTGTCGACACAAGGGAGCCTGTGAGACTAGCAGCTGTCAACATATGGCGCATCATGCTTGTCCAGAAGCCCCAGGAATGCTCGTCGTTGTTCCGACTCATCATGACATCAGACCAGGCTAAGCTTGCTGCGGATTTCCTGAAGCTCACAGAACTTGACAATGACACCTTTCTTGCCTGGGTAGATGGACATCGACCCTCACTAGACGCTCTTCTGAATGCCGGCATCTCGCGGACATGGGAAGACTTCGTCGCGACAGAAAACCAGCGTGTTTTAGAAACAGCCAAGTCGCGACTCACCAGACGTAAGGAAACCCTCAGAAGATGGCATTCCGAAACGCTTGACCGAGAAAGCTTCCTGTTGCGGCACGAGATGGCCAACTCAGCCTGGATGAAATCCATCTACGCCTCGGAACATTTCAAACACCAACGCATCATGCAGGACCAGCAAGATGACGCGTTATTCTTTTCATCAAGTTTTAACAGTATGCAGCGGGATCTGATTCGGCCAGGAGCTGTGCTCTATGAAGACAGCCCAACCAAGTGGAAGCTGGATAGAACCGAGGGCCGCAATCGCATGCGCTTGCGTTTGCTGCCGGATTTTAGCGCCACTGTCGACCAATATCAACCGAAACGCAAGACAACCGATCAACAGAATGCCTCCTCATTGAAGCTAAGCACTGGCTCTTCTACGACACCAGGACAGCCCAACATCGAATCGCCATCCATTCCGAGAATTCTAGCTAATGATGGCACCGAGGATGCGGTTTCCACGCCGGCCGATGCCTATCCTCGGACAGAATCACCGGAACAGTCTGTGGTGCCCGAAGATGACTTTGAACTTGTGGACGACCCAAATGACCCCAACGAAGACGACGGCGGGTTTGAAGATAAAAATCGTAGGGTGATGAGGCGCCTGGAGCAAGGGGATACAGTCCAACAAGTCTACAATATATCTCGCATCATCGGCCTCGAAGCATGCGAGGGAATCCTGCTTGTGGGAAAGAACTCGCTGTACATCATGGATAATTTCTTCCAGTGTGGGGATGGTGAGATCGTCAACACATGGGAAGCGCCTTCGGACGAGCGCGACCCCTTTTCCCAGATCGTCACTGGAGCGAAGTCTGGCGACAGGAGGCAGACATCAAGCCGCAGTGCTCAGGAATCTCGCAGTTGGAAGTACCAAGATGTTATCAGCATATCGAAGCGTCGGTTTCTCCTCCGCGACGTAGCGGTCGAGATTTTCTTCACCGACGGGCGCAGTTATCTGCTGACTGCCCGTAATCCAGCAATGAGAGATGAGGTATTTGCCAGACTCAGCCATAAGACTCCTCATACCGCTGGGGCAAATTCTCTCCCCAATCCGGAAGACGCTTGGCGGCTCGAGTCTCTGAAGGTGTTCGAAGAGTCCCCGCAGACATTCGGATCCAAGTTCGGCAGTATCTTCAACTCGTCGCCTTGGAATCCAGCCATGCGTCGATGGCAAAGAGGCGAAATATCCAACTTCCACTATCTGATGCTAATCAACACCATGGCTGGCCGGACTTTCAACGATCTGACCCAGTACCCTGTTTTCCCGTGGGTACTTGCCGATTATACTAGTGATGAGCTCAACCTCAACGATCCTGCCACATTCCGAGATTTATCGAAGCCGATGGGAGCTCAGACTGCCAGGCGACAAGCTGAATACAAATCGCGCTATACAAGCCTGGCCGAAATTGGTGAAATACCATTTCACTATGGTACACATTATTCGTCTGCCATGATTGTGGCTTCGTACCTGATCAGACTGCCACCCTTTGTACAATCCTACATCCTGTTGCAGGGAGGGACGTTTGACCACGCGGACCGGCTCTTTTTCTCAATCGAGGGGTCTTGGAAGTCGGCGTCCCAGGATACTGGATCTGACGTCCGTGAGTTAATACCCGAATTCTTCTGCCTCCCCGAATTCCTCACGAACGTCAACGGGTACAACTTTGGGGAGCGACAGGGCGCAGGCGGCAAGGTCAATGACGTGGAGCTACCACCATGGGCCAAAGGTGATCCCAAAATCTTCATTACAAAGCATCGCGAGGCTTTGGAGTCTCCTTACGTCAGTCAGAATCTCCATGCGTGGATTGATCTCGTCTTTGGCAACAAACAAAGAGGAGAAGCTGCTGTGGAAAACCTCAATGTTTTCCATTACCTTTCCTACTCCGGAGCCAGAGATCTTGACACCATTACCGACTCAACGGAGAGACATGCTACCACCAGCATCATTCACAATTTTGGTCAAACACCCCATCAGGTATTTACAAGGCCTCACCCGTCTCGGGAAAACACAAGCTTCCCAGCCAAGAGGCTGGATACTTCGAGCTACGCACTTGCGAGGATCCCACACCCCCTTCTAGAAAGCCGGGAAAGGGTGGCATCCCTGGTCTACTCCCATAAATCCGACCGTCTCCTCTGCTCATCACCGTTCCGACTCAACCTCCCCCCGTTTTTCGACAAATACATCGAGTGGGGCTACGCCGACAATAGCATACGCTTCTTCTTCACCGAGAACCGGAAGAGCGCGGGTGTCAGCGAGAACTTGCACATCGGGCAGATCTCGTGCATCGTGGTGGCCGACTCCAAGACGCTGATAACGGCGGGCGAGGACTGCGTGGTGTCCATCTTCACGATACAAAGCGCGCAAGGTAGGCCGGTGGAGCTAGTTCATCGGTCCTCGCTGTTTGGGCACAAGACGCCAGTGGTCGCCATCGCCGTGTCCCGGGCGTTCAGCACCTTCGTGACGGCCTCGGGGGACGGGCACGTGTTCCTCTGGGACCTGAACCGGCTCGAGTACGTGCGCAAGCTACCGCACGGCCGCCCTGTTGAGTGCGCGCGCATCAACGATGTCTCGGGCGAGATCATGCTGTGCTCGGGCGCCAACGTGGCCCTTTATACGCTCAACGGCGAGCTGATACTCGACCAGAACGTATGCGCCGCTGCTTCATCTTCCGCGGGCGGCGGCGGCGGGGACCATGATGACTTCGTGCACTCGTGCGCGTTCTACGAAGGGTCCGGGAACGAGTGGCTAGAGAACTACCTCGTGTTCACGGGACACAAGAGGGGTCGCGTGAAGATCTGGAAGCGCATTGTCGTCGGTGGTGGTGGTGTCAGTAGTGCAGGGAGAGGAAGAGATGGGCGGAGGAATACCACCGGTGGCGGTGGGGCTACCAGGTGGGCTCTCGAGCTCGTCCGGAGGCTGGATCATATCGATGCCAGGAGCGAGACGGGTACCAACACCGAGGCCGCGATTACTTGTATCACGCCCATGCCGCAGCTCGTGTATACAGGAGACGATGATGGTAGAGTGGTGAGTTTTCTTTTCTTTTCTTTTCTTTTCTTTTCTTTTCTCTTCTTCTTACTCTTCCT
Organism: Xylariomycetidae sp. FL2044; assembly: GCA_022376275.1. Lineage (NCBI taxonomy): Eukaryota > Fungi > Ascomycota > Sordariomycetes > Xylariomycetidae sp. FL2044. The sequence goes on along the minus strand of JAJNOH010000034.1, from coordinate 488,893 downwards.
CCTCCTCCTCTACTTCCTTCCTTCCCTACTTCCTGGGAATATCTGACTAACTCTTATTTCTTTCTAGTACGAGTGGAATTTGATCCAAAGAGAGAGGTAGAGCCTGTCTCAGCAGAGTCCAGTGTCGTCACAAAGGTCCGGTAGCATCTTTGGTGGGAGGGTGAGGGGAAGAGCGAAGACCTTTGTCGCATAGATTCAGAGTTGTCTCTCAACATATTCACACACACATTTACAGACATACACACAAACACGCAAACACACACATGAGCATTCAGCAAATCTGATTTCATGTAATGAGATTTGCTTCCCTTGCTTGGCTTGGGAGTTGCGTGGGAAATGATGAGAGAAAATATACAGATGCAAATGACTGACGACTTGGTGCTCACTACCTGGTGTGTCCAGTTGGTCTCATCGGGCTGATCATACGTGAAGAAAGATGCATCAGATCCGTGAATGACTTGTTCATGTAGTTGCTTGATATTTTTCGGTTTTGTTTTTGGTGTTACATTGCATTGCACTGCACTGCCTCCTAGCTCTTATGTCTTTCTTGTCTTGCTCCGAAGTGGTTGGGTCAGGGGGGCTTGGGCGCATCTGGCTCTCGACTTCCACGTCCCCTCATCTTCTTTTATCCTCATCCTCATCCTCATCCTATGTACACGTCCCCCTCCCCTCTCCAGCTCACGACCCTCTTCTTCCCAATTCGTCCGGTTATGCACTCGTTCGTTCGTTCATTCGTTCAGTCATCGTAGCCGGTCAATTGTTTCCTCGGTCCGGTGGGAACTGCTCTACGTGTCAGCAAAGTTATGGGTCGTTTGCGGTTTCCCGGCCTTGTCTCTTCTCCCAAGAATAATAAAAAACATATATAATTATATATATCACGCACTGGGATATGTCATGGGAATCGGCTTGGCCCTCTCGTAGCCGAGCCTCTTCATCAGGGGCGGTACGGTGAACAGCATGACGGGACCGGCACCACCGATGATGACCGAGTAGAAGAAGGCGGGCTTCTCGCGGGCGGACCAGCGCAGGTACCGGAGGGGTCCGGACCAGAATAGTGGTGTCGGGTTGGACATGGTTCTACAGTAGCCTGTGTAGGAGTAGAGACGGTATGAGTTAGTCGCAGGTGTGAAGTGAGAGCGATGTGATAGGTGCATATCGCAGAGAGAGAGGAATGGCATACTCAATTGACCGGTTGGGGGGTGATCGAATTGGCTCGTCTGTTTTTGTGCTTGGTTTGCTTGGGGAGGGAGAAGCCGAGAAGTTGAAGCTCGAGCTGCTTGCTTGCTATGGTATGGGTATCCACCAATGATGAGGCTGTAGCTGAAGCTGAAGCTGGACCGTGCATTGCACACCTCTCGCTTAATAGTCGGATAATTAATTAAGTAATCAATTAAAACTGACGGAGAGCCAAGCCATTCGGCACCTTGCATCTGGTAAATGTGGGGATCTCTCGGCTTGGCAGGTACAAGCTACGTATGCCACAGAGGGACAGATGTGGATGGGAGCTTTTTGAAAGCGATTTCCAGATCTTCTTATTACTGACTTACACCAGGAAAAGGGACCCCGAATCTCCATCCATCCACGTAACGCAATCCCACGCGTATGCTGCCCCTACAGCACAGTCTATTCCATGCTGTTGCAATTCCCTTTCTAAGCTTTTTTATCTTCTTTGCACTCATTGATCTGCAAAGCTGATTCCAGCCTTGATCAGAGAAAGAGAGACAAATCTGGCAAAGATGAGGTCCCTGGTGTCGCTCCTCGTCCTGCTCTTCGTAGCTGTTGCACACGCCCTGAGCGCCAGCGGGAATAGGTTGCTGGTCATCCTGGAAGATGTCGCTGAGAAAGCCAGCTACTCAAAGTTCTTGGCTGACCTGGAGGGTATGTGTTTCGAGTTTCGGGTGCTGGCATCATTTCGGGAAGGGGGAAATCAGAGACAACAGAGATAGAAGAGAAAAAAGAGAGAGAAAAGAGAGAGAAAAGAGAAAAGAACGTGCGCTGACTGAGAAATTGCCATGCAAACAGGACGCGGGTTTGACATCAGTTACGAGACACCAAAGAGCGAAGGGTTGAGCTTGTTCCACCTGGGCGAGAGGTCTTTTGATCATGTCCTGATCCTACCAACTAAGTCAAAGGGTATGTTCATCTCGCCCAGCCTGTCGCCGTTTGCTACTGTCACTGTTGCTGTAGCTATCGCTGCCGACCCTGTTGCTCCTGACGATTGTTGACCACCACAAAACACAGGTCTCGGCCCCAACCTTACACCAAAGCTTCTCCTCGATTTCGTAAACGCCAACGGAAACATCCTCCTCACCCTCTCCTCCGAGCAGCCCACTCCCTCATCAATTGTTTCCCTTCTGCTCGAGCTCGACATCCACCTTCCCACCGATCGTCAAGGCCTCGTGGTAGACCATTTCAATTACGACACCCTATCCGCTGCCGAGAAGCACGATGTTCTTCTGTTGCCGCCGCCGGAACCGCTCCGACCAGGTATCATGGATCTCTTCAGGCCTGTCAATGGTGACAATAACGGAGACGGACAGCTCCTCGCTCTTCCTCGAGCTGTCGGTCAGACCCTTGGCTCAGGTGCCCTCCTTACCCCGATCCTGCGCGCTCCCCCGACATCTTACAGCTACCATCCGAAGGAACAGGCCGAGACCATCGACGACCTCTTCGCCAGCGGATCTCAGCTCTCGCTCGTCAGCGCCTTCCAGGCCCGGAACTCGGCCCGCTTCACCGTCGTCGGTTCCGCCGAGATGCTGAGCGACAAGTGGTTGGACGCCAAGGTTCAGAAGCATGGCGAGAAGGGAAGCGTCAAGGTATCCAACCGGGAATTTGCGAAGGCCGTGTCGGGCTGGACGTTCAAGGAGATTGGTGTTCTACGCGTCAATTGGGTTGAGCACCACCTCAACGAGGAGGGCATGAGCAATGCCAGCAACCCCAAGATCTATCGGATCAAGAACGACGTGGTAAGCATGCATTTGTCCAAGTTCAGGATTCAACAAACAAATAACTAATATGCGCTAGACATACTCCATCTCCCTCTCCGAGTACGCCTGGGACAAGTACGTCCCCTTCACGGTCCCAGAGTCGGACGACCTGCAGCTCGAATTCTCCATGCTGTCCCCCTTCCACCGCCTGCCCCTAGTCCCGACCCTATCCTCCGCCGACAGCACCACCTACTCGGCTTCGTTCAAGCTCCCCGACCAGCACGGCATCTTCAACTTCATGGTCAACTACAAGCGCCCGTTCCTGACCAACGTCGAGGAGAAGAACACGGTCTCGGTCCGCCACTTCGCCCACGACGAGTGGCCCCGCAGCTGGGTCATCACCGGTGCCTGGCCCTGGATGGCCGGTCTCGGCGCCACCGTCGCCGGGTGGCTCGGCTTCTGCGCCCTTTGGCTGTACAGCAAACCCGTTGGCTCGGCAGGCGCGGAGAGTAAGAAGAGTCGGTAGAAGAGAGAAGAGGAAGGGGAAGATGAGTTGAGAAAATGTGGTCGTGTTGTGGGCACTATGTTGGTAATGGTTCAATGATAACCAAAAAGAAAATTGGCGTTGGACTAGATGAAGGAAAAAAAGGAACGAGAATTATCTTGCCCTCCCCTGAATGTGGCGGCAGGTGTTGTCATGGCAGGAAAAAAAAATACACATGTGTACATTCTAACGGTAGTGTAGTGTACAGTCAGTCCCATAGTCCTGAAACTATTATCATGATAAGATGAGATGAGATGCCGAGTTGTGTTATATAAAGTCTACACACTCTCGCACCATACTGCGTGTGCATGTGCGTTGTATATGGTCATGGGGATTATTATGTATAGAATCGGGATGTCAACGTGTATATACTTTTTTGCATCCACTAGGCAGGGTGTATGTAGCATGGCAGAATGATAAACAAGCTTAATAACTTTTGTTATATCCTTGAAAGATGTGGTGCTGGTGTTAGTGATGATGGTGGTAGTGATGATGATATACTAATTATCTAATCTTATAGTAGCTGGCTCATTAAGTAAGTAGTAGCTTATAGTAGCACATAGGAGAGTTGGGGGGAAAGGGGGGGAAAGGTGGTTTAAGGCTTCGACAATAACGAAGTTAGTTCTCGGTTGTTGGTTTATATACTGACTGTGACATGACATGCAGCTTGATACGCTGATAAGTTAGGTGTCATGATTAGGTGGCACTTGTCTGTTGTTCTTTGTGGGGGGTTTTTGGGTGTGGAGATTTGTTTGGCTTGGTGGATGGATGACCAGGTAGGTAAAGGAGGATGGTTCTGGTTCTGGTTTGTGATGGATGTGGATGTAGGTGTGGGTGGTGGGTGTGGGTATGATTGTGATTATGAAAGGGGAGGGGGGGAAGGGAGAGGGGGTTTGTTCAAATATCGTTTGGGTTGGCCGTCGTGTTGAGAATAGGGGGGAGGTGGGGCGTTTGGTGAGGTCCACTTTTCTTAAGACCTTGGACCTCAATCTATCAAAATTTGCTAGACTATCTAAAGGTCCAAAGAACCAACGACTTACTGTTTATACTTCACCTAGCCAGCTGGTAATCCTGCGTTATTGGGTGCCCTGAAAAAGTTAGGAAGCCTATAATAACTAGAAGTGATGAGGTTGTTAACAACCATCTCGGGGCAAATTTTTACAACTGCCATAAGTAAGTGCCATATCAGACGAGGGCGTACTCCGGGAAAGGCTCGAAAGTCTCGCTTGGTTTGGTTCATTATGGTCTGTCCGGAAAAGCATCTCCCTGCGCCAAGTGTTTTGACTTAGATATATCTATTTTGACCTTTGTTTGAGACGTGATTGCCGAGAACTCAGACTTTTCCTATGGCCATTAATGCCTTCGGGTATGAGGACTTCGGCACACTCGACAGAATCGAGAGAGTTCATGGTGGTGTTGCGCAATTGCATTACATATAGAGACAATAAGCGACCCAAAAAGGGCGCGAGAGAACAATAAGGGGGAGAAGGGTTGAGGGGGTTCCGTGGTGCATTACCGTATGTATATCTGCTTATGTGCGGCTGTTACATACCAGGATATTCAAGGTTCTGCAGGCCTCAGAAGACGTTCGTGCGTGCCTGTTTCGATGCTTTATGACCTTCGACGACATCGAACCATCATCTACGAGACGGGGGGTGTCGAGCTGGTTCTGGTCAGGGGGCATTTCGACGTTTACGGTTGCTGCCGCCCCAGGAGCCTGAAGGTCTAATTCTTACGAAGTCGGTGGGATCATTTTCTTTCTTCTTGGTTCTAGCTGATGGAAAGTAAGTATTCGGATTGTGATGCTGGGAAGCGTATCACTTTCAGTCCACGGGGATTTTTTAAAAAAAAGAAATGCCAGTCACTCTCAAAAGCCACATTGGATGAGAAGTACTCACATGGATCGACAACCCTTTGGCAAGTTCAGAATAGTCAAGGTCAGGTATGCGTCTAGCAGGACAGAGTGGGCTCTCAGGCTTTCCCTATTGAATATTAGATGGGTGCTTTCTGTACTTTGCACTGCACAAGGATTTCCCCGATTGAACATTGTGTCACTGGTCAGTTGGGCTTCGCTCCTCTTTCTTCTTCCTGTGCTCACATCGTCACTCAACAACTGTCATCAAAGCCTAGTAATACGAGCTATTCATATATCACGAGAACTTCACCGGTCAGAGCGTGCCGCGTCAAAAGCACTGCCGTAACTCACACCACTCTCTTGTGTTCTTTGTCTCCAGTTTCGAAGATGGGATGAGCATTCGTCCCATACCTGCTGCCTCGGAATCACTCAGGTCACTCGAATGCCCAGCGCTTTGGATTTTTCTGACTGTAATTCTCAAACACGGAGTTTTGTTGCAATATTTAATAGTTCACAGATCTCCTTGGTTAACAAACACTTCGCCTTTGTATTTTAGGACCATCACGCCACAAATCCTTCCTTGAGCTTCACCGATCCATCGCCCTAAAAACTCCATGTTTCAACATGTGTCAGTCATGGGAATATCATCTTACTTGCCCCATGTGCGGCAAGGAAGAGCATGTGGGCATGAAGCAGCTCGACCCGACTACGAAGGAACTAAACTTTACCGGTCAGATGTGCGATACTAGGCTGAAAAGCTTCCCTTGGGTCTCAACAGAGCAGAACAGCGAGAGGGCATATCACTACCGAAAAAGCTGCCCGGACCATGGTGTGCTTGTGAAACGTCATTATTGGGTGAACTGCGATTGTCCGGGCCTAGAACCAGAAGAATCGGACTTGACCGAGGGGTTGAAACAATTGAGCGTGGAGGATGTAGCAGATCATGCATCACATCCTGCACTATAGGACCTCCAGGAGCCAACAAACTCGATGGATCAGGATATTCCTCCCGCTGAACAGCTGTTCGAAGACTCAGACCAACCTAGGGTTGCAACCTCATCGTACCCATCACACCCTCAGCATCGGCAAAGCTCCCGATATGTCGAAGAGAATCGACATTCGCGCGAGGGATCACCGGTTCAAGACTCCCGGCGTCCCCAGCTATCACCGAGCCAGCGTTCGACTTTCTCCGATCGCATGTCCATCGACGACAACGGGCAGACGCAACTCAGTGGGGACTGCCAAGAATCCAGTGATGACTGCGAAGAACGCAGTGGCGGCTACGAAGAACCTAGTGGTGGCTACGAAGAACCTGACCATCAGCCTTACGCACAGCCGTATCAACAAACGTACCAGCAATCACCGAGCCCGCTATCCAATTGGTCCGATCGCAGTCTCCGAGACATCCCGCCGCCTAGCCCGATGTCCACTGACGACAACATGCAGACATAAGTCAGCCGTGGCTACCAAGAATCTCGGCATTAGCCTCACCAACAACTATATCAACAAACGTACCAGCAACATAACCAGCAACCATATCAGCAACCATATCAGCAACCTGGATCTGAATGAGAGTTTAACAATAGCCGTCTAACGACCCGGGGCAATTTTGCGGTTTTTATTTTTCTTCTGAGGCAATCGATATGTCTATTATACATAGTCTTATATGACCATTTCAATAAACATTTCATTTTATTTTTCCTATTATTCACATTATTAATATTGTTGATGACTTTTTTGGCGTTGAATGTCATCAATAGCTTCAAACCTTCTCCATGGGCTATAGTGAAAGTCGAAAGGAAAGGAAACCACATGTTGAACTTGAACATTGATTCAGACATCTTTGCGTAATGACTGGTCGCTTTGCAGGAAGGAAAAGCTGTCAAGGTAAGAAAAAGCCAGTTAATATATTATTCTGAAAATGCTGCTCGGTGTTCTACGGTAGCTTGTCAGAGCACGTCATAGATATTCCAGGGGTCACGATTTCAGGGGTTACAAGTCCAGGGGTCACAATTCCAGTGGTTACAATTCCAAGGGCTACCATGGTAGTGTTGCGCAGTTGTATTGCTCATGGACAACCACGACCCAAAAAGGGCGAGACAGATTCTAGGGGTTACGAAGTTCAAGATTGATGGCCAAGCAGCTATCCATCCACCTTTCTTTCTCCAAGATTAATCGTGTGTTCACGTCAGCCAGCTAATAATCTCTCTAAAGTCTTCCTGATAATCTCGGGGCTCGTCCTGGTTGGCCGATGTTCAAACAGAGCAATCCATCCATCCATCCGTGCTACTTTGCTGCCTTGCATAGAACCGTGGATACCGATGTGCTACTCTTATGGTTTTCACACCAGAGAAGATCACCCCACTCCTTCCCTAACTTTTCTTCTTCTTTTTTTTCTCTCCAGGTGTGATAGTCGTGTCAACAGCCCCTTGGCTGTGCGGCGGCGGGGAGGTATTGTCCACCTACTCTACTCTACTCGTGGTTCAGTAGTGAACTTATCTACATAGCTAATTTTCCACAACGCAACCTCGGGAAACTTCACTATCGCAATGACAGAATCCCGAGCCGACTCCTCAGCCCCCGAGCCCTGCGAGGATCCCCCAACGTGCCACGTGGGGGGAATCGGGATATCCAGAAATACATGCCGCGTGCTCCTTGTGACCGCCAGCCAGTGCCGCGATGGCCTCGTCGACGACGCCGAAGCTCGGCCCGGCCCGACCTTGTGCTGGACCAGCACGCACCGTGCCAGCTTGGTGAGCGACCCGATCCGCTCCGCTTGCTTCAGGTGGAAGTCGTCGCGGGCGCGGGCGCGGGGCCATGCGCTTCTGATGACGCGCGTCGACGTCGGCTAGCAGGACCATCGGCCTCCGCCTATCACCCCTGTTGTCCCAGCGCTTCTGCCAGGATCTTCTAGCCGGAGAGCGTGCCGATGTGGTCACGAGGTCGGCTCCGACGTCGCGATCGGTGACGGAAATTCGCCGCGTTGGAGAGCGCCTCGGCCTCGGGCGCGCGGCCGAGCGGCCGAGCGCGCGCAGCACGATGGTCTTGTTAGTCCAGCGGCATCAAAATCCACGGCGAGGATGCAGATGAGTTCCGCGCCTGGAGCGATGGGAAGAAGTAAGGCCCGGCGCGCTCAAGGACATCCACAATTGTGCGTACACCTCCTTGATTAGGGGACCTCGTATCTGTCACGGACGTAGGATCACTTTCCCCTCATAACTCCTTTAAACCGCTGTCCTGGAAACACAAACCTATCCATAGCGCACCCCCCACGTTGGGGGTCCCATAGACAGCTGACCGGATCCCGTACGGGCGAATTTGCATTACTCGAAGTATTGTACATACACGATTGCGCGACTGGTATAAGTGTTATCGGTGATCGAGGTACCGTAAATTGGAGCGGCAAGCTAGCCCGGGGGACGGACGAGAGGCAGCGCGTAACTAACTTTGATGATTATTTTCCCAGCAGACGGGTGCGCAAAATCGCTGGGGGGAGCATAGCTTCATGAGGTCCTCTTGTCATGTGAGCCAACTGTTCGGATTCTTGGTAGTTATGGGGGGGGGGGGGAGGGGGGTAGTTATGCTCCCTCTGAAGGATGTTAAAAAGAGGGTTCGTACAGCTTTGAATCGATTACTTCCACTTGCGCTATCTAGCACTCAACACTGGTTTTCTGATAATGACAAGCCTCAATACTACTTATGGGCGGCAAGAACCAGGTTTCGGCATAGAGCCACAGTATGTTCCTGACCCAAGCTCGCCCCTGAGCCGGGCATCCTAATCCAGTTTGTCTTGGATCACAGACAATATCAAAAAATCAAACCCTTCTGTTTCGGTTCATGTTCTATCAAAACAGCTCTGTCGGACGCGGTCAAGCAGAAGGTTGGTGCGAGGAAACTTCCATCGTCCACCCACCATCGGACCAACACGGCGGAGACATGAATGTAAACCATGTAAAATCATTGCACATCCAGTTGCGAGCCAGCTGAACAATCGCAAAGCTGGATGGATTATCCTATCTATATCCCAAAAACAGATGCAAGACTCCTGTCGGGTCGGCTGACCAACCCAAATGCTAACCCTACGACTATGTGAATTGAATTTCTGATGGTGATTGATGTACAGGGGGGAGCACGATGTTCCAGCGCAAAGCGACATCTTACGCAGTTTTGCCAGTGAGAGCATCCTCAACTGCCACTGCGGCCCCTAGCTTGCTGTCCAGAGATGCAGGCGCCTTTTCGCCGGCTCGCTTCTTCAGCACGTTCTCGATGAAGTCTTCACCGGCCTTGTAGCTACTCCTGACCAGGGGCCCGCTCGCGACGTAGAGGAATCCCATGTCCAGAGCACGCTGCCGCCACATCTCGAACTCTTCAGGGGTCACGTATTTCTCGACCTTCAGGTGGCGCTTGGTAGGTCGCATGTACTGACCGAAGGTGACCACGTCGACGTTGATGTTGCGCAGCTCCCGCAGGGCATCCATGATCTCGTGCTCCTGTTCGCCGAGACCCAGCATCATGCTCGTCTTGGTGATGATGCCCTGGTCGCCTCGGACCTTCTTGACATGCTCCAGCACCTTCAGGCTCTGCCTGAAGGTGGCCCGTCGGTCCCGGACGTACGGTGTAAGGTCCTCTACCGTCTCGATGTTGTGCGCGTACACGTCAAGACCGCTGTCAGCTACGACTTTGACTGCGTCCAGATCTCCCATGAAATCGCCGGTCAAGGCTTCGACGAGCAAACTGGGCTTCTTCGCTTTGATCTTCCGTATTGTCTCGGCAAAGTGGCGCGCGCCGCCATCCGCAATGTCGTCGCGGTCGACATTGGTCAAGACCACGTAGCCCAAGCCCCACCTCGCGAGTGCCTCGGCGGTATTCTCCGGCTCGTGAGGATCCAGGGGTGGGGGAGCTCGGTTCGTTTTCACACTGCAGAAGCGGCACCCTCTTGTGCATGTGTCGCCCATGATCATGATGGTTGCCGTAGCCGCATTTTTATTACTCCCACCCCAGCAGTCTGAGATGTTGGGACACCGTGCCTCTTCACATACTGTGTGAAGATTCAGCCCTCGCAGATCTGCCTTTATCTTCTTGTAGTTTTCATTGCCGGCCGGTATGGGAGTCTTGAGCCACTCGGGCAGTCTGGTGATGGTGCGGCGATTCGATGCTGGGCCGACTTCGGCGGTGCGCAGTGTGTAAGCGTCGCTTGGGGATAGCGGCGCAGTGGAGTTTGATGTCGGCAAGAATTCGTCGAGGGTACCTACCGTAGTGTCCTTGAAATAGGTCGGGCGGCGAGCGGGTGAGGAAGAATTTGTGTTGAGGCTGGTACTTCGCAGCGAATCTGGCGTACTTGTCGGAATGGTGGCATATGAACGAGCGACAGCTAAGGAGGAAGAGAGAACCCTTTGAAGGGGTACGCGAACGCGCTTTAGTGAGACCGAGGATGCTGCCATATTTCTGCTGTATATGGGTAGCAGCTAGAAAATAAAATGCCAATCTAACAGAGCATAAAGTCGATATCTCCCCAGATCTCAACAAAGCTTCATCGTACAAAAAGCGAATGGAAAGCTGGAGGTCGCTGACGGTTGATGCGTACAGCAACTGAAAGACCGGCCGATCATTCGCCACATCGGGTTTCTTCGGGTTTCTTCGGAGTAGCCACCGCCCTGCCATATACTGTGGCTGGAGAAAGCTTGGCTTTGTGGCGTAGCACGATCCATTAACGGTTAGCACGTTGCATAAGAAGTGTCCAAAAGCAACATAATCATGCATAAATTGGTTCGTCGAATAGGGGTGAGGGGAGTGTTGAGTAGCATAGTGACCCCGGGGCTGTTGGGCACTTGCCCATTTTCCATACATCCAATATCCTTCAACCAGCTCAGATAAGATCTGCACAGCGCGTGCTTTTCTGGATAATACTACCTACATAAAGTAGCCTGTATTATCTGGCTCTGACAGGATTCCAATAACCATCGACATGACATCTTTGTTGGACTTTCCTGTCGAGATAGTGAGCCACATCCTCGACTTCGTTGCCCCAGATGACAGCCCCACGTGGTTCGCGTTGGTGTCAACATGCAGAGCGCTCAATGAGCTGGCCACCACGAGGTTATACCACCACGTCATGGTGCTGAAGTCCGACTGGGAAGGGAATGCCCCCATGCCTAAATTTCTCATGTCGGTTATGTCTTCCCCTCTCCGTGCAGCAATGGTCAGCGTCTTCGGTTTCGCCCATGCCGCCTTCGATAACTCGCCTGAAGCCCAGGACTTCATCAAGACCTACAAGGCACGACTCCGCAACATGACACCAAGCAATGAGATACTGAAGGTATGGGACGAAATCGTGCTGAAAACAAGAACAATATCCTGGTGGGAAGCCACTTGCATGGAGGAATCGAACCACCTGCATCTATTAGCAACCATGTGTCTTCCAAAGGTCAAGCTTTTGCTTTTCGGTCACTTTACCTGGATACCACAGGAATCTTTCTCCAAACTGCTGGATTGCAGTGTAAATGTGGCTGTAGATGGTGAACAGCGGTTGCCTCTGTGGCCCTCCCTAGAAGAGGTCATAGTCGAGGGTAGGTTCCCATGGGTATTTTTCATGGTTCTGTAGTGACTCTGTGATGCAGGCGCATTCGAAGCATACCCCGACAAGGCCTGGCCAGTTTTCCAGTTTGCTCGATTGCCTCATGTCAAAATCATTCGCGCGTCAGGGTGTGGTGGATCAGCCGATACCGATGTCTCGCACTCGGAAATGGCCCCTGCGAACAGTTCGGATCTACAAGAAATATATCTCCAACCGCGATGCAAACTCCAACATACACAACTGGACAACATTCTCAGAATTCCGCGAGGTCTCAAGGTCTTCAAATACAATGCTGGGCACACCCGGTATGTTAGTTTCAGGCCGAACTGTCTCTACCGCTGTCGTGTACTGGTCATCTGGGGCCCCTTACTGATGCCCACTGTCATAGGGGGGCTCGCGTACCATTCAAGACCAGATGGCTCCAAGAGTCTTTGAACCACCAAGCAGACTCCCTTGAGGTCGTATCGCTGACCAATAACAACTACGATTGGATGCCCCGGACTTTACGTGATGAAGTTGACGAGGTGACTCCGATGTGCTTTTCAAAATTCAGCGCACTGAAGGAATTAGAAATCTCTCTGCCATTTGTCTTCGGTCGCGATACCCTCGGGTTCGCTGAAAAGGAGGATCAGATGGCGGCCTATACTCCCAAACCCACTGACCTCGAAATTATGTCCACCCGCCGACAGCTTGTAGAGATACTCCCGGGCAGCATAGAAGTCTTGCGTTTCGCTCAATGTGGTGACTTCTGGGCAGCAAAGAGACTCGACGACGCTCTGGTGCAGCTTGCCTCCTGGCGAAGCGAAAAATTCCCCCACCTACATACCGTCGAGATCCATATCCGTCGTGGTTTGGACGATCCTGCGCATGCAGTAGCCAACGGCCTCCTGGAGCTGCATTACATAGGTATTCATGTCGTCGTCGCTATGGGGGGCCCACTAGCCACTGACGACATTCGAGATACCTCCTGGCCAATACCCCTGTCGGAAACGTTTGTGGACCAACAGACGACCATAGATAGGATGGAGATACTTGATCTCATGAGCTTGAGATAACCAGATCGCCTTAGGGCCACAGGTTAGACAGAGGGGTTTTCCCACCAGGACAAGGTGGACTACATGCCAACCCTGAACGAATGTATGCGGGTCTAAGCGGCACATAGATCACTTAACGGGTAGGAGAGCACTCTTCCGGTACATCATTGACCACATAAAGTGCTCAGCCTTTGTCCTAGGGTTCACTTTTGGCGGCGAAGGCCTTGGGCCAATAGTCCACTTACAGCCCTTTAAGCGCTCCCTAGCCGAAATCACAGTCACGATTGGAGACGAAAGTATCATCGGATCCAGGTGTCGTTCAAGCAGTGCGATGAGTAGTCAGGGGACTCAAAGGCTTGGGGATAGTGTTGACTTTCTTGAAAGCCGACATGAACAGTCGCTCTGGAGGATGTGCAGAACGCAGAAAATGATATTATGACGAGGCCACGAAATGAATCTCATCAGCACTAAAAATATCCCATTCCACTAACTTCACCACCTCCCTCTTTTCCCAAAACGGAAAGAACAATGTCCCCTTCTGAGCCGTGACGGGGATCCCGCCGCGTCTTCAACTGTACCCCTTCATCAACGGCCACGCACGATCACCCGGTCGCGTCCGGGGACAGTTATCGTAAGGGTGGTCCGGGGGCGTCTCGCCTTTGTTGGCGGCCTGCTTCCAACGCTAGAGCCGATGGGGCGGGCCGGGCTTCCCCGGGTTCTTCTCGTGGAACTGGTAGATCAGGTGTGGCACGTGGCGAAACTGCTTGCACGCGTAGAACGTCATGTCTGTCGCCTTGCCCGTGAACTGCGCCCGGTACTGGAGCTCGTCACCCTGGATTCGCGAGTCCAGCAGCTTGTCCACCTTCCTCCGCTGCATCGCCTCTCCCTCGCCATTGTCTTCGTCGCCGTTGGCGTCGCTATCGCTGTCGCTGTCGCTCTGTTCAGGCGGCGGGTTGTCGTGTTGCCAGGGCGTGCAGTCGAAGGTCGGCTTACGCGAGTAGATGGACGTGTAGGACAGGAACTTGATATTCAGGGCGTCGCAGGCGGCGGGGTCGTGCCAATCCACGTAGTACACTTCCCACGGCGTGCCGATGTCGCCATGCTCATCGTATTCGGCAGCCAGGATATTGTCCGTGTTTTCGTCGAACCCCTCGTGCAACTCCTCGGGCACGCTGCAGATAATCATGGCCGGGCGCGACACCTCGAGCGTCATCTGCAGGCAGTCCGGGTAGTTGACCGAGAACACCAGCGTCTGGCTGTCCACGAGCACTTCTCCCTGGCGCAAGAAGGGGTTCAGGACTTTCACCCGGGCTCCCTTCAGAACGCACATCTCGCGCCGTGTCAACAACGGGTCTTGGGCGAATACTGGTTAGAGAGAGGCGGGTCAGGTCAGTGATGCCATTTTCGAATATTGGCGGGGACAAGAAGTACTGGGCATGTGTTGTTGCACGACCGGAAAAAATCTCGATACGAGTCATCACGGCGAAACCAACTCAAATACTCAGGTACCCACTCACCTTTCACGTCGTGGCGCGCTTTACCCTCCTGAAGGTCTTCCAGGAACTCGGCGATGTTGAGAGCGGTCGCATACTGCTTGCAGGTCCGCTTGCGCGCCTGTCCATCGTGCTCTAGGAAGCCGAGGCCAAAGCACACGACCTTGTCGATGGTGGGCAGCGTGCCGGCGTCTTTGAGCCCCTGCAGCATTGCGAGCATCTCGTTGGCGGTCGTGCAGGTGTCGAAGTCCTTGCGGTACCGCTGGAAGGCCTGGTACAGCTTGTCCTTGGTGAGCCGGTTGCTGCGGTTCGTATTGCCGATCTTGACGAACCTGCGTCTCGTGGCCTTCGGGAGCACCGGCGAGTCGTTGGCGGCCAGTACGTTGGCCCGCTTCACCACGATGTTCCGGCGTCGCGCGTCGTTCGGCCGCCTCCCGATCATGAACTCGCGGTCCGGCGCCGCGTTGAGGATCTCCTCAATGTACTGTATGGCGGGCATCTTGCCGGTGGGATTTCCTTCCGAGGCGGTGGAGATATATAGATAGAAAGTAGGAGTTAAGATAAGTAAGACACCAAGAGTCAAGGAGGGACGGTGGGCCGGAGAATAACTAGAAAGCCTCCCTAAACGGATTTGCCACCAGCTGAAGAGACGTAATTGATGGCTCGTGCAAGAAGAAGAAGAAAAAAAGGGGGGAATAGAATGTTCAACCCGAGATAGTAGCCTCGTGAGTAATGGACAATTGAATTACTGGCTGCAGCATAATGCCATTCGTTCTTTAATCTACCGATTCCCAACGGACAAAGACCAAGTGTTTTCAGTGGCTGAACCTGCTGTAGGGCCAAGGGGCCGTTTTCATCGAGTTTCTTTGTTCCAGACCAATATCTCGACATAGGTTAATTCCGAAGTCAAAGAGGGGTATCTATCGGTAATTCAACACATACCTATCTATACCTACATTACATAGAAAGAAAAAGAAAAAAAAACAAATGATTTTCAGGTTGTGTCAACGGGATACTCGAACCCGGTCCGTGTCATCCATCATACGGGCAATGCTGGAGTGATGATGGCCGATTGCCAGCTGTGATAGGTAGCGGTACTGTAGTCCTGGGAGCAGGCTAGAGATGTCAATAACTTAGTCTACCACTCTATTTGTCTTCTTGAGAATATATCAGGTATAAATAATACCGTCATCTCCTACGTTATTGGCTAACGAGTAAGTAGACTAACTACTGTGTAACCATTCAGCCACAAACGTTTTCTCCCTGTTCCCATCTTTTCACTCTTCCCTAACTTACCAACCAAGTAAACACAGGATTTCTGGAGAATTGAAACTGACAGTTGACTGATCAAGGTCTGTCTGTCCTGTCTGTAGTCTAATGAAAGGCACGTACGTGATTTCTTCCCCCCTATTTTTCTCCGCCCGCCGCCGGAATCGTTGCCGCACCCCCCCTCCCCTTTTCTCCAGCCCCCTCCCGGCGGGACCGGTTCTTGGGTTCTAAAGTCTTTGGTTCATGGGCCTGGAGATGGACGCGTGGAGACTGTGATTAGAGTTTAGTCCACTTATCGGTCAGTAGGAGGGGCGGTGGTTCCTGCTGTTATTACCAGGAAGGGAAGAGAGGGGGGGGGGTGTGGGGGATTAGAATAATGATGAAGAGCTGGCGTGAGATTTAAAGTGGTGAGTACACGCAAGAAGTCCAAGACGAACTGTACCGGTGGGAGACCTGGGCTGCGTGCTGGGTAAGGGAAGATAGGCAAGCGAGTGGCGTAGGTAAAAAGGGGGGGAGGGGAGGGGAGGGGCAACTGCGAGTAGGGCAAAAGGGGCAAAGGTACCTAGCAAGCAGCAGCAGCAGCAGGGCTGGGATGCTGTACAGGAGCTGACGTAGAAACTAACAAGATTTTCTTTTCCATGCGTAGCCGGTGCTAGACTAGACTTGGGCAAAATGTTGTCAGCATGTTTTGACAATGGTAAAGCGACGGTCGAGGGGTTTTCTTGATAGACACGGCCCCCGCCTCCTCCCCCCTATCTTTCCTCCTTCTGCCCAACCCACTGAAGATACGGTTATTTGCGGCGGCGCGTCCCTGGATACATGAAACATTGATACAAAAAGGGGGTTGCACGATAGGATCTTCTGGATGGCGAATTTGTGTAAATATGTCTGTTTTTTTTTTTAGCCCTGATCGTTGCTCACGAGAACAGGGTTCGCCAAGCAGTGTCTCACCGTGGCAGATGGACTTCCCCGCGACCGTTGGTATCATCATGTAAGACACTCCGCACGTTTCATTTAATATGTCACGATACAAGGGGACAATGTTCGTATAAGATTGCAAAGATTCGGTTCAGACTACTAGTAGTCTCCGATCTTGGTTTTCTTCTTTTTTATTTTGTCTCCTTACTCCTTTCTTCCTATGATGCACCAAGCCACCGGATCCCTTCCATGCATTCATTCACCCATGGGAACTCCCCCTCCCTCCACCCGCTTTTTCTTTTCCAGACCGCGGTGGAAAAAAATAACCAGAGAAACAAGTATCAATGAAGGTAAAGAAATTGCGTAAGCAGGTGTAATCTTTCGTAGAGAAGATTGAAAAAAAAGTTTCAACAGTCAAAAACCAGCATTCTCACACAAGGTGAGAAGGTGAATACAGAGTT
The DNA here is from genome assembly GCA_022376275.1 of Xylariomycetidae sp. FL2044. Lineage (NCBI taxonomy): Eukaryota > Fungi > Ascomycota > Sordariomycetes > Xylariomycetidae sp. FL2044. Next base: position 471,818 of record JAJNOH010000034.1, on the reverse strand, counting down.
TTCTTTCCCGGCGCAATGAAGTAGTTCTGTTCTGTACTTCCTCCCTCACAGGTAACCTCGCAACGTCTCTCGCCCGGCGAGCAACTCTCTCTCAACAATAACAACAGGGTATCTCAACAACACGAAGGCGGTCGAATGGTATGCAAACAAGTTCAAAGGGTATTGAAGATGCCTTCGTTTTTTTCAGCTTCTATCGCATCGCTCATATCCGAACTCCTCGAAAGATGCAAGAACAAGGGTGGGGTTGGGTTTGGAATCGAAGTAAAAAATGGTAGTCCAGCCAGCCAGCAAGCAAGCAACAGGACTTCTCTCCACAATGCGAATGCTTCATTCCAGAACTGGCAACGACAAGAAAGGTGCGATGCCGTCCCAGTTCCCGCGGAATGATGCAGCCAGACTACAAGACCAGGCATGGGTGGGGTATCGTAAGATGATGGGAAATGCTCGGAAAGTATGTGACAGAATGGTAGCAGTGTCGGTCTTGAAGGTCTGCCAGGCGGTCCAGGGAGATGAAGCTTGCGGCGTAAAGCTTGTTACCAATGACTTGCATGCACGAATGGCTGGCGGCGCAGGCCATTGCGTGAGGCTGGTTCATTGAAACATTCAGGTGGGTTGCGAAGAAATAGCACCAAACACTCAACATCATTCGGAAGAAATAAAAGGTTTGTTGCTGAGCCCGAGTGGAAGTGGTGGTATGGCAGCAGTCAAGCTCGCGCGAGTTTTGTATGTGGTGCGCGAGAGCTCGGAGCCATGGAAGAAGTAGAAGAGGTATGTTCTGGGGTTTTGTGTTGTTTCGTTGCCGTCAGTAGTAACATCGTTGTGGTCGTTCGTATCGTCGCAAGCGCTGAAAACGAAGTATGCTGGTTTTTGACAAAAGAAATAGAAGGTATGATGTTCGCATCGTAGAGTTCGAGTTGACATTGACTTTGAGCCACAGACCGTTGGCACAACGGTGGTTTTTCCTCCCTCCCCCACTAGCACCGGGCAACCACGAGATGGTGGCGCAAAGTCTTACATCAGAGCGGCGACCACCATACCAGCGATTCCAGCAAAGGCGACATGGGCAGCACCGAGTGACACACCACTGTTATTGTCGATGGTTGGTTCGACAGTGGGTGCAGCAGTGGTCGGAGAGCCATCAGCACCTGTCGTGATTGTGGGCACAACGAAGCTGGAGGATACACCAGTGCCAGTCGCAAGAACAGTGGTCGAGTTGGAGGTGTAGAGGGAGGTCGAGGTAGCGACCTTCTCGATGGTGACATATTTGGTCATGGTCAGTGTGGATGTCAAGGTCGACGTCTCGGCGACTGCCAGCAAGGGCAGAAGCGCAGTTGCGACGATGGTTGAGATATGCATCTTGGGTTCGGATTTGAGGTGTAAGTCGGATGCAAGCTTAGGTTGAATATTGGTTTTGCCTATTCGCAGAAAACAACAACAAAATCGGTCCTTCTCCTACTTGGATAGAACTTCAAGCCGATTCCACAGGGATAGTCCAAATCAACAGGCAGTTGGTGATTTATATATGGGTACGTGTGATGTTGTTAATGCTGTGGTGTGTCTGCGCACGCGACGAGACTGGCGACAGTACTTAAGCTGTTGAGGCAGGTATTGATTGAAAGAATGTGGGTAGTAGAGTACTCGGTACTCAGCGGTCTGTGTGTATTTAGTGTGTGTATCGTAGATGTCGTATCGTAAAGACGGACTCTGCCAACGAAGTCCTGTAGGGTTCAAAAAGAACGGAAGTGGTGTTCGGGTGAAGGTGAAGGCGAAGGTGAAGAGAGGGTGAGTGAATGAGATGAGTACAGGAGTGGTGAGCTGGATGCGAGTGTGTCAGGTTAAAGAGGTGCGGGCATCGGGCGAGTCTGAGCCTCTCTCTCTGGGGGGGGGGTTTGAGCGGGTAGGGAAAGCCACGATCTCTGTCGCCATGGGCACTGCATGGGCACTACAACATGGGCACTACGGTAGCCCAACTGCATGGCTAAATTAGTGGTTGACAGGGCACCGAACAAGGACCTAAACAAGGGTCTCTCTATGGCCTATTGTAGTGCGGGCCCCACCTCGTCGTTTGGCGGCGGGGATCTGGCCGGGGGCGGAAAACCACTGAAAGGGCCAAAGGGCAATGCGCTTCTCCCCAGCTACCAACTTGCTACCAACTTCATTCATTTCACAGCGACAAAGGCTGTCTCCTATCTACCAATTAAAGCATATACGGTAGGTACACAAACAAACACTATTGAAAGCATCAAGAGAATAACAAGCCGCCTTTGATTTTATTGACCGAGTGTAACTTGAGTCCACCAACCAAGTGCATCTAGCATGTGCCCGTTCCCATCCACAAGAAACCCGGGTGGTGAACAATCAGGCTGTCAGGCAGCGGAAATTGCAAAGTGCCCAGGTGCCTTTAAAGGATGGTGGAATAATGGAATGGAATTAGCTGCTCAAGCCACCCTAATCTTGTTTAGGTAACCTCGAGATGCATGGGGGCCAGCGGCCCAAGTAGGTAGTCTATGTACCTAGGTATGTATGATACGCCACATCGATCCAAGAGGAATCTGGGGATGCCACACTTTATTTTCTATTCTTTCTTCCAGTCATGACCAGCTGACGATGACTTCATTATACTTGGACTCAGGAATGGTCCCCCAAAATAACAACCGCCAAACCTGTACACACCATCCTTCCATCCATCCTTATGGGATTGCTCCACCTCTACTCAAGTCACCAAGACCGGTTATCTAGGAGGGAGGGAGGTAATGGAAGTAATATTATCAACCATAAAGATCAATTCGTAGTCCCATTGCCAAGGAGTCCGTCACCAAGGCTTCCTCCTCTTTCGACAACCTTTCCAATAACAGTAATCTGGGCTATCACGAATCACCCGTGCCCAGGCCCTTCGGGGGCAGAAGACAAAGAAATGGTCGGGTGTCTCCCCAATGAATCCACGCTTTTCCCATTCCTCAATTCATAACCAAGATTGCATAATCTCAAACGACAGGGGCATGTTGATAGTATTACACCTGATTGGCCGAACTGCTAGATCGCTTCTGGTACCTGCAGATGAGTGTCGTGCCTGGCTAGTCCTGATTAGGCAGTACCGCTAGCGAATACACCACGCGACAATAGGCGCATTGGTCCGCTTCGGCGCTTGGGGGAGATTCATTCGTTTTGCGGAGAAGTTCATTAAAAATTCCAGCCCTTTCTGTCAGTCACGGTGTCACCCGAGGTTACAGCTGACCAGGGCTCAAAAAAGCTGACCAGGGCTCAAAAAAGCTGACCAGGGCTCAAAATAAGTGGATCGCTCCAGACCTGACCAGGGCTCAAAAATTTTTGAGCCCTGGTCAGCTTTGTGGCTGCGTGGCTGCTCTAGCCACTGCGGCTGCCCTGCTTTAGCCATTATGGCTGCCATCGTAGCTGCCTCAACCTAAGGCCAGAACCCTTTTATCGCTTGACCCTTATTCTCTCTTAGAATTATCCCCCATATAAAATATATGTAAATGCATTCGCTATATGAAATATAGCGAGGTTAAGGTTGCTAGCATGAGCTCAACGTATGTTGGACCTCTGTTGGACCTATGTTGGGCGTATGTTGAGTGTATGTACCGATTTCTTTATGCCATATAATTCTATAGCAATATGAGAATAAAAGGACATAGGCTTAACATAGGCTCAACATACGTTGAGCTTATGCTAATCTCCTTATATAATCCGCTGTTAGATTGACTATGTTTCGTATGGCGAATGCATTTGCATATATTTTATATAAGGGATAGTTCCAAGAGAGAATAAGGGTCGATGGCTAGAGCCACGATGGCTAGAGCAGGGCAGCCGCAGTGGCTAGAGCAGCCACGCAGCCACAAAGCTGACCAGGGCTCAAAAATTTTTGAGCCCTGGTCAGGTCTGGAGCGATCCACTTATTTTGAGCCCTGGTCAGCTGTAAGGTCTAACTCACAGAACTAAACCGAAGCACCGACTGACTGCCAATCCGGCTCATTGCGAGGCAAAAAAGCGGAATGCTTACTAGTTCGGCTGTCTCGACACGGTAACCATCATGAACATCACCATACATCCAGCAGTCCAGACTTCGGCATCTTCCCATCCCTACAGAGTAAAAGATTGGATTGTTTCTTCTCCAGCGATTGTTGAGCGCATCCATCTCATCGCCCAGTCCGACTCTGCCTTGCGCCCATCGTGTATTCAGTACAAAGTAAGAAGTATGTATTGCTAGTACTGGAAACAGCCGGTGGTTGATCTAAAAGAAACCTGCTGCCTGCCATCTATATACAATGCGCAGGGCAACACGTAGACCGTTGTCCTTGTCGTTTCAAATCGTCCGTGGAGCTTTCAGGGCCGCCTACGGGTGCAGCATCCAAAAGGACCAGAGTATCTCCGCCACAGCTCCCACCTCAGTTGCTACCTGCGCGTCGTGGGTCGTGGTATAATCGTGCTCGGTCCCCGACAACTTGCTAGCACCAGCCGAAAATGGTCACGACTCACAACGGACTGATTTGCATTTCGTTGCTCCTACGGACCATTCATTCTTCAGTACCTGGGCTGCCTGGGTAGCCTAATCGGCTCCATCGGGGCTCGGCGGCACACGTGCCTCGTCGCCGCTGCATCACTTTAAGTTGTCCAGTGGTTTCAGCCTGCCGGTCGCGAAGTGCATCACCCTACAGATCCATATCGCCCCCGAAGCCCATTTTGCATGGCGTCAGGGTCATTTTCCTCATCAATTCTCGGCCTTCGTGACGGCTGTCTGGCAGTGGGCTGGCGTCTTATCGGGGCGGGCACTCTGCCATTCGAACTTCGGATGAACTCGCCAGACGATCGCCAAAACGTGAGACAGCTACAGTTTCCAACCCTTCGCCTTTTCCCTGGCTCTGGCTAGACACACCAATGCTTCAAGGAAATTGACAAGGACCTTCGATCTGTGCGTTATTTGCAAGAGTTCCTTCTGACCATCATAATTGTGCAACAGGAGAGAGAAGCTGCGGTTAGCCCACTCTGTGTGGGCGTCGCGCGCGCCATTGAGCCATCAACCATCATTCAATGCGCCAGTTTCTCGACAAACCATGCCGCACCCGCGTGGTTTTCAAAAAGATGCAGGTTCATTAGATGTGAAGTCAAATCAACTTTCGGCAGATAGGCATCGATCAACGGTGATCGTCATGCGCCAAAAGACGACGGTCGCAGGGAAAGAGAAAAAAAAGGAGACAGCGTTTGTAGATCTTTCCTGACAGATCCATTAACTTTACCCACCACACTAATAGCTGTCACACTTGCAGCCATGCGGCTGATTTGATCAACGACGTCCCTTGCCACGTGTGTCGATTCAATCCGTCTCTATTCTAACGTCAAATAAGTTCTATTACACAATCACGACTTGTGCGATACTTCCAAGGCTGCCTTAATAGGTCTATTGCATTCAACCTTCAGGAAGAGCGAGGATGGAGCTCCCGATCTCTTCCAAGTGTGGGACCCTTTTGTACGATTAGCTCCCATACACATCTCCCAAGCCGCCCCTTTTCTGTCATTCGTGTTCTTTCCTGTTGACTGTCATCATCATCATCATCATCATCATCCATAGGCCATAGACCACTGGAGGTCGATTTAATCACATACGTACGAATCGCCATCAGTCGATGTAATGGCTTGTTTGCTGTAACTTATGCCCTTTCATGAGCCACGCTCGTCGCCTTTCCAGGAACAATATATCGAAGCTGATTTCGCTCAAAGCCCGAGAAAAATCCTTCTGCTGTTTTCTCATCCTCGGCGAAGATCTAGATCTCGTCAGCAGCGACAGTCTTCATGGAAATTGAATAGTATTCACTAAAGCTCGGTTATTGATGATACTACGCCCACAAGCACCAACATATACATACTATCCTTAGGGAACACACGGAAAAGTGCCCTATGGCCGTGGAGTCATTCAAAGAAAGACCGCATACCCCGTCGGGATGATATTTCCGTGCGGGCCTCCCACCTCTTTCCGGTCGCTTTGGACCTCTGACAGGAGCGTGGCAAGGGGAGGAGGTTGTTTGATGTCTTTCGCCACATCTCGGCAACTCTGATGTTCATGTTGACCGCACAATTATGAAATGGTTCAACTTGACAGAACGACGGGGAGCGGTGATACTCCTGGATGGAGCGGACATCTACGTAGGGAGACGTATTGTCACCCACATGAGCAGGAAAAGTGTTGTATCGAGTATGCTACATTGAACTTACCCAGGTAACTAGTGAGTTTGACGTGCACTCACCATAATAGTGTTCCTCGGTTGCGTGGAATATTTCAAAGGGATCCTCCTCACCACCAGCCGAACTGGCACATTTGACGACGCAATTCGCATCCAGAATCCACGTGAGTACATCCGGTCACTGAATTAGTCTCTGCAGCTATAATATGAGGTAGAACATTCACTAAGCACTTGATAACAGGTCATAATTCACCACGAAGAACTCAAGCGAAGGCCAGCGCGGGGGAGAGCTGGGAGCAGTTCTTCAATCAACAAGCTTCCAGCGAGAGCGCAAGGACATCGACGTGCGTCCCCAAGGCCAAGAAAAAAATTACGTGATGGAGGGGGATCCGGACATGAAGGACATCAAGTGGAATGGCAGGGAGATCCGGAATGCCTTCCAGACGGCCGTGGCGCTTGCGGACTACGAGTTCTCGCAGCGCATCGACAAGGAGCCGGGCGACGCTGCGGAGCTGACCCATATCCACTTCGAAAAGGTCTGCAGCATCGCGCTCCAGTTCAAGGACTACCTCAAAGCCGTCCACAACGGCCTGGACGAGGGCCGCAGAGCGGGCGTTGGCGGGGGACCAGGGCTGATGCCATCGCTGGTGTCATCGCTAACACTCATTTACCATGAGTTGGGTTACTTACTAAGGTAGTCTAGTTCTAGTCCGAAACGTGCTGGGATATCTGAGAGACTTGGGACTTTTATATCTATCTTTACGAGTTCATGAAAATTTCATTCATCTCAATACAAACTCTTAAACATCAAATAACTATCATCGTCCTCACCCCCTTACCCGATTCCCCCCCATCCCCCCCCCCCCCCCCCCCAAAAAAAAAAGAAAAAAAAAACTTCAACAAGACGTGCTCAGCCCCGAGACCTTGCAGTACGTGCCGTCGGGCCCGGAGCCGATCTTCTCGGGCTCGTCGCCCGTCGCGTTGCCCTCGTAGCGGTCGCAGCTCTTGCCGTCGTCCTGGCAGCCGCCCGTGATGGTGCAGGTGTCGCCGTAGTTGGTGTTGATGCCGCAGAGCACGCCGCCGTCGACGGCGACGACGCCGCTGAGCACGACGTGCCGGGGCCCGCCGTTGCCGTCGCAGTTGCCGCAGCTGCGCACCACCTTGCCGTAGTCCTCGGCGTAGAAGTTCTTCACCGTCACCGTGCCCCGCCCGTTGAACTGGATGATCTTGTCCGACGCCTGGAACGCGCCGCCCCCGTTCACGTACGAGTCGCCGCTGCTCTGCTTCAGGGTCCTGAAGTGGAAAGGGTGGGGGAGGGGGTCGAGGTCGGTTAGTTAAGTGTTAAGTGGTGGGAGTGGGAAGATTAGGCTTTTGGAGAGGAGAGAGGGGGGAGAGAGAAGGGCGCTGAGGGGGAGCTTACAGCGCGTCTTCGCAGACGTCAGACCACCATACATTGTTCAGCGTGCTGTTTAAGTCACATGAGCTCCCACCCCTGAGAAGATCGTGAGGTCAGAGGGCTGGATCATACCATGTTCCCTTGCAGTGGACTCCCTCAGCTTGGTTCGGTCCAATGATCACGTTGGAAAGCGTAGCACCGTTCTCCAGGACGAACATGGCATCGTCTTCTCCCGTCTCGGTTTGCTCCTGGCAGACCTTGGCTAAAAAGCACATTCGATTAGTCTTTGACAATACAACATACATACACATCTGCCATGGGTGTGTGGAAAATCCTTACTCGATCGATCGTAAAGCTTCATGCCGCCATCGTACGACCCGCTGACGGTGATCGGCTTCGACGCCGACGTGGCACCGGACGAGCGAGGCAGGGTAGTGGTGATGCCTGTTGGCGTTGATCCCCCACCACCGGCCGTCGTGGTGGCCTTCGTCGTTGTCAACGTCGTGCCTTGCGTCGGCGTGGCTCCCGCGGTCCCTGTGTAATAGCAGCTACACTCTTTCGAGAGCTGCGAGGGCTTGTTGGAGCAATACGATGCCCAGGATGGCAACGCCGTGGACGCCGTCACCACGCTCTTCGTGAATGTGGCGCAGAAGGGGGAGGCCACCGCCTTGCTTGCCGAGATGTAGCTCGCACAGGAGTCTGTGTCGGGATTCGTGCACGCGAAGGCGGCGGGGAGGAAAGCGATGAGAGAGAGCTTATGCATGTCGTCTTGAATATGGAGCAGATCGATGACTTGAAGTCAGAATAAAGTGTGTGGGAACGCTGGGTCGGGTCCTGATCGACTGGAACTGGGCATGATCTTCGTGCCTCCTTTATAATTACTCGGAATGACCCCTACTACCCCTTGTCCCCCACGGGGAACATGGTTATCAAAAATCCAGAAGTTGCTGCTAGCCAGAGTCACATCCAGGTACCTGTTCTCCAGGGATGCCATTTGAGGAAACCATTTCGTCCCCAGAAATGACCACCCCGATTGATATCAAGAACATTGTTGCAATCAAGTCTGGTCTTGCATTCATTTCCTCTCCTCGATGCTGCCTCGGCACATCAGCTGAAGGTCGTTCACCACGCTGTCGCCCGGTCTAGATGCACCCCAACCTGATGATAAGGGTCCAATGATGCAGCCATGAACCCCGGGTGCTGGCAGATCACGGACCTTCCATATGGGGTCGCATGAGAGTAAATCCGCCAATGGGGTTTGGCACGCAACGAACCTCGATTGTTACCCCGGAATTTCAGGACTCAGGATTAGATAATCGCTGGAAGTACTTGAGTAGAGTAGAGTGATCATTGCAACGTGATGCCAATGCCGCCTTGTAGACACCGACCATCTCTCGGGAGTTTCTGACTCGTCACTTGGCGGTAAATCCGCCACCAGGAAGATATCTCTTGGCTGTTGCTTCACCACAAACTTTCAATGGGTATCAGCCAAGCAGCACTTCTTTGACTTCGGGACCGCCATCCACTGATGCCTCGAGGGCACGCGTAAGAATCTGCCCGATACCTCGCCGCTCTGCAATACCTCCCCGCCAAACACAATGGAGCACCCAGAATAGGTCCCGGGGCTGCTCCTCGTCTGCAGTATCTGATTCCAGGTTTCCCATGTGCTTCTCACGCGCCAGCAATGCCGAGCCCGCTGTTGGAGTCTGGCAACGCGAGAGGATGGGACATTCGATCCTCGAACCCGATCCTGGAAGGCTTTCCACATTATCTGGATGTAGGGAACCAACGACATCACCGCCTATGGCAGACATCAGGGGTATACCTGAATTGCGTTCAGAAGACCCTTCGGCGCCATGCTCCATTCCTCAACGCGGTAGGGGACTCACGGGACTTCGAAAAGCATATCTCGGTCGGCCTCTTTACTCGCCCTGAGTTTCTCCAAATTTTCGCGCCCAACTCTGACTCTTTCGTCCTTTCTTGCTTCAGGGCTCAGCGGATCACGTCCGGACGTCCTGAAACTGCAATGCCTTCTTTCTTCCTCCTGCTTCACCGATATTGGCCCGAAGTGGGATCTTGTAGGGAGAGCGCGCTGAGCAGCTAGACAGTCATGATCAGTCAGCCGTGGTGCTCTCGACATCGAGGCACGAATAGACTTACAGGATGATCTCCTTCCCATCCAACCGCTGAGTAACATGGTATTCGTGAGATTACCTCCCGCACCTGTGGCTAGGCGCTCGTACTCAGCTTGTCAATTCTCAAGATCGAGCCCTCGGGTAAAAGACTCGCCTCCCCCATCGATCTTCTTCGTGCTTTCCAACTCGTCTGACCAGCTGTGGACGCTGCCATGCCAATATTTGGCATCATAATAAGATCGGCTTGGGGGATTCTTTTCCAGGTGTCGATGTTCTACCGAATGTCTGAACACGTGATGAAGTTCACCAATGAGCTCTGCCAGCGCTGATGTCTGACCCGAAGATGTCTTGTCCGATAACTTGTCGCAGTACCCCGACATGTGTATCGATTTGAATGTATGGAGTGTCTTGCGACGAAGCTATTTGACAATATTGGACGTATCCCACGTCCGCCGACCACCTTCGTACCAATACAAGTTTTCCCGCGGCCACATGACTGCTCGTTTGCTGTTAGCAATCCTCCAGCAGCAGGAAAGGCTTCAAGTGTTGCACGGACACTATCACATATCCCAAATACAAGAGCGACCGAGGAGAAGTGATGAAGAAAGAATTCCGAGATAGACTTACTGGGTCCCTCCCAGCCGGCCCACGAGAAGCTAGCGAACCGCTCGCGCCGCCGCATCCGTCCGTCTGCCGAGATGAACAAGAGGAAGTGGTCCAGGTAATAGTCCGGTAAGCCCTCGACCAGCGGCGTGTCCATGCCCGCCCCCCAGGAGCCGTATGACGCCAGCAGAGGCGCGCAGGGCATCGGCATCACTGCGCAGCTTGCGGGACGAGTAGTTCTCGCACAGCTTCTGGTACGCCCAGAGGCAGGGCAGGAAGCCGGCTTCGGCGGGATCGGGCACCCGACTGATGTTGTAGTCGTCGTCATCGAGCTAGTGCGTATCCGCGTCGGACCGCGAGTCCTCGGACCAGTTCGCCGCCTCCTGGCAGCGGAAGAAGACCTTGGTTGTCGATGAAGATGACGGCCCCTCCGCGGCAGCACGATTTCCTGCAGCGTCCACCCGCGCTGGCTGTACACGGATCTGGCCATGTGCCAGTCGATGGAATGGAGCACGGCCATGGTGTAGACGGGGGAAACCTTAGCGATGAGCTGCGGGACACTCTCCTCGGACTCTGGGGCAGGCCACAGGAAGCGGGGCGCTCGCGTCTGCGCCCGAGGTGGCCACGATGGTGAAGTACGAGCCTTGGTAGATCGAGTTTCATCATCGCGATCCCGAGGCTGACATCGTCGTCGTCGTTGTCCTGCACGAGGCACAGGGCATCGACCCAGAGGTAGCGCTCGCCCATGGCCGCGGCGAGATCAATAGCATCATTGACTGTCTTCGGCAGACTTTGGCCGTATTGTCGGCAAGACGCCGTCGTCCGTATAGAGGCTGAAGTTATCTCTTGACAACTTAACCATCGGCAGCTGGCCCCAGACATAACTTAACGCGACATAGCAGCGCATCGAGAGCTGCGCTCGTCACACAACCGTGCTTTAGGTCTATGGCTCTGAAGTTCGACGTTGCGCTTTCGTTGAACTGCGATAACCGATCCTCTCTCTAAGTCCTCGTTAGATGGTTAATTCGTAAGGAGACAGTAATTAAGTATCGCATTTGAAGATTGTCAGCACCTACACCCTTCGGAGAACCACGGCTAACCAGAGGGCATGTCCCGTGGCTCGTGGTACACGTCTCAACCCTTTGACGGATACGCGGTATGTGAATCTCAGCGCCACACGGACGATTCTAGCCGTGTCCGGGCCCCTGACGTGACTGTTGTCCTCGGCAACAAACGCGAGCCACGTCCCGAAGCGGGAGGGATAACTAGGAGAGACGGAACGACTGCGCGCTGGGAAAGAGAAAAAACGCGAACCTTTTCCCCCGGGGTCGCCAGGCGCGGCTTCGGACTCGGAGATGGCGGCCGCGGCGAGCGAGCAGAACCCGCAGCCCGAGCGACCCCGCAGGTCCCCCAGCGTGCCGAGGAACCATCCTTCCTGGAGCTCTGCGTCGTTGACGACCAGCTGCTGCACGAGATCTTCGTGGGACGGCCGCCTGTGATCTCCCACTCGAAGGTGGTAAAGACGCTGGCAGAATATCGTGCAGCCAGCCATTGCCTCCGACTTCTTACTTATCATGCAGAGAAGGAGCATGGGAATCAAGAAGAAACCCCGCTTGTCCGAAGCGCACGCGATGTCGGTTCTCACATCCTAGTAGTAAATGCCCTGGCAGTCGCTAAAGCCATAAAGAGGCACGGGGTACCTAGTTAGTAACTTGGATGTAGATTCTCAGGCCCATTTGCAGAATAACCAGAAACAAGAATGCATCATAGTCACTTGCCGGACTTGCTGATCAGACTTGTAGGTATTTATGCAGATCATTTCTACGCAGTTTTATGCTAACATCAGCACTATCCATGGCCCTATTTCTAGTCAGCACCCGTCTACGTCGATCCTCTGATCTCTCTTGTTTGTGATAAATAGTCCAGCTGTAGATCAGTCATTGCCATTCTCTTCTACTTAGCAACTACATAGGAATCGTTGTAAGGTGAATTGGGCTCGAAAACAAGCAGCTGACTTCTCCCATGTTTAATCGGCTTGAACGTGTCTCCATAAGTACCTGCTGTCGATCTCCCGGTCGCACTTAAACAGCTTGAAACGACCTTTCTCCCCATCCGTAAATTCGGTGCAGCCGCCGTGCGAAAGTCAGCAACACATAGCCCTCAATTTGAGACTTATGGGGGCGGTGTAGAGTGATTGGCCTCTGGATTCCCAAGCTCTCTGGGGGATAGAAAGTGTATACGGAGCCGAATTTGGGCAAGACGGAGAATCCCAGCTCTCCCATGGCAGACTCAAACCCCGTCCAGGAGACCGAACCGCGGGCCTTAGATTTAGAGAACAGCGTGGAGAATGTTTCGTATGTTGACATCTTGACCTTGAACGGCGGTGGTGTTTCAGTAATTGGGTCCTCGGAAGCCGTGATGTGAGCTGAAGGAAGTATCTCGTATGTAGAAGACCCAGCCGGGCGGGTCTTCTCTTTCTGTCGTCTTTGTTGTACTATGACCTCGGGAGGTTCGGGGACTCCAGCTGGTAACGGGATAAATTCAGCCTCGGCTGGTTTCTGTTCGAGTTGAGTTTTGAGCTGCGCCATACATTCTTTGACCAGGTCTTGATAGAGAAATCCTAGTTTCGTACCCGTCTTCTCAATGATGAACTGATCGAGTGCCTTGAGGGCGCCCTCAGCCATTCCGGGCTCCACAAGATTATAGATGGGGACTGCAAAATCAATCACATCAAGCTCTGGCTTGACTCTGTTCAGCTCGCCTTCCAGTTGCTTCAGTCTCGAAATAAAGAACTGACCTTTTTTGCGATTGAGCGAAGGCATTGAGATGACAGGCGATAGGGAGTGGATAAAGCCAACGATCACAGCCAAGTCGGAGAGTGTGTCAACCTCCCGATCCGCTAATTTCTCTCTTTCCTCCGGTTGTGATCTGTGCAGCTCGTCCAACTTCTTGATCCAGACGATAGCTTTCGAGGCATTTGTTCCCGTCTGACATAGGCGCAACAGGTAATATAGTTGTGGATCTTCTCCGGTCAAGATATCCGGCTTGCCTTTCATGTTGATGCGAGGGTTTCCGTTGTCCTGGACGTCGGAGATTCTTTTGAACCACTTTGTGCCGATTCCTGTCGAGACATGACGTTTCAGTAAAGCCTGCACGCGGTTGTATTCGAGATGGCACAAGTTGGAGATTTCCTGCAGCAGGACGACTCGGTGGGACTTCTCCGACGAGTCCCTGAAAAGACTCAGTAGCTGGCACATATAGTCCCAAACGGCGGCACTCTTGATTGCGCTATCTACGGAGTCGAGAACCGCGACGCTGACAACCCTATCAGTATACGCAGCATAACTACGACCTTCCTCATCAGCGATAAGCTCCGGCCGACTAAAGTACCAATCGTCGACAACATGCGCTAAAACGACTGGTTCCTTGCACACCAAGCTCAGAGAATCCTCGAGATAAGATTTTTGGTCCAATGCGCTGTTGTGTAAATCGGCAAAATCAATCTTTGGCATGGTCGGCTGAATGGACAGTTTCGAAAGGGCTGTTGATGCGGGTTCGGAGGTAGACTTCTTGGGAAGCGATGTCGAGGTGGTTGATGCCACAAACAGGATATTCTCCATGGTACCAAGGAGGAATTGCATTAGATGGCATTGTCTCGTGAGGATTAGTTGGCCGGTTGCTTGAGGAATCAAACGGTAAGTATCTATAGCGGGAGCCATAGCAGCGAAAAACGCCTCTTTATCCTTGACAATACGACGTGTTTGCCCATAGTATTCTTCCTCGGCGAAATAAGTGTAACAGTCTTTGAACGATTTTCTATGCCGAAGGTTCCTGGTTTGCATCATTTTGATGATTAGTTCATAATCACCCGGGCGACCGTTGGGGCCAGTCATGTACTGTTGCGCGAGGGTCTCCGTAGCTCGATGCTTGAGTATGTCGAGGAACAGTTCGGATCCTGGAGCTGCAATGTCGCGCAGATTCCACTCCGGCATAATGCTGTAAATGTATCCTAGCGAAGGGTCCAGAGAGTGTTTCAACACAGCCCCGTCCTTAACGCCAGCCTTCATGATCTTGGTTCGTTGTTCTTGGCCCCACGAGCGCCATATAGTCTCGATTCTGGCTCCATGTGCCCGATATCGTCGGCCGAGGTCGCGATGGAGTTCCTTCACGGGTGGATCAGAGGGTTGGGTAGCCATATTTCTAGAAGTTTTATGGCTCTGACCACACGATTGATGGCTATGACGATCATGCGGAAAACTGACTGCAGGTGTTGTCTGATTGTCGCCGCGGGGAAGCAGAGAGGTGGGAGCAGAGAAGGTCAGAAGGTCCACCGCCGATTGCATCGAACCTTCCATTAGGCACATTCATAGCTTGTGAAACCGATTCAGAAGGTACATCCTACGTCCTTATCTCATCAAGTGCCCCTGCACCTGAAATATTTACACTGAGGATCCTTCAACCTCTTTCCTAATTCACATCCTCTAACGTAGCTATAATAATCCATCTTCAGACTAGCCTGACGTTATCGACTCCTATGGATAGCATTATTTAGTGCGAGAGCACCTCAATATCAACCCCTATCACCCGAAATTCCGCCTGTACCTATGACCTTCCCGCTGCCGACCTCGCCTAACGAGTCTCGTCTTGCGTTGCGATCAATATCCTCTGAGGATTGTCTTCCGCGCGCCAGTAGATAATTTGAAACCCGGTTGAAGACCTGCCTTTTCGTTTCGTCGCTCGAGTTAGCCATGTATCTACAGCCATTGCATAAGGCTTTAGCCTGCTTGTCTTGCTTGGCTGAGAGCTGACTTGGGAGGTCAGAGACATAGCTTTTCACTCGATCTCGACGAAGACGCCCCATTTCTGGCGCAGTAGAAACGATAGCCCTGAACGAGTTAATGTGGAATTCCCTGCTTTTAGCCCAAGGTTGACGGAGCGACGATTGAACATATACCAGGCCTTTGGGGGGAGGGTTGAATGTGATTTTTCAGCACTTACGAGTGGGTGGAATCTTGATGTATTTCATTGCTTTGGATTAGGTAGTTTAGGTAGTTATGTGGGATGAGGTGGATTTGTGTAGAAAACGAATAGCTGCTGCCCGACTGTAGCGGTTGCCATTGGAGGGGATCACGTGGTGCCTGTGAGCTAAGCGTCTGGCACCAGCTGCCCCGGTGGCCAAGGAAAATTACCACATTGAACTTCTCTTATTACGTACAGCAGTGTGAGTCATTCTAAGATTAACATATCTATATATATATATATATTCTTGGCCTAGGCTAGTGATGTGGTAGACGTGTATAATACCAGGGCTGCGGCCCACTGGACCACGCAGTATCCTCGATTCATATAAGTAGGAACGGGAATAGATATGGAGAAGAGATATTCATGAATAGTTGTTTCCAATTTGGCTAACTTTCTACCTGTGCATGTTCTACTGAGACCTTTGCAGTCAAAAGCACACAAACTGCATGTGTCAACAGCCCCTACCGAGAGCTACTTAGAGTTGTGTTGGATGATGGTAGATCCAATGCGTGTTTGCAACTAATACACACACATTCTCTTGACTTTCATACTTACTGTCACCATGTGCAACATAATTATGCACCTTCGTCGCTCCGGTCTTGGTGCTGGTTAAATTATTACGTTGTATAACATGAACTATATGATGATGTCCAGAGAGCAAGGATCCGTCCAAATGCACCTGGTCTAGCTGCTTCAGGTCTGGCTACTCCAAGCACTACGCTTGGCTTCTCTCTTGGGAGCCTGGAAACACCATGCCATTCATTCTCAGTGTAAGTCTCTAGATATGAGAAGAAACATTGGCCACCTCCCCGGCGCTTTAAGTGTTGCGAAAACTCCGAACTAACATCATCAAAGGAGAGAATAGTTTAATGGATTACCAGGAAGAGGTTAAGCCTTATAGGGAAGTCAGGCGGGAGGCGTCTACCTATATATACCTACTGATTTGCCCCGTTCGGATCCGGGGATTCGGGTGACAGAACTCAGGATGTTCTGGCTCAACGTTACGATGCCATGATCCTCGCCAGATTATGACATGAGCATGCCGATCTGCAAGTCTCCTACCCCCGTGAGTCATCATCTTCCCTCTGCAATGCAATTGCTCATCACCACCAGAAAACTGTCATCAGTACTATAGCCATCTCTGGGCATTTGCTATCTGAGACACTTTGGTTGGCCCGTCCGGAAACACACGTTTGAATTAATACGCTGATATAAGGATTAAAGTTCCCCTCGAGACACCACTGCTCTGCGACAGTGAAAGTACACCAAAGTAGACGAATCGGACTAATTTGATCTATGTATAATACACTTCTACAACTTCCATGAGCATGTCAGTCAACTCCAAAATTTGGGCTGGTACTCTGAAACGCCCTCATGATGGCCATGGCCGTCTGTGGTTGAGCCATAATCTTGTCGTGACGCCCGTAATTGACCACCTCCTGCCGGATGAATCCCTTAGACGTCGGCCATTCCACGTACCAGCCCCCATCGCCCAGCTGCACGAGTCTCCTCTTTTTCTCCTGCTCGAAATCCTTCGCCTCCAGTGCAGCATCAGCTTTAGCGGCATGCTCGAATATTATATCGCTCAGATGGCGGGGGACGATCTCGTCGTCCTCCGCGTGGAGGATCTCAATATGGTACCTGGAGCTGCGGCGCACGACCTCGGCCAGCCGCTGCTTGTTCGGCCACTTGTTACGCATGGACCTCCGGAAGTAGTCCATGACGCCGGGGAACCTGACGAAGGGCCCGAGGGCGCGCAGCCCGAAGGCCGGCCGGTACTCGGCGAGCACGGTGGCCACGTCCGGGAACGAGCTGGAGATCACGAGGCCCGCGGGCGAGATGCTCCGGAGGGAGAGGTCGTCGACGAGGGAGATGGCCACGCCCGAGCCCAGCGACTGCCCGAAGACGACGATGCGCTCCGGCGGTATCTTGGCGACGTCGGTCGCCCACTGGAAGGCCGCCCGCGCATCGGACAGAAGCCCCGCCTCCGACGGGACGCCCGGCGAGAGGCCGAAGCCGCGGTAGTCGAAAGCGAGCACGTGGATCTTACTTGGCGACAGTGACGAGAGCGCGCGGTATGACGCGGATCGACTCCAGGCGGTCAGGGTGCCGGATGCGCCGTGCGTATGTATCACGAGTCTCGCCTCGGGATCTTCCCGTATGAGACGAAAGTTGACGGTCTCGGTGAAGTCGGCATCGGCAGCGAACGGACGCCGGTGCGCCGTGTCGCGAAGGAGCCGCGGCGCGTGCTTGTAGTACAGGCCAAGGGGCAGGACGTGCCAAGCGTGGAGGTTGTGGCCGTCGTCCGTCGCGATGCGGAAAGGGGTGGCCTGGCGGTGCGCGAAGCCGAACTGCTCGGGCCGGTCCAAGTCCCGGCCCTTGAGGAGCCGCAGACGATGCTGGTAGACGAGCTGGTTCTCCAGAAACGGACTGCGCAGGACGGCGGCTATGCCGGCGGCGTAGACGAAGGTCGGGATCCCGATACCGCTCAATATCCAAGGCAACACCGTGTGTGACGGCATGGTGCTGCCTTACCGGACAGACGTAGGTAGTTCTCCGATGCCCGACTTGACGAAGGTCTCCTGTGAACTTGCGAGACTACTTACCTAGGTACCGTGACATGGGAAAAATTTACTTGGGAAGCGGACATTGTCGAACGTTTGCGATAATCCGGGGTGATATACTCTGTGTCTGGTTCGTAAGTTCCATCGTGTTAGCCGTGAATCCTTCTAGCTGGGCACAGCTAAGTAGGTCCACCTGGCAACTGAGCGATCAGGCCATGTCGCGATACTGTAACTACTCCGTAACGAAGCTCCGTCCGTAATACCAGGTAACAACGTCCGGTCTTCAAAACATCTGCGTCAAGGATTCCTGCGTTTGGCACCAGGATTTCACTTAGCTGACCTGAACTGGCAACAAACTGTAATACCAACCGAACTGCAATACGGTGGATGCATTGGGTCCGGTCCGCTGATGGCGAATTAAAAGTAGTGGGGACTACGAAGTAACCTAACCTTAACAAAATTTACCCCCATGTCTTACCATGCCCAGGTACTTAGGTATGGCTAGCAAGCTACCTGATAACTGAATATTCACAATCCGCTGTGGTGTAATGGCTAACATCGGTCGCTCTCAAACAAGATCCGACCAGCTCGGGGTTCGATTCCCCGCAGCGGAGCCATTGATCTTTTTGTTTTTTGCTCACTTTTTTCGGGTGTTGCTATCTTACACCGAGAGCTACATACATATACCTAGTAGTACATGGCTTTCTTTCTTTTTCTTCTTCTTTTTTTCTCCTGGGTCGTCATGCATACATACTGTATATAATGTCCTAGAGATGTCGATATATCCATCGTTGGCGGTGCTAAGAGCATGCTGTTATGCGATACGCTTGTCTTCATGGCTAAGTTAAGTAGGGAGTTGCTGGGCCACAGGGGTAAGTGTTGCGCTTGGGACTCAGGGGCTCACGGGTACGGTATCGCTTCGCTCGTGCTTCAACCCTTGCATGCTACACTCAGAGATGGCGATAACATCGACGCGGTAATCCGCCACATTGGACTGGATCAAGACGCAAAGACCGGAACCATCACATACATCACCGTTCATGAAGGCTCAGAGAGCGCTGATCCGCCAAAGCTACGCCCGTGCCGGACTTGATATCTCCTCGACCGCCTACGTAGAGGCTCACATGAGGGCACAGCTGTAGGCAATCCAATTGAAGCCGAAGAAGCTATTGCGCAGACTTTTGGCCAGAGTCGCGCAAGGGACGACCCTGTGTACGTCGGATCCGTCAAGACGAACGTGGGCCACTCAGAACCAGTCAGTAGAATCGCCGCCCTCATCAGAACGGTGTTCTCTTTCAAGAAACAGAAGAGTGCACCTAGTCTCGACTATGGGAACGAGAATGCTCATATTCCAGTTGATCATTGACATGTCAGGGCACCAACACCTTTGATGGACTGACCTCAGGGTAAACCGCCCCGGGCCCCTGTCAGCAATTTTGGCTATGGCGGAACCAACGCATAGGGCTCGTGTCTTTGTTCTAAGCGCTAAGGACGCGACAGCGTCTCGGGGGCTGCGATTGTCGGTATCGCGGATGCTGCCCAGGTCGTCGTCGAGGTGCTCATGTCCGAAATGGCCGAGATCTTCAACAAGGTGACGACGGACATCGACCAGGCGCTGCTCATGAGCTACTACGGCATGAACTCGCTGGTCTCCGTCGAGCTGCGCAACTGACACAGCACGGCACCGCCGCCAAGCCCAAGGTAACTGTCTTCGAGATCCTGCAGACGCCGTCGCTGCTTTGCTTGATATATTCGCGAGTGATCATGGGTTCAGAGAAGCGCCGTAACGCGATGTTCTAATTGCAGCGAATGAATGATAAAGAGTGACTATCGAACATGATTCGTTCTCTCATGAAGAAAATGAAATTCCCGGGGTTTCTCTGGTCTGGTCCCCAAATCAAAAGGAAAGATAAGTGGGCAGGAAAAGGGGAAGAGAGAGGGAGAGAGAAAAGACTAAAAGAAGATGAAAGAAAAAAGAAAGAATGGAGAAGACAAAAGAAAACAGATCAGCGAGTGATGTGTAAAATGAGAGATCACTCCTCCCCCCAATAGCACGGCTCCTAATGGCCTCCTCCTCTGGTATTCTCGTCGCGGTGACCGCCAGCCCTTCGTCTCTCCCGATCCCGTCTGCGAGGATCCCGCACGATGACTTGGTTGTCCCGCTCATTCTGCCGCTCCCTTTCTGGGTCCGCTGGGCATAAGCCCTCTCTGAATTTAATTTCCCCCGTAGAAGCATTTTTCACGTATCCACCACCATCAACGTATGATACTGGATCCCAGGTGCTCTTATGGGTGGAAGACTTCTGGCTGGCAGTGCTCGTCGTGGTAGGGTCGTCGGTCGATGCCATCGAAGCGCCATCGTTGGATGGCGCCGGGCTGTGAGAGGGTCAGTTTAGTCCATGTCTATCGCTTCGCGGACTGACACGTTTCATACCTGGATTGAGAATCTGCGTCCTGCGTTTTTGCATCGGAGGCTGACTGCTGGGTTGAATCCGCACTTGGCAGCGGCGGCGGCTCCGGAGTGTGTGGTCGAGATGGCGTGGGAGTATTGTGGTCTTGCAAATCATCAGAACCTTTTCCTTGGTCTTTGTAAGCCACCCCCGGAGGTTTGTTTGACGACGACGCGTTGTTATCCATCAGGAAGTGAGAGCTGTTGGGCGGTATCATATGAGTGTTTTGGTGGGATATGGAAAAGAAGAGGGAAAGCGAATGTGCAGGGACTTCGTGCCTTTTCATAGCCCCTGAGGTGTCACCAACATACACGTGATATGCCTGCGTGCTCTTTGTCTTCTGAGGTACGTACCTAAGTAGATCTGCCAACATCATCTTAACCCAGATTCCAGTACTTATATCAGTGACTCGCTAGGAAAAATGCCAATAATGGCGATTCATATCAGACCACCAATTGTTGTCAAGAATACATTGTAGCAGTTTTCCGTAACATCAAGCCTCTCGACTTCCGAGCTGATGATGGTTAGAGCGCATGGCTTGGGGCTAATATGACAGAGATACTCAAGCTTTTTGAACGATTTTGGTCCCAAGTATAGTGTAGCGGTATCAATATATCAGTACTATCAGCTGTGACATATATATCGCTTCGGGTTTCAGGTACTGCGTGTCACAGGAGAGCGAACATTGCCACGGATGAGTCATGGGGGGCTGATGCATCTCTTATATGTAGTCAAGGCAGTCAATTACCCTTCCAGCGACACTATCTCCCTTGTTGAAGTCATTACCGGAGAACACGCTGTCTACCTTGCAAAGTGTGGTCGCCTTGCTGCCGCCCTTTTATCTTGACACTACCTAGACAGCAATCAACATTCAACGATTGCATAGGTCAGAAAAGTTGTTTGCAACTTCGCAACTTGCTTCAAGCAGCTCTCAAGACAACCCAGTCATACCTTCTAGAGCTCAAAGCGGACCTAGCTACGTCCTGCCGATGATATTGAGGAGAAAGTAACAAAAAGGGGGAAGGCAGAGACCGAGCGGATGCGAATGGCCGGTAGATCTTCAACAACTGATGCCCTTGATTGTGAAGTCGTTCAACAGTATCCAAGGCTGTCAATATTTAACCACTTGTATGTTCAGGTTATCTTCTTTCCCTTATTCACGATTCCATAGGGCCTAACTAATATCTGACTTCAATCCTGACAGAGGGCAAACACCCAAAGCTCGATTTAGTCAGGAACTAACACTCATCGCAAGAGTGCTCCAGGGGCAGATTATCTTTCTCAACTCAGTGTTCTATTCATATTAACTCTCTCGTGCAACCATTTTCCCAGTTTAGCACACGAAGTACGTTCGGGCCATCCAAGTTAAGCTGTCTCATCCACCTTCCTAATGACGACTCACCGCTCACCCGTTTCCATCAGCATCATCATCATGACGCAAGGAACCACAATAGACGACCACTACGCGCCCAACTGGCTCCCATACTTCAACCGCGACGGCGACCTGATCGGGGACGTGCGCCTCGAGGTGGACTGCGTCATCTGCGGCAAGCAGCTCGCCATCCTGGAGCCTCCCAATAGCAGCAGCAGCAGCAGTGATGACGACGACAATTCCAATAACCACCACCAAAACCGGCGCGAGACCTTCGTAGTGCTCCCCTGTGGCCACTCCTTCGGCTACCAGTGCATCCGGCGGTGGGTCGCCTCAAGCTACGCAAGTCCAACGTGCCCGACCTGCCGGAAGCCCCTGACGCACCGGGCCTGCGGCCACACCGTTGCGCTCGCGCCGCTGCAGCCCCGCGACGGCGTCAACATCCCGGATGTGCTTCGCGATCTCCTCCTAGGCGAGCACGGGAGCCTACCGGGGTTCTGTCCGTCCTGCACCAACAATAATGTCGCTGCTCCTTCTGCGGTTGGCGCCCCTCGGCACGGGGAGGTTCCGGGCTCGTGGCCCGTTGATGATGATGATGATGATGATGACAACGATGACGACCCTCTTGTGAGTGGCGCCATCGGCGGATGGGGCTGGGAAACGCCGCCGCCTCCGCGCCGCGATGTCGAATCTTGGGGAGATCAACGGAACACGCCGTATCGTGGTCCTATCTACACCCCCACCACGGTGCCCCGCGAAGAAACGTCGTCGTCGTCATCATCCTCACCACCCAGGGAGCTGTCGCCGCGAGATTCCCGAGCGCTGCGCCATTACGACACCCATATTGCTCCGCCCGATCGGATACTGATCGGCTGGGCGTCACCGGCCGGGTCGCGGGCCGGGAGCTCCTCGATGGCGGCGGACGAGCAGCAGCAGGTTTGGCGCGAGTTACAGTCCTCGTCTCCCGCGGTTCTCTCCGCCTCGGAGGAGGAGACCGTATTCTGGGGTTGGTCGTCGCCTCCCTCGCCGGAAGCCCCGCCTCCTGGTCCTCCTCCTCGTGCTGCTCCTGTTCTACCTCCTCCTCGTCGTACTCCTTTCCCTCCTACTCCCCCCAACCTGCAGTTTTGGCCATCATTCGCGCGGCGTTCCTCTTCACCTCCCTCGCCGGTGACTCTGCCTCCTCTTGCCCCCGTTCTTCCTAGTTCCCCCACCCCGCGGCATACGTCGTCATCATCATCATCATCGCGGCATCCGTCGTCGCCCCCGGGTTACTATGATCCTCTCACAAATCCGCGACAACGACAACCACCACCAACAGCTCTCTATACATCACCGCCACCACTTAGTAGTTCCTCTCAGACATCACAGGCGCATAGTTCGTCATCAAACTCGGCACGGTTTTTACCTCAGTCCCTCAGGGATCCCAATACCCAGTCTCGAGACCCGAGTCATCATCATCATCATCAGCATCGAGCAAGAAACGCCCCCAGCAGCGATGCTCGACCTCGGGACCCTCGTACCCAGCAGTCTTCCCGTCCGGGCCATCGCCAGTACGACTCCGGAAACGCCCCCAGTCCCGGTACCCGACCCTTTGCCCCTCGTCGCCAGTCTGAACACCCGAGCTATCGTGATCAGTACCCCGGCAGAACCACCCTCGGTCCCCATCCTCATCCCGCACCCCTCAGACCCCGCACCCAAGCCCAAGCCCAAGCCCAAGCCCCCCCTCGCATAGAGACCCGCCGTACCGACCCGAACACTCACCCGCACCCGTACCAATCTCGCAGCGACAACTCCGAGCCAAACGCGTGGCGTAATTTCTGGAGAGAGGATGAATTAACAGTCGGTACCAGCGGCAGCGGCAGCGGCAGCGGTCCACGGCATGATCCCGGTCCGGGGATAAGCTCCGAGGATGAGGAGGAAGAGGATGAGGAGGAGGAGATGTACCGGGAGCTCGAGGAGATACGTGAGGTGATGAGGCGGAGAAGGGAGAGGAGAGACAGGGAGATGGAGATGGAGAGGGAACGGGAACGGGAAAGGGAAAGAATGCGGGGGAGACAAGACAGAGGAGGAGGAGGAGGATGGCTGACCTGATTGAGTGAGTGTTGTTGTCGTTTCCGAGGCGTTGTTGGGAGGAGACTAGACTATGGGATGGATGGACAAACTACACTTTTAGGCAGGCCATCGTTTTCAAACTGTTCCACTGTCTGCTGTTCTGGATCGTTTCGGTGTTGGGTTCAGCATGGGGTAGGTAGGTACTCACCAAGCTGGGAGGATCGGTATTCGGGCTGTTGTGTTGTGCGGGAGGGGGGAGTCAAGCTGCTGGGATATTCAGTTTCTTCTTTCTTGTTCTTCTTCTTTTTTCTTACGGGGAGGGCCGAAGAATGTGCGTGATGAGATGTAGGCACATTCTTTGTCTAATGTGTAATGTGTTCAGAGAGAGTGTGTTTTGGTAGGTATATAGGGCCCAGGCACACAGAGGCATGTTGGGTACTGGCGATTTAGCACGCAAACGATTCACTCATGACATCGCTTCACCACGGCTCAAAATATATCACTCTTTTCTTTCCCAGCCCTCCCCCAACCCTCAGTCTACCTACATGTAGGTAAACTAGATACATCAACCGCAACGTGCGTCCCCTCCAGATGCACACAGCAGCATCTAAATATGCAATAAAACCAACCCCAACCCAAGCCGTAAACAAATAGAATCAAAATTCTCTCAATATCGTTCATCCTATTCCCCGACCTCCCGATCGCTGTCCCAGTGCGCCATGGACCTCAAGACGGGCCAGTTCCACGACATGCGGCGGATCTTCTTGCCCCAGACGTAGAAGACGAGCGAGAAGAAGAAGACGGCGAAGGAGATGGCGGCCATCTCGCCGAAGGCGGGGATGTAGCCCGAGTGCTCGATCCAGGGGTTGGTGTAGAAGGAGAGGAGGAAGCCGAAGAGCGCTGGAAGAGAGAGAGAGAGGAGGTCATGTAATGTTAGTCATTATGATGAAGATAATCATGCACTTCGTGTACATAGGGAGGGATTCTTTTTTTCTGGGGGGGGGAGGGGGTAGGCGTGCTTACACTTGAATCCGTATTGCGTCTGCGTAACCTCTCCCGCGATGGGCCGGTAACAATCGATCATGTATACGACAGATATGTTGGCGGCTTGGACGATGGTGAAATTGACTGCAAGTTTAGGCGTTCATTAGCTTCCTAAAAAAAAAAAAAGGGGGGGGGGGGGGGGGGGGGGGGGGAGAGCAGAAATCAAGTGACTTACTCAGACCAAGCCCGAACACCGGACAAATCCAGTGCAGCCCCTTGCCCACGCCCACGCCGTACAGGATCAGAGCCAGGGGGCCGGTCACGAGGCTGATGAGCATGGCCGGCAGGCGGAACTCGGGCTCCTTGACGCCGCCGTTGCGGCGGGTCAGGTAGTCGGAGCAGCGGTCGGACAGCGGGCCGCCGAACCAGACGGCGGCGACGGAGCCGACGACGCCCGCCGCGAGCGAGGCGCCGATCTGCCAGGTGCGGAAGCCGTAGATCTGGCCGAAGGCGGTCGAGACGTTGGTCGACATGGCGACGAGGAAGCCGATGCTGACGGCCATGACGAGCGAGGCCCAGAGCGCCGACGGCAGCACGATGAGGACCAGCGGCCGCAGCGCCAGCTTCCACAGGGCCTCGGACGTGTAGCCGCGGCGGGGCGGCGGCGTGCGGAGGATGGCGGCGACGGACGGCGGGAAACCCTGCGTCGGCGGAGCCGCCACTGGGTCAGGGCCGCCGTTTGACGTCTGCTGCTGCTCGATCTGCTCAACCGACCTCGCGTCCTTCTCCACGTCATCATCATTATCATCCCCGACGTTCCCAGCGGCGGCGGAGCCGTCCGCCCGGCTGACATCCCGCATGTAAACGGTCTCGGGCATGCTGAGCAGCATGACCAGCGTCGTGGCGCCGGCCAGCGCGAGACAGACCCAGAAGATGAGCCGCCAGTCGTGGTGGATGGTGACGAGCCCGGAGACGATGGCGCCCAGGCTGGTGCCGACGCTCAGGAGGCAGGTGTAGACGACCATCATGCGGCCGCGCTCGTGGACGAAGAACAGGTCGGCGATGGTCAGGGGGCCGAGGACCTCTCCCGCGCCGGCGGCGCAGCCCAAGAGCGTGCGGGCGGCCAGCATGCCGGCGAAGCTGGCGGCGCGCGCGCTCCAGGCGCAGGTCGCCGACAGCAGCAGGAAGGAGGCGACGTAGACGGGCCGGCGGCCGTAGTTGATCATCAGGGGCACCCAGAGCGCGTTGCTCACGCCCATGGTCAGCGCCGCGACGGTGAAGAAGTAGGACGTCTGGCCGACGGCGCGCAGGAAGTCGGCCAGGTAGCCCGGCCCCGGCGGGGGCGCGCCGAAGAAGGTGATGGCCATGTCCGGGATCAGCACCGCCGGCCCGGCGCTGCTGAAGGTGCAGAGGAAGATGGACCAGGAGGCCAGGCCGGTAACGTAGTACTTGTACCAGTAGGGCCTGGTTCGTGGCGCGGTGTGAGGTAATTAATGAACTGAGCGAGCATGTGATGAAAAAAAGGGGGGGTCAAGGAGCAGGTTCGTGGGGTCTGGCTCGAGGGCATGAGCTTCAGAGGCTCGAAGGGAGGCAAAGTGGAAGAAAAAGGGTGTTCCAATTGTGTGTATACGCTTCGAGTCACCTACCAGTTCAGAGGATCATTAGGATCGTTCGAAGGCCTGGGTATCAACAGTATCTCATTCGTTCGTTCATGTCGTAGCCGGAGCGTGCCCAGCAGCTCTCCCTTCGAGGTCGGGGTCTTCTTCATGACGGATGCGGTGTCTTCCATGGTGCACGCAATCAATCACTTTCTTCCTCATTTTCCTAGGGGACAGGAACCCAGAAAGAATCTCGAAGAGCAAATCTCAATGTCGACTCTCCTCCTCTCAGCGAGGTGTTTATTACCTGGTATAAGAGCCCTTTCGGTAACAGTGGGGCCGATATACCCTGATACCTGCAACTCTATTACCCCAGATGGGTGGAGTAGACAAGCAGGGGGGCGCCGGGCAGGTGAACCATCATGGCCGCACTTGGTTGGACCAACCTCGCTGACCACATTCCGCAACCCCACCTCCACACGGGAAGGAAACCTGGGACGGCGGAGAAAAAAAGCTGGGGAAGGGATAGATCTGCATAGATCTAGGTTAGTTATTAGATCCGGGGATCTCCTCATCGGTAGAAGTCCCTTGGTGCATTGAGTTGAAAAGTGTGTACCTAATGTATTCGCAAAGACCCGTTGGTGATACTATTCAACGAGAACTGGTGGTAGAACGAGATTTATCATACCGTCAGGGGGGAGGGGGGGAGTTTGAGTCGACAGCAATTGGTTGTAGTCTATTGAGCTGCTTACTAAAGCAATGTGTATCGAGGGTAATGTGTCTACAAAGTCTCCCACTCCAGAGAAGATAGAAGTATCCAATGGCTCTCCAAACCCCGAAGAGAGGGGTGTGCCCACTACTAACCTTAGACGACTCCTCCAAACTCCGGAGAGAAGTTCAGCACCCGAATTGCCTTGGTATTCACAAATGTGGTCTCCGGATTCGGAAACTCACCCACCCCGGCCTCGCGCGAACTGCCCCGCCTGAGCGTCTTATACGTGCTCATGATGCAGTCGTCGTAGCAGCCCATGAAACTGACGGGGACCGGGGCGAGGGGCGTGGGTCCGCCCGTGGTGGCATTGAGCGCGGGCTGCGCCAGGTCCAAATTCCCATGGCAGTCCAGGGCCAGGATGTAGATGCGCTCCTTGGACTCGAAGATGACGCGCTTGCCCGCGATGGTCTCGTGGATGTGCAGCCAGCCGCCGATGTCGAAGGTGCCGGTGTCGCCGTGACACTCGACGACCGCGGAGACGGCGACGAAGTCGGCTTCGCTCCGGAGCGCCCGTCGCCAGTCGGAACATATGATGATCCGGCCACCGCGCGAGATGCCGACGAAGGTGTCGCCGTTGAGCATTCCCGCCCCCCATTCGTCGTGGTCCGACGGGATCCAGTCCCAGGGCAGATGCTCATCTGCACCGAGCCGCGGGCCTTGTCCGATCTCCAGTGGGATGACAATGTCATTGGCGGTGCGAGACCGAACGATGCCGGCGGAGTCGGGAAGTGATCGCAAGTATTCGCCGTCCTCGGGCGGGTTTTCGGCGGCGGTCGGGTGCTGTATATTGTATATACGAGAGCCGTCAACTAGATGCGGATGAACGTGACCGAGAAGTTCCCCAGAGGTCTTATCGTAGAAGTGATACCCATGAGTACCAATCGAATACACCACGACGTCTTCGCACTGATCGAGATGTCCCACGGCGTGCTCCTTGATCTTGAGATGCGTTCGCAGCCGAGGCGGTTCCGGATGGGGTGGGAAGTCGTAGACAAAACCGCGACCTTCCGAGGATGCAACACAGAGTGAGTCAAACGACAATTGAAAGCCTCGCAACGGGACATCGTGATCCAGAATGGCAACCCGTCTGAAGTGGCCACGGTCCAAGCCGGGTAGGTCGGTCTTCCATACCTCGACGGTGTTTCCAGAATGATCGAAAACTGCCGTGCCATCTTGATATTCGAGGTGGGCAAAGCTCCTGACTTCGCCCTTTGTGCGCGCCCACAGAATCTGACCCGAGTCCATATCCGAGACAGACATGCCGCCTATGTGACTGGTCGAGAGGATGATGCGGCGTCTGAAGTCGGGCCTGAAGCGCCACACGGGATGGTCTCCGACAAGAATGATAGCTGTACTCATATCGGGGACTGGAGACTTCCAAGAGCGCTCCAGCAAGGTTCTGCGCCGGCACAGTTCCTTCCATGACGAGAGCCCCTCTCCATACTTCGTAAAGGATTTGAAGTCTTTGAAATACCGATGCAGCTCGGTCTGGCGTGTGGCCCCCGGAGCCTTGGTAGTATAGATGCTATCCTGGTGAACCTCGTCGATGAACCGGTGCCAGGCGCGGGAAGTGCGGGTAAGCTTCGCAATAGAGCCGAGCGAGGCAAAGTCGAGAACTCGGAGGACCAGTTCAGCCGGCAACTCCTCGAGGGGATCCTTGCCAGCCATGATACTGCGATGCTCAACAAGTCTCTGACGGGAAAACACCCATTATGTGCTCTTTCTCGCAATTGGATGTGGGCAAAAGTAGTGGTTCTGTCATGCTACACCGCTTGCTCAGACCCCACACACTGCACGGCTCATGCTAGTGGTTGATTGACTCGGGGAGAATGGATGTTCTCAATGCCCGGGCATACAGACGAATGACTAGTTGTTAGGCACATGTTTTCGTTGATACCTATTTGATGTGCTCTGGGGTCCAGACAGAATCGCGGTGGTTGGTGTGTACGTAGCATAGCACCGTGACAGCTGGAATTCGGTTGCTTTGTTGTTATTGTTGGCGGAAAATGAGGGGCGAGGGCTGTAACTAACTACTCCGTAGTTTTGCGTCTGTAAGAAGGCTGTCTGAATATATCATACCGGGAAGATATAGGTACCCAACCGAAAGAGGCGGAACAAGAATATCTTGCCAGGTTGCGTCTATTATGTGCCTAGACTTGGTGCCACAGTGGTGATTGAGGCTTTCACCTACAACACTTCGCATGATCACAAGCTTTCCTCGGCCCATTCAGCAGACTCATATGCACTCTACCATATCCTCAATCTAATCGCAAATGCTCGAGGTCTATACTATATATCCAGCCGAGGTGAAACCCAGCTGCAACTCCATCCCGGTCTCTATTCCCAGCTGAGAAAGCAAGAGACGCTCCAAGTACCTATTTGGCCTTGGAAACAGAATCGATGCGATGTTGAACAGCGCCCAGACGCCTCCTGCCCTGAATGTTGAAGAAGTTGATGAAATCTTTTCACGCATTTAAACTAAATCATCGGGTTGAAAACAGATTGTCTATGCGGATGCTGGGTACGCCTTCTCAATGTTGAAAGCCGAAAGTCGGTCGGCTATACGGAAGAAACCTGATAGAGGTAAGCTCCCCCCCCCCCCCCCCCCAAAAAAAAACTTAGTCATTCTCTGCGGCATCATTTGTGGTGTCCTCTGTCGTATCTTCAACCGGCGGGCAGGTACAGAACAGATTGAGATCGCCATATGCTGTCAACTTGTTAGCCACACTCACCCTACCATCATGCATGAGCATCGGAACTTACTATCATCTATGCGACCAACACTCGGCCAGAACTTCTTCTCCTTCAACCACGGGAGTGGGTATGCGGCCTTCGCTCTAGAATAGATACGTTCCCATTTACCTTCAGCGTCTCCAAGCACCAAGTCCTGCATGGGATGAGGCGCCATCTTGAGAACATTGCCTTCCCTTGCGACTTGACCCTCCTCGATCTCACGGATTTCTTGCCGAATGCTGATGAGTGCATCAACGAAACGGTCTAGCTCTTCCTTGCTTTCACTCTCGGTCGGCTCGATCATCAGAGTGTTGGCCACGGGCCAGCTCATGGTTGGTGCGTGGAATCCATAATCTTGAAGACGCTTCGCGATATCAATCGCCTCAATTCCAGCAGATTTGCTGAATGGGCGGGCATCGAGGATGAATTCGTGGGCGCAGCGGCCTTTCTCATTCACGTACAGTATTTTGTAGTGAGGCTTGAGGCGAGATAGCAAGTAATTGGCGTTCAACAAGGTGGTCTTGGTGGCATGGGTCAAACCGTTTGATCCTATGATTCCGGTGGTGTCAGCATATCATGGTCAGGTAGGAGGCGTATAATGTACTGTCTTTTCTCTTACCCATCAATGTGTTGTACGCCCAACTGATTAGCGTAATGCTGGCGCTTCCAAACTCAGCACTGCTCACGGCATAACCGTTTTCGCTGCTCACTCCTACGTCACGAGGTTCGCTTGGTAGGAATGGAACCAGATGCTCCTTCACGCAAATGGGACCAACACCAGGGCCTCCCCCACCGTGCGGGATGCAAAAGGTCTTATGGAGATTGAGGTGGCACACATCAGCACCGATCTCTCCAGGAGAACACAAGCCGATCTGGGCATTCATGTTTGCTCCATCCATGTAGACCTGCCCACCGTGTTCATGGACAATCTCACACACCCTCTTGATCTCGGGCTCGAATACACCGAACGTACTCGGGTAGGTGACCATGATAGCGCTGAGGTGGTCCTGATATTTTTTGCACTTTTCTTCCAAGTCCTCCAAGTCGAGGTTGCCCGTGATCGTATCGCATTTGATGGGAACCACACGCATACCAGCCATTGCTGCTGAAGCAGGATTCGTCCCGTGTGCAGACACAGGGATCAGACAGATATCTCGATCTTTGCCGCCTTCGCCCCGGTGTCTGTGGTAGGCTCTGATTGCACTCAGTCCCGCGAATTCGCCTTGGGCACCAGAGTTGGGTTGGAGGGATACACCATGCATGCCCGTAATGCTAGCTAATTGGCGTTTGAGGTGCTCCAGAACGAAGATCCAACCTGGGATGTTACGTAGCGGTGCATATGGGTGCGTCGTAGAGAACTGGGGCATAGATATAAGGGACATCTCTGTAGTTCCATTCAGCTTCATAGTGCATGACCCAAGCGGTATCATCGAGTGGACAAGGGACAAGTCCTTGGACTGCAAATGGTAGATGTAACGCAGAATTTCTGTCTCTGAGTGGTGTGTGTTAAATACTGGGTGCGTCATATAGCTCGATGTTCGACCGAAGACATCGCCGATCTGGATCATGTCTCTGTTTTTAACAAGAATGAAATGCGGAGTTTCATGCTTCCTCGGTTTTTCGTCCTCTTTGGCTTGTGAGACCCCCTGAAAGAGCTCATATAGTTTGTCCAGGTCACGATAAGTGGTAGTTTCGTCAACTGAAATACCAATATACTGGCGATCGATCAGTCGGAGGTTAATTTTGTGCTGTTCTGCTTTGGACGTCAAGCGTTGATACGTATTATCATCATCGCTGAAATCCAAGACGACAGTATCGAACAAAATGCCACGGCCGTCGGCATTCTTGCTCTCGAGGACTTGGAAACCACATTTTTTAGCCATGTCCCTGACAACGTGGGCAGCTCGGGCGACTCGATCCGCGATTGCCTTCAGACCTTCCGGGCCATGGTATATGGCGTACAGCGCGCTCATATTGGCTAGCAAGGCCTGCGATGTGCAGACGTTACTGGTCGCCTTTTCTCGTCTAATGTGCTGTTCGCGAGTTTGCAAAGCCAATCGATAGGCTTTGCCACCCAGGCGGTCCTTGGACAAGCCCACCAATCTACCCGGCATCTTGCGCTTGTACTTGTCTTGCACGGCAAAGAAAGCCGCGTGGGGGCCACCAAAGCCCAGTGGAATGCCGAATCGTTGGGCACTGCCAAATGCAATGTCGGCCCCCCATTCTCCAGGAGGTTTGAGCATGGTCAAAGCGAGCAGGTCGGTCGCAACGCTGAGCAGGGCGCCTTGCTTATGTACCAGCTCAGATAAAGGTCCATAGTTCTCGACGTGTCCGTACGTATTGGGATACTGGACCATCACTCCGACTAGATCCTCGCCCAATGCTTCGATCTCGGCATGTGTAGCATCGTGAGACAGGTCAAGTTGAAGTAAACGGATACCAAAGCCATCCGCACGTCCCCGCAACACACTGATAGTCTGCGGGTGTAGGGCGTCAGAGATGACAAACGTCTTCCCCTCCCTCTTGGCCCGCGAAGTCGGTAATGCATTCAACGATAGTGTCATCGCTTCAGAAGCTGCTGTTCCCTCATCAAGCAGACTGGCATTCGCTATGGGCAGAGCGGTAAGATCGGTCACCATGGTTTGGAAATTAAGCAGAGACTCGAGCCGACCCTGGCTGATTTCGGGTTGGTAGGGCGTGTATGAAGTATACCAGGCAGGGTTCTCCAGCACATTTCGCTGGATGACGGCCGGAGTGTATGTCCCATAGTAACCTTGTCCGATGAAGTTCTTCGCGTCCAAATCGTTTCGAAAAGCAGCGGCCATTTCAACAAGGGAAGACTCAGTGAACATCTTGTCGCCTAAATTGACCCGCAGCTTGCGGTTCGAGAGGACTCCAGGTGGAATGACTTCCATAACAAAGTCATCGAGTGTCTCGGCGGGTGGTGACAGAGCCCTTAGCATCTGTCTCGTATCGGCTGCATCTGGACCAATATGGCGGCGCTGGAAAGTGTCCAGACGGGCAAATTCACTTCTACGTTTTCGGGTTGGAAGACCGTCATGGCCCGTCCTCGTAACGGGGGCGTCAGGGGCATCCGAATCACGTCTTCTCTTGCTGAATGTGGCGGCAGTCTTGTAGGCGCAACGGTGACAGGTCCAGAAGCTTGGTTTTTGGAAGCTCGAAACCATCAAATGAGGTTGTTGGACTCGAGATCGAGCAGCCAGTTGGCCCAGACGACGAGGGGAGACCCTCGCGATACCAGCCATCTCGATTATACCGAGGTACCGGTACAGGCCAGTGAAGATTCAGCAAGGGGTATATGTATAGGACAAAGAGAGTGGCTATAGTAGAAATATCCAGAAGGGATTGATGGTCTTCTCAGCTCATCACAGCCCGTTGATGCCGAAGACGAATATCAGAGATAGGTAGGTGATGAGTTTCGGTATGGTAAGTGAAAAGCCGAGTGGAGGGAGGCGAGGGAAACTACCTAGGTAGGCGAGACGGGCTGATGGAGATCAGACCCGAGATAGCGCAAACAGCAGCAGACAGGAGAGAAGGAGGCAAGAATTGTAGGTCTTACTACAGGTGATTCAACAAGAAAGACGGTGAGTGAGTGTATATGTACTTATGTATTTATCTGTTGCCAGGGTCCAGACGTACGAAGGATCGTCAGATGGCGATGGCCGTCATCGGTCATTTGAAAAGGCGATAGAGCTAGAAAGATAAGGTGTCAGGGATGAAGTAAGCCAAACGGTCCCAGAAAACATTTTGAACTAGGGACGTTTCGGCCAAAGGGCTCCGAACCGTCCGATACCGTGGAATGGTGCAGTCGGGTGGCGGTGTTTAGACCTTCAACGTGGCGCTTCTGGTCTGGGCAATGTACCTGGTACCTAGCGCGTCACTACGGAGTACTGTGTGCCCATCTCAAGCCTGCATGTGCCTGTGTGCCACAGTTGCTCACGAGCCTCGCAGGTCGTATTGACATAAGATTGGGTCGGACCACCAAAAGTCGTCAGCGACGCCAAGATTTAGGTAGAGCCGATCAATTTTAAAATTTCTGGCGATACCGTCGTCACTCGATGATTAAAACACCACAATAACGTTTGGGCGATTAACCTCCTACCACACACACCACTATCGCCAACGCCACGCCCTGTAAACCACAACCGTCACATCACCTGCCTACCAAAAGAGAAAACTACATAATGTTCGGAGGATGTAAGCACCACCAACCACCCGCCACCCACCCAAGCCCCCATCCCAGAAGCCAGCCAGCCAGCCAGCTATACACTTGTTGCCTCTCGTCGTCCCATGCTAACTGATATTCCTCGTGCGCCTCCACAGACGCGCCCCAATTCACCGAAGAGCAGGTCGCCGAGCTCGAGGTCGAAGCCAACGCGACCGTCCAACGTTTCCTCGGAGCCGCTGTGGTTCTCTACGTCGGTATGCGCCTCTGTCTCCTTTATTCCTTCCTTTCTTCCTATCTCTTGCTGCCGCCATATTACAAGACTCGCAAGCATTCCCCCAAACATTCTACATACTTTATATATGCCCCCATCCCCCGCAGTGTAGCTTGAAGAACACAGACCTCGAGTTACCTATCTATCTATCTATCTATCACGTTGCTAACCGGAAATTCTTTCTTACCACGGCAGCACCCTTCGTCGTCGATGCTCTATCAAACGTTTTCTAGTGGCATATTCGAACGGGCTTGATGGTACGCAGACACGTCCTCGCGTAGATCAAACGGAAGAGAACGAGTCCACCGACCATCTCTTCATCTCGACTCGAGCGGGGGAACGAAACGTGGAGGTGACAAAGCGAAAGGGAAACTGTACAAAACATTCGGGATCGGATCCATCTCCGCCGACACACCATATATACAATGGAACCGGCACAGCGATGACGGAGGCTGCACATAATAATCACGATGGACATAGATGCTTGGCGCACTGCGTCGCGATGTAATACTACGATCACGGGCTGCATATCGGTGTTGTATGGCTGAGTGTCGCCTTGCCACTGTATAACAAACCATACCGCTCAATTTGACGCCAAACGAGTCCCTGTTTTCACACGATCCAATGGTTTTACTACTCTAGACCGTGATTTTTTCGTATCTTTGCCCAGAACTTTACATTGTGGTCTGGAGATCGGATCAAATGGCATAGACTAGTGTCCCTTTTTTCCGTGATGTAGACAATCCCCAACGCCGAGCTTAATGAACTCCTGCCAGCCTGATCTCGTGGTTGGTGTACAAATATTTGCGGCCCATGTTGGGGACGGGAGAGAGAAAAACTCCTCTACGCCTGGGGATAGTCTCTCATCTGAATCCGGGTATTAGGTATCGTAGCCGCCGCGCCATTTCCTACTTGGACTGTCGAGTCGATGTCGCTTGTACGGTCATACGGGTGTTGGGACATATGGATGCTGGTGCTCAGTTTGGCGCTCACGGGGAAAAGACAGAGGCATCATTTAGATCACTCTCGATGTCAATCCTCTCTGTTTGGCGCCTTACTTTTTCGAGATTGGGTTGTTTTCGGCCGCCCACTCGTCGTAGTCTTTCTTGATGGCCTCGACCTGGCTCTTTAGTGTTTGGAGCTGCTTGTCATAGTCTTCTAAGATCTATTCATCTCAGTGGTCAGCTCATGATTCTTAAAACCCGGAAATGGCAAGGGCTCCATACCTTCTTGGCCTTCGCCTCAGCCTCTTCGCCCAACGCCTCTGAAGCTTCCGTGCCCCGGCGCTCGATCTCGGTGCGCAAAGTATCTGAATAACCCTTCAACAGGAGCAACCGACTCCACAGTTCTTCCGTTCTTGCGCTCAGCGCTGGGTCCGATATGTCCCTGTCCATAGCCTCCAGCTTCGCCTTGAGCTCGTCTTCCTCCTTGTCCAGCGAGTAGCCCCGATTTCGGAGGACTTGGACCTTGCTTGCAAGGGCGAGACACCGCTGCCGTATGATGGCGTGCTTCCGCCGAGCATTCAGGGCGCGCACGCTGATCTGTAGGTCGTTCTGGGAAAGAATCGCATCGAGACTCGAGTTTATTGCGTGTAAAGCCTGATTATAGTTGGCAAGGACGTTCTTTTGCATGTTGAGGCGCTCGAAAATTCCCTTAAAACCGGTCGCCAGGGCAGGCATGAAGCCAGGTGCAGGCTTATCGTGGACTGCTTGCTCCCATTCACGAGGGTCTTCCCCCAGGGAAGGTTGATAGAACGGAACGCGTGACTGGTCGACTTTGTTGTAGAAGTAGTACTTGAAGACGGTGTTGGGATGCTGGGGCGCCCATTTCGAGATCATGGTATCGATCTGGTCAGTAATCGGCTTATGATCTGCGCCAAATTAGCTTGAATTCTACGCGGCACTGAGAAAGAAGGCCGAAGCAGGAGTACTCACTAACTGATTCCCTGCCGGGCTCCCATAGACTACTCCGCAGTCCAGCTATCTGACTGGAATTCATGAAGCCTGAAGCAGCAGGTTGTTGTTGTTGTTGCTGCTGCTGCTGCTGCTGTTGTTGCTGTTGCTGAGATTGTTGGCCGAACGAGGCTCCAAACATGCTTCCGCCAAAAGCATTTGTCTGTTGTTGACCTTGGTTCTGATTCTGATTCTGCGCCTGGTTTTGGGGCTGGCCAAATATGCTGCTTGTGTTGGCCGTTGGCTGCCCGAAAGCGCTCGTGGTGGTATTCCCGAAAAGCGACATTGCGACGTAAAGTGATAGCCGGCCGAACAATACTGATTCTGTCAAAGGATACGAATTGCGGTTTCCAAAAGTCAAACTTGGAATAGGTTGCAATGCTCAGGCAAGTAGAAGACTGGCGGCGGTTAGGTACCTAGGTATGCAGAGACCGTTGATCTCAGCTCATCATTGTCCGGCAATAGACAGACAACCTTGATGCAATCGCGCCGAAGAAATTTCCTTGGCCCAGCACTCTAAATGCAATTCAGCAACAGCTTCCTGACGCGTCGAGATAGCCTAGCTGTGTTCTCGAACCGTCTCCAGGTGCTGGCTGTAATCACGTTGAGCTGTTCCGACGTGAT
The DNA here is from genome assembly GCA_022376275.1 of Xylariomycetidae sp. FL2044. Lineage (NCBI taxonomy): Eukaryota > Fungi > Ascomycota > Sordariomycetes > Xylariomycetidae sp. FL2044. Next base: position 434,907 of record JAJNOH010000034.1, on the reverse strand, counting down.
GTTTTGTGAAATGTATCAACGCCGCATTCTTGCAAAAAAACAAAAATGTATTGTCGGCGAGTACCAAATGCAGAGCTGAAGGAGCCAGGGAGCTCTGCCCCACTCTTGGATAGAGTACCTAGGTACAAGGAGTGGGGAGCAGGGGAGCTTTGATGTGGCTGAAGGCCTTCTCTGTTAGTTTGTGCCACCTGTGGCTGAAGCCAATCAGAACTGACAATTTGCCAACCTCAACTCTCAGACTGCTCCATTTCCAAGCTTCCTCAAAACACCAAGTTAACATCGCAGCCTCCGACAACCTCGCAATCATGGCGGCCAGGAAGCCAATGTACGTCGGAAACTTCTTCCTACCAATGCCTAACCTGCCAATTGGCCCATTCTTGGGGTCTCTTGACTACTAGCCGTTCCTCCAGCGCCGGCGATACTGACTCGTCTATAGCTTCAACCAGCACGTTCTCTATGACACCACTCCCCTCCCGGAGTCGATTCCCTCGGTGAAGGAGGTGGGCTCTACTTCTGCGCCTCTTCTTTCAGCTTCCTTCTTCATCGGCGCCCGATGCCAACCATACAACGATGACTACATGCAATGCAAGAACGAGAACCCCGGCAAGGGCGAGTTTGAGTGTTTGAAGGAAGGCCGAAGAGTGACCAGATGCGCTGCCACCGTGTATGTGAACCCCTGAACATCCGCAAAGCAGCCTCGGACACGGAAGACACCCTATTATGCAGCGGGACCACAGATACAGGGCAGCGCCGTGGGACGAACATGGATGCTGACGATATCGGGGTTCCATAGGATTGACGACATCAACAAGCACTGCCTGGAAGAGTTTCGCCAGCACTGGCAGTGTCTCGACAACAACAACCAACAGCTGTGGCAATGCAGAAAGAAAGAGTGGAAGCTGAACAAATGCGTATTCGACAACTTGGTACGCCGGCCGCTAAACCGCGCATCTCCATGCTTCCCAAAAGCCCCCGTAACTAACTACAGCCGCAGAAACTCGAGAAGACCATCCCCGACCAACCCAAGAACCAGATTCCCGTCCACCTCCGGACGAAGCAGATCTACGCCCACTACCCAGTCCTCCGAGATCCCGGCCAGCCGCCCTATGGCAAGTCAGTGGAACCTCCATCAGCCCAGAGTAAGGCCGATGCTCCGGCTGCATAGGTATCGGGGGGATGATCGAAGAGAGAGGAGAGAAATTAGAAAAATGCGTGTATGTTGCCCAAAGAGCCGCGGCATATGTGTAAATAGAGCAAGAATATCCAACAAATCCTATCCGAACTGTCAACCAGCGTCTCCTATCTCCTTGAAAAAACTACCGTGAAGGGAGATTGCCCAAAAGGCCCTTTAGCTACCGGAATGGCTCCATCCGACAGTATTTCTAAAAGTCCGAAGGCCGTTCAAGTTGTGATATCGAAATGCCTCAACAGTAGTTACTTACATCCCCTCCCCTCCTTCCAAACCCATCCCCCCCAGCAGCAATGTCCCGGACGGGGGAAGTGGAATTTCAACGGCACATGAGGCCCAGCAGCCAGCCATCATCTCACGCGTGCACATCAATATATATATCCACGACATTTGCTCCAGCCATCGGTAAGTATCTTCCCCATCCCACCGCGCCGCATATATACACCCGGGACCTCGGATGCCAGGTTCACCCGCCTATCCTCCTGGGGTAACTACCTATCTAAGCACACAGCTAGCATCCAGCGGTCGAATTTATCTCACCAAGGCAATTCTCGACGATAGATAGGCATATACATATATATATATATATATAAAGCCTTCGTCGGGGTGCCGGCAGACAGGTAGGTAAAGTCGTTGATACCTATACCCCCATGCAAAGGAACCCTACCCATCCGCTACTTATGCTCCCTGCCGTGAGTGAGCAAGCATTCCCCGCGCTGCTGCTGCTGCAGTGGCTTGCGGAGAAAGGGGGGGGTGGTCATATTGCGGTTATCTACCTAGGTACCTATCCATCCATATTTGCGCAGCGGCCCGTTTCCGTGTGCCGTTGGGTGGTTTTCTATTTTTCCGGCATTGTTGTCGGGGGTTGATTACTTCGTTCACAGCTCATTCATACCGTTTGTTGCGTGAGTTTCTACTGGATTAAATGTGTGAGGCGCTGGACATGGGGCTATTGAGGCCCTTATGGAAAGGTGGGATGGAAAGGGGTTAAGGGGTTGGGGGGGAGTCAAGTTCCGGCTCGGGTTCGCTTGCTGGAGAGGATATGCTTGTATACTGAGCAGAGATTTGTCTTGATGAGGAGTAGGTGAAAAGCTCCTTGATAGTGGTAGTTGGAGGTCTGTTCTGTCCGAATCTTAAGCTGAATATTGATGCTTGAGGTAGATATCCTCGTACTGTTTGTTGTATGCACGCTATCTCAGAACGTGATAGCCGTAGGGAGTGGGCTCAGTCTCTCATCACCAGTGCCTGGTTGATCGAAGCTACCTACCGAGGTAAGCAATGTCTAGATCTGCTTCTATCAGGATATCCTCTCAGACACTTGCAGGTCGACTTCCCCTAGATATGCGTCAGTGGGAATCTTCTTCATCTTGGCTTCTCATTCCATATGGCTGTGCTCTACTCAAATAACTGTTTGTTGTCATGTGAGTATCCAAACGAGAAGAGGCTTTCTGGCACCGTTGGGGGCATTGAGATTCCGTCATCGCCCATATCATGAATACGAGATCTGGGGGTTTCATTTGGACATCTAGAACAACATTCCGGCTTGCGGGGCTCAGTGGTTTTTTTCCTATTGTCTTCAGTCTCTCCGATCTGCCTACATTTCCATTCAGTACCGCACCCATTTTCTCCCGTATCAAGAAAGCATCGCCGACTCCCTCCGGCCATATATCATCAGCAGGGCCTCCGATGAGCTCGAGCATGCGTACGGGCAGATGCCATCTATCCAGGGCCGAACAACGCCTGTAATGATGATGATGCCACAAGGTAGAGATTACCAGCCAAGCAATACCTTCGTCTTCTCTAAAAGGAGGCGCTCTAAATGGAAGTCCACCAGAATCGTCTTTCATCGCTGATTTATTCAAGGTATAAACACATGAACGCGGATTCGAGGTATGTCTACAGGAAGCGCCTCCAGGCCACGATTACCAGGATGCTCAAGCACGAGACAAGCTCACAGAGCAACGAAGGTACATTTAATTCAAGCGATTCTAGCTATGGTTCAAGATAGATTTCGTCTATGTTGAGTCGTAGGGCTCTCCGCGATCCAAGGCCCATCAGCGGTGTACTCACTCTTTATTTTCCTCCTCCCATTCCCATTCTACGAATCCCAAGTCGCTATTCATACATACGCCCACATCGAGTTCCAATGTCTCCCAGACTCGAGTGGAGCATCTTCGTCGCTATCCCGTTTCCCCTGTTGGAGTCACCATTCTCCATGTGCAACACACCTGTGCAGCTCCCATCACCACCATCATCATCATCAAGTCGTCATGCTCTAAGGACGGGCTTCTCGCACATAGGGATTAAACCTCAAATCCACGAATACAATCGCGGTACTTCAACTAGCCGGGTGTTCGATTCCTAGGTATGTATCACAGCTTGGTCACGGAGACAATCGAGGTTATAGTCCACATAGACAGACAGACAACACGGAGACATAGATAATTCCCGCGCCCAAGTAAGTATCCCTAAGCACCCATATCATCTGGTCGTTTTGACTGCCTGTCTATATGACTCTTAACGTGTCTACTAGACTATAACCTAGATCCCTCTCTTTTCCACGATCTACCTGATCGACCTACGTATCTTGCCCCCCCGCCGGCCCATGAGCCAGCCAGCCAGTTAGTCCCTCTGCCCACCTCACACCAGCAACGACCATGGTATCACCAGATCAAGTAAATCTTACAACATGAGAAGCAGAAGCCCAGATTGGGTTTTGCGGATGTCACGGGTCGCAAGCTGCACCTTTCCTGACCTTCAGACGCCGGCATCCGTCCGTCCGTCCGTCTGTCCGCTCGTTCTTTCGCAGATGGGGGTGGAAGACACAACGGCGGGAAAGGCCCAATGTGGAGAAAGACCTCCGGTTTCGTTGGGTGCCGTAAGCGAGCGAGAGAGATACATAAGCCGTTAAGCTAAGTCTTCCCACCCATGCCACTCACTTCTTTCTCGATCCTACAGACTTGCAGAACAGCAGCAGTATTGGGTAGGACACATCAGTCATGCGCCGTGGACGAGACGCGTACAGGATGACCCAGCAGACTGGGCATAAATCGTCATGTTACGTACCAACGTACCTACATACATACCATCCTGTCAATCCTCATCGCCGAAGAGACAGAAAAGAATGCCAACAAAAAGATCTAAAAGAAATAGAAATGAAATAACGTATGAGAAGAGACACGATGGAAAAAAAATGGCAAGCTCAGCCGCATCGGAAAATTTCCCTCCCCCTCGTGTATGTCTCAACAACGCTGTTTTGGAGTCCGTCAGTCAGTCGGGCGCGGCTTGGACGCATGCGCATGCACGTATGTCTCTCTCCGTAACCGGGTCCGGAGTCCGAATTTGGGAAGTGTCCGTGGTCTTAAGACACAAGAGGTGCGACGATCCCATCTCTGTATTGGGCCATCCGAGCAAGGCAGTGCTAGGTTGATTTTGAAGAGTGCGTGTCGTTGGTGCCGCATTGGGAAATCCTTCCAGATAGCGCATGGAAGGGTTATACCAGTGCCCCTTTTGCATCTGGCTGAGATGACGACAACTGAGCTGTACAGATTAAGGTCAGCTGAGCATAGTCCGAGCTATCGAATTTGGCCTTGCCACAGTATCTGGCATACTGCGGAACCTGCGAAGAAAGGCGTTTTTGGACTGCCGGGGTAAGCTGACCATCGGCAGTCTACATAGCATCGTCATTTTTCGTGACCAAGTGTCACTAGCCCTACCAGATGACGATGTGCTGTTTATGAATGATAGGAAGATTTCTAGTCGAGGTTCTACAACGTCCACGTGGGCAGATTTGTGCAAATATTCAGACATCACCCAACAGGCTCGCAGCACCTCTTGGGGTGGTCAAGCTGGCCTCACTGACTACAGGTTTCAGCTACCAGCTTTGTCATGGGCCGGCATCATCATGAAAGGCCACTGTCAACAACTTGAAGACTAAACGTTTCGCGGAGGTCGAAGTTGCTGGGCGTGCAGGCGACGAGTGACTTTCCGCCTCCATGTGCCACACTTCGAACAGTCAAAGGTTTGGGGACCCCTCTCTGCCGACTCATCTTTGCTAACATCAAGAAAATTTTATGAATCAGCGTTCGCAATGACGCACCAGCTATGTGACGGATGTAATGGTAACACAGTACCACGATGAAACCCGATGGATCTTGTCTCAGGATCGGGATTTCTACCAAGACAGATGTAGTGGCAGTGCAGTATCACCTGGCGAGACAGAGCGTTTGCGTGCAATGAGATCTATAGTTGGAGGTCAGCATAATGATAAGACATGAACTCTAGTTGACGTAATCTTGGTACCGGCGATGCTTGGATACATCGGACGTCGACCGGAGTAGTAACCGTGGGCACCTAGGGGCCTCGGGCATTGATTTCGTTTGATGGACGAATCTACTTTTGATGAGGCCGAATTTATCCATCAAAATGACGTTCTGGACATGGACAGTGCGATATCCAGTCATGGGATATTCAAAATCGACGAACGCTCAGGCAAACAGCCCACTTGCGGCTGCATATACTGATTCGGCCCATGGCAAAGCTTTAGATTTGACTCAACGGTGTGAGATAGCACTGCTTGAGATCTCGTCAGCCATGCAATGACCGGATGAGATCTGTGGGACGCAAAAGAAAACTCATCTCGATCACCACGAATACGTAGTTTGGAACAACCCAGGTTTTCAAGCGGGAGGAATCCTTGCTGGCAAGCAGTTGGAGATTCATACGCCGCTCTGAGACCGTTCCAGGATCTCTCCACCAGGGGACCTAGATGCTAAGTGACCAAGCGACAGCATGGGACAGAAATCAGCATGCTCTGAAATCCTGCGAGATTGACTTCCAGGCCAGCTCCGGGGCCCGACATGACGGCCGAGTGGAGGCCTGTAAGTCTGTACTCTCCTGACCATTCAGTTGTGTTAATGTTGGTGCCTGTCAGAGCGTGGCGTGTTTCATCCCGACATCGCAGTTCTGCATGCGAGGCGTTATTATGTGCTTGTATTCACACTGAACATTAGATGGTCCGGGGCTTGCAGACCACGGGGGAGACACACGTGTCAAGTCAAGCCCCTCGTGATACGGGGGTTTGGAAATGTCGCTAGGTCGTACGGTAATTCAACACTGCTTTTCCTATCGGACGGGAATTCCTTGTAGATAATGGGAAACGAAATGAGTTCCGGGTAATCTGTCGTTAAGAGTACCTACACCATGCGGTAAGAGAGTGTCTTTATAAATTATCAGAGGAAACCCCCCCACACGGGGTGAGTCAGGAGGTTGTGAATAAAGCTGGAACGCGCCGTCCAAAGCCACAATTGTCCGACCCGGGGGTAGCAACTCGGCAAGTGAGGCAATATCTCGGGGAACTTGCACGGGGCCGCCGTTTATACCCGCCCTAGGTATCTAGGAGTAGATAGTTGATGCGTTGAATTCTAGGTACACGTTCTTCGTCGAACGCCGCTTCGTTAAGCAATATCAAATGGCAACTGGAGCATACCTGGTTAGTAGTCATCCCAAGAAATGGCCCGAGATTGCCGAATCGCAGTGAGATGTAGTGAGATGAGACCCTCTGGGTTTTCCAAGCGATGCAAAATGGTCTTCTTGGATTGCGACTACAGCTAGTGTTCATGATGGGTGGTGAGGGACTGTGCATGAATCAGACGATCTCCAACTCGCAAGAGTCATTTCTTGCGCATGGGTACTGCGTAGAAATTGGTGGCATAGCGCCCCATCGTCGGAATCGGTAGTACCAGGACAAAGTACACGCCTCGAATTGAATTTAGGTAATCGTCCGGAGTCTGGAGGGAGTCGGCCGTTGAAGAAATTCTGGCCAGACTCATTTTATTACCTAGCTCAGTATCGTCAGAACTCAGCACACTGCTAATTAGGAGTAGGGATGGATGGACTTGTAGTGGGCGGTATGTTTTGCTGCAGCTGGTGATTTTATTATTTTCTTTTTGAAGCTTCCAAGATTCCCAGCGTGACTGCGTGGCGGCCGAAATTAAGGTGGTTTCAAATCTTTGGAGGAGATGGATGTCGTTCGTCCGGTCTTCTGGGCAATTCCCGGCACGCGCGTACCTAGTAGCTCACTGGCTGATCCGAGCTTTGACTGGCTGAGGTCTGACTTCCAAGGTTGTAAAATTCTTACCTAATGATAAATTCTGATGAGTGGCAGCTGGGCAAGCGGAGTCGAGCCGTTTGCTCCTTCGGCAGACTGGCAGGTACCCGGTGCTTGGGCAGGCTGTGGAGATGTCCTATGGACGAATCAATAAAGCGGCTGAACGCCGTTCTGGAGCATGCATCCATGATTTCTTCTGCAAGCCCCGCGCCGCGCCCAACTCTGGATGGCGGCTTGAGCCCTGACGTCTCGGATCAACCTGCAAGGTACCAGATCACTAGCAGGGGTTAGAAACAAGCTAGGCTAATAAGCGAAAGAGATGGGAACAAGTCGCTAACCTTCATCCAACCAGAACGAGCGCCCAAGGAAACCTGAAGATCACTGAGGGATTTGCAAAGACAGCCATCGGATTGGATGAACTTGAGCAAAACAGAGCGATCACCATGAAAAAACTTCTTTGCGGTACCTAGCAGCCCAGGCTGCCAGGTAAACATACTTATCAGCAAGTAGATCATAACCGCCTGACGGAGACAGCTGAGAGGCGCCTATGACGACATTTCTGACCCCCTATCCGCGCGGCGCATATCGTCAACCATGACCACCTGCTACGGAATACCTGCTACCTGCCTATGGCTTTACGCTGATATAATAGAGACATTGTCAAGAGCTATTTGCCTATCTATCTGGTTGGGATATCACCGTTGCTATTATTACTGTATTGTTGCTTATGGTTGAACATAGGGGGTGTCCTAGGATGACACTTATCTGAGGCGCAATGGCGAAAAGGTAACCTGTTCTGGGAGCGGCGGTAACCCCTTCATTATTCGCTAATGATTCATCTACAGTATGACTTGATGGGTTGCAACGTGCTTCGTAGTGCGCGGCGTATCCAGTGTCAGCATTTATGTAGATACTAGGTCAATTTCGAGGTTTTATCGATATGGATAAAGAAGTACCTCTTGATAATTGAATACAGAAAGAATGAATCTGCATCTAGAGATGGGGCACCGCATTGAAGTAACCCCTGTGACATGCGGCAGGGGCAATCCATCGATCCTTTATTTTAATAGAGACACGCCCAGTACCCCTTTCGAATAGCGCAGTCGGCCCCTTATTAAAATGACGCTATTCGATGGGAAAACGACTCGTCCGTACCAAGGTAATTGGTGCCGGCCCGGGACATGTTTTTGTTTGGTTTTATTCATATAGTGGGGAAGAATACTTAGCAGCTTTTATTAGGTAGATACTTGAGGCGGTAGGTGAATCTGGTGGTTGCTGCAGGTACCTGCCTCCCCAGGTGTTGATGAATCAAACCATCAGATCTCCTATCCACCCCTCAAATCGATCTTCCCCTTCCATCCCGTCAACCCCAAACGCCCGCTTCCTTTTCTATTCGACTTTTCTGCATCCAGGCTCTCGGCTCCTGGTCCACACTCATTTACTTCTGCAATACAAGACTTCTGCCTTCCCGTGCACCTGCACCGGCATTCGTTTCTATTTCTTCCCTCTCCAGGCCTGGACCTACCACATGCTCTCTCGTTCGTGAGACCCCAATTCCGACCCGGCCACTCACCTCCATTCATTCATTCATTTTCCGTGTCAGCCTCCGGCGCACTTACACTCCTTTATATCCCACGAGCGAGAGTCCGTCTTGACTTGACGTCGACACCATCCGTCTTACGACCCAGCACCCTGGAAACAATCCATCCTGCTGGCTGATTGATTGAGTCAATTCAAGACATCCATTCACTCATTCATTCCACACTCCTTCTCTGTACCTGGACGCCAGTCGCCCAGACCCTTCGTTTGCCTGCCCAAGCCTGCCTCGCTTCAGTAGCAGATACCTTCTACTCCTTCTGACTTGGGTTTCTTCTCTGTCCAACCCAATTCGATAAGCGGAGCAAGTCTCAACTGTTGTTCAACCACACCCGATCCTAACTAAGCCTTGACGGACCGACGGATATCATCGTGATCTAGACAAGAGACTATAAAGCATTGTCCTGTCGCCAACCGGATCTGAGGAAATTTTATCGATATCTCAAGTCACCATCACAACACGTTCTAGACCCAGAGTCTAAGAGTCCCGAAGGTACGTAATCCGATCTCATTGTTCGCCTCGATGTACCTGTGTACCTACCGCTGGCTGGACCTCAAGGCTTGCTTTGTTGTCCCAGCTACCAGAACAAAAGCCTATACCTCTTGCCCTTCGTTGCCAATAAAGCCATATCCCATCAACAAAGAATTCTCCTGTCTCGAGCAGGTCTGGAGAAGGGACCCCGCGCCGTGCCCGGGAACAAAACAATACGGAGAATAAAACCGCTCTGTCATGGTTCGCGGTAACTGCGCCGTTGTCTACTCATCGTCACTACATACTCCCACTCGTTGAAACAGACTTCCATCTAGCAAGACATGGATCCCTAACACGATTCACACTCATTTCCACTGCCATTCTCACATTCATTTCAATATTCTGCGCATAATATTTTTTCCCGGAAATCTTTTCTAATAATATAAACAGTCTCTCTTTCCCAACTTGTCCCATATCGGCACAAAATGAAGACCTCAGCCTTGGTCGCTGCCACCAGCGCCGTGCTGGCCATGGCATCACCCCTGCAGAAACGCGAAATCAAGACGGACATCGTCATGGAATATCACACGGTTACGGTAACGGGCGGGGAGGCACCTCAGCCCACTTTCGTCGGCGCCAAGCACTTCCACACTGAGTTTCACACCGACGTGGAAGTTGAGTCCTTCACCACCACCGAGCAAGCTCCTGTCGTCGTTGTCACTACCGTTGTTCAAGCGGAAAACGTAGAGCCGACCTCTACCCCACCGGTAGTTGTCTACGTTACCGCAACCGCCGAAGCCGACCCTGAGCCCACTACCAGCGAGGTACCTGTTGAGGTGCCTACTACCAGCGAGATCCCAGTTGTTGAGGCTCCTGCGACTTCGACTAGCACATCGGAAGCTGCTGCTGAGCCTACTGAGCCTGCAGGCGACGATATGCCTAGTGCTGCTGTCTATCACCACAACCTGCACCGCAGCAACCACTCAGCTCCCGAGTTGACCTGGGACAATACCCTCGCCGGCTATGCTGCCAACACTGCCGCTACTTGTGTTTTCAAGCACGATATGTAAGTTCCCCGAGGCATTCCGGGTCTGCGCGCGCGTTCTAACAGTTTCCTAGGGACCAGGGTTCCGGCGGCTATGGCCAAAACCTCGCCATGTGGGCCGTCAGTGATGGCGCTGCCGATCTTGGCGAGGCGGGCGCTATCAAGATGGCAACCACTGATATGTGGTATGATGGCGAATTCGCTGCTTTCAAGCCTGAATTCTACGGTCAAGCCGACCCTGACATGAGCAACTTCGAATCCTGGGGCCATCTCTCTCAACTGCTGTGGAAGAGCACGGAAACGCTTGGTTGCGCAACCCAGTTTTGCGCCAAGGGTACGATGTTCGACACCATGGACGCTTGGTACATGGTCTGTGACTACGGCCCACAAGGTGTGTTTACTCGCTGAAATGTTTACAAATGGGATTTCTAACTATTTCATAGGCAACGTCGCCGGTCAATACGGTACCAACGTGCTTGCACCCCTTGGCAAGGCGAGCATTGTCGCCTAAACGTGGTCATCGTCGACCTAGTTCCCGGATGCATATCACAATCCAAGCAGTGCACCCCAAAAGAATATATGCGTTCCTATTCTGCCTTGTATCAAGCTTGTATAGAGTCTGGCGTTCAGCATCATATCCGCCATGTTTGTGTACCCGAATCCGACCAACAGCCGTACATCACACTCTTGCCATGAAAAGGTTTACGAAGATGACGCGACGGTTCATGATACAATCTTGTTCTTGCTTGGAACAAATCGATCGTGCAGGTCGGCTTAAACCTGCCATCCGCAACTTCAACTTTTACTCTTCGCTTCGTTGCCGGACTCACAGAGGATGTACGTTGATAAAGCTTTGGTTCCTTCGGTTTTCGAAGACCGACTGCCTCTTTTTTCCCTGCGACAAACAATCCACCACGAGTCGGCCCCTCTTTGACGATTTTAGACCATTTCGGTTATTCATGATGTTCTAGGGGTTCATTCCTCACTTCGTGTACCCCATTTATTTGTTTTGCGCTATGGAATGTTGCGTTGCATTAGGGAGGATCGGACGTCTGGTGTAAGGGAGGGGGGTCGGAAACAATGGAACAGAAACAATGGAACCAATACCAAGAAAGGGAGAGCACCTTCGAATTAGAGAGGGATGCCGGATTACTCTACCTCCCTCTCTCTTGTTGTCTTGTTAGTCAATATAGAAGAGTCCCGAACGACACGTTATGATTCACGAATCCCTCGTCTTCTTGTACATTGGTGTCTGTCATGACTGATCCTGTGACGCAGATATGTTTTCGCCAACACACAGCTATGCTGACGTAGTCCCGCGTGTGACGGAAGAGTCATGAGCATCTCTAGCGTAACATGAAGAAGCAGTTTTTTGATCGAATCAGACACCTCTTTGAGTGTGAAGCCGGCAGTTGGCAGAATGCGCGAAGAGCTTAATCGATTTGATATATATATATATATATATATATAGTTTATTGCATGCATACATGGGGATATGCGGCGATTAGAAGAGACCGAACGTTACCTTAGGTACTTAACCTAGATCATGTAACTCGTGTTGTTCGTGGTCGTCTTTTGGTTGGGGTAAAAAACGAATGGCGCTGCTTAGGTTGGGAAGGTACGGTAGTTGTCTGACTCGTCTAGTGTATATATGTACTTGTATCGACAACTATTTATGCGTAGCGTAGGGTGGCGTTTCGTTTCGTTTCGTTTCGTTTTTCCCTAGTTAACTGCTAAGCGTTAAGCTTCTATGTATGGAGATGGAGAAAGGGAAGAAAGAAAAGATGATGGTTTCGTGCGGGTTTATCTAGGGGCTGTGGGTTACCGTCGATGTTTTCTGCTGTTTACTTACTCCAATTAAAGTTACGGCAGGATTTCCTCCTAAAGGATGCCCAGGTTTATTGGGCATTGGTTCTGTACTAGATCGAGTTCCATTCCCATTCCTTTATGGATCAAACTGTCTATGCTGCCGGCCCGCTTCAAATTTCATTACTCCGTGGTGGACACTTTGGGCTTCCTTACTTACACGGGTGTACGGGTCCTTGGGGGGGAGGAACCGGTGTAAAGAAATAATCCTTCTCGGTTCCCGATCGCAAATGGGGGGCTCCCGTGGAGAGAGAGATCTAACCTTAAGTTATCTGGCGGTGCAGTGTGGGTGGACTTGCCGACTTGGCGGGCGGATCCTGATGTTTTCATATATATATGGATGGGATATATTATATATATATGTATGGATGAGAAGAAATAGAAAGATTCATCCGATCATTAAACTCCTTGTCGCCGCCATGGGTGTAAGTAGTGTCAAGAGAGCAGACAGACCCCGTCTCTCTTTCTGGTTGCAACCAGCGGACGCAGATGCTGTCCATCTTAAAGAAGCCCCCGACCAGAAACGTCGAAGCAAGGTAATGTGCGTTGAAGTATCTTGTTCGGATGATGGTAGTCGGTGTCGTCGGATATCTCATCATCGTCTGCAGCAAAGTGTAGATATATGTACGGTACGGTCTAAGACTACTTCGTCTACTCACTAGCAACATAGCTTATCGACAGAATGGACTGAGCGTGTCGGACATACATCCGTCCATCCATCGACGAGCGAAGAAAGGCCTGAGGATTAAATCCTCATATTAAATCCCCTATGTAGGTATATATATATATATATATATATATAATCGACCTCCAGCGCGGCCGTCTAAGAACAACCCCATGCCGCGCCATAAGACGTGGCATCAATCAATTCACCACCTTGCCCCCGGACCATCCCCCCTCTCCAAATCACCCCCCGTCAGACTCATGCCCCTATTCCTGCTTCTGCCTCCCGCACCGCCCTCCGCGTTTCCGCCGCCGCCACTCCTGCTACTTGTCTCCAAGCTGATCCGGCCGTGACCGTGACCGTGATGATGATGATGATCCCAAGACCCCCGTGGCGGCGCGTCTGGATCCGCCGCCGCCGCCGGAGACCCCATCATCCCGCCCCCGGCACTACCGAAGCTGACTTGTCTCGGACGGCCTCCCGAGGCCGCCGAACCGGGAGAGAGTCGTCGTGACGCCGATGTTGTGGTCGTTATTAGGTTTTCGTGCTGCTGCTGCTCCCCGCCACCGCCCACGGCACCTTGCAGCCTCACGCGCGCGGATAGGGTGTCGAGGGCGGCCGAGGCGTTCGGCCTGCCGTTGCTCAGGGACAGGGACAGGGATTCGGAGAGGGGCTGGTGGTTGTGGTGGCGCGAGGAGGAGGAGAGCGAGATTTTGGGGTGATCGATGACTTCGGATTTCCTCTGGCCTTGCTCGTGAAACTCGTGATCGTGGTCGGAACCTTCAGTATCCGTTAGAGCCGCCATGCCACCTTTCTTCTCAAACCCAGCGGCGGCACCGTCTAGGTTTTCGCCGCCGCCGCTAGTCCAGTACCGTCCGCGGCCCCGGCGCCTGCCGACCCTGATACTGCTACTCCTCCCTCGCGCACTCTTCCTCCGAAACCCCTTGCGGGCCCGGCTCCTGACGACCCCGAACACCCCGCGCGCGGCGTCCGAGATGTCCTGCACGGTGAAGGCCATGGCGATGAGGGGAATGCTGATGCCGAGGCCGATGCCGAACATGTACTTGCTCACGTACGCGACCGTGAGGGTGTCCTCCCACTCCTGTAGACGGACGTGGGATGTTAGGAACGTGGGTAAGGGAAGTAGAAGATATCACGACCGAGGAAAATAAAAATTGAACAACGATTCCTCTCCTCAGAAGCAAATGAAGGGCGACTCAAAACCAAAAAAGAAAAATAAAGATAGCAGAAGAAGAACTCACAGGGAGATTGATAGCAAAGAAAGCCGCGATGAAGCTCATGGGCAGGAAGACGATGGTGACGATGGTGAAGACCATGACGGTCTGCCCCTGTTTGGCGGCGATGACGGCCTGGTCCCCCGCGAACCGGGCCTCGAGCGCGTTGCTGTGCTTCTGCTTGAGGTCCAGCAGGTCCCGCAGGCTGCGGTAGAGCGAGAAGGCCTGGTTGTCCATGCGGTAGATGTCCTTGTTGCGGACCTCGAGAGCGCGGCGCTGTGGATGTACAGAGTCAGTTTTTTTTTTTTTTTGCTCCGTCACTAGATGAGGATCACTAATCACTGGAAAGGGCGGGCGGAGGTGAAGATTCAAAGGGAGAAGGTTTCTCTTTTTTCCCCTTCTCTTCTTCTTCCTCTCTAAAATAAATGAACAAATAAATAAATTACATACCTGCTCGCGGGCGCGACGACGGATCTCGGCGACCATGGGGTCCGAGGCGGGAGCGCGCCGGCTACCACCGCCGCCGCCGCCGCCGCCGCCGGCCGAAGACGAGGGGTTGTTGGCGGCGGTGGGGGAGGAGTAGTCGGCGCGGAGCTCCTCGGTCACGTAGGTCTCGAAGTCGGCGAGGGTCGAGAGCTGGGAGTCGATGATGACGGCGATGATGTTGAGCTCGTCGCGGATGTCCTTGATCTCGGCCAGCAGCGAGGTCTCGACGCCGATGTCGAGCAGGGCGTCGGGGAACTGGTCCGCGTTGTCGTCATCATCCTCACCATCACCATGGTCAGAGTCGTCATCATGGCCGTGGTGGCCGGATGATAGCCGTGCCGCCCGACGACCCCCGAGGCGCCGCCGGCGGTGGTGGCTCTGCAGCCAGAGGGCGGACTGGGCCGAGGCCCGGTTGAAGCGGCTGAAGAGCTGCGACTCCTGGTCGGTGACGAGGCCGATGGAGCTCTCGAACATGTCGAGGAACTGGAAGTCCTGGTCGTCGAGGCGGTGGCGGTCGAACATGCCCGCGCACCGGCTCGTGATGAGCATGGCCAGGTCGTAGACCGACTGGATCGGCGGCCGCGTCTTGGCGTTGGTCTCCTCGATGATGCCGTCGAGCACGTTGAGCGGGTCGTGCTTCGGCTGGTCCCAGCGCTGCGGGAAGGCGGTGATGATGAGGTCTGGTGTGGTACCAGGTAGGTAGGTTAGCCAAAAAAAAAAAAAAAAAAAACCCCGCGCCTAGAGAACATCGATCGGTACAAGAGGAAAGTCGTGTCAGGCATATGAGCTGCTAGGATCCACGACAGGGACGAAGAAAAGGATACGGAAAGAGAAGAGGAGGGAATAGCAACCTTTCCCGATGATCCAGAGCCACAGCTGATCCACCATGAAGACCTTGGCCTCGACCTTGTGCCTCTTGCAGTACCGCGACACGACCTGGTCGGTATCGCGGATCGAGGTGTCGATCCCGTGGTAGTAGAACTGGTCGAGCGTGCGCCGCGGGTGCAGCGGCGGCGACCCGTTCAGGTACGCGTTGACCAGCAGAGAGTCGCGCGACGTGTTCTCGATGATGCGCCGGCCCGCCCGCACGCACTTGATCGCGCTGCTCATCTTCCGCCGGCGCTCGTCCGTCTCGTAGTGCAGGAAGGGCATCTATTTTTGTGGATATTCACGCAGGTTAATGCCAGATTTCATCATCATCATCATCATCATCAATCAATCAATCAGGCGCCCCAGGATCTTAATCGAGACTACGGAGGGGGGCGGGAGGGAGTGCAGGTAGGTAGGTGGGTGAGTTTAAAGGCGGAAGATGGGGGGGAAAGGGACTTACGAAGAGCACCAACTTCCCGTTCGAAGCCGCGAACCTTGGCGTCTCCCACGCCAGGGGCGCTGAGAACTTGGAGCTTGAGCTGCTGCTTAAGTTGCTCTCGGTCCTCTGGGGCGCATTGCCCGGCGGGCCTTTTCCCCTCCTATGTTTCTTGGGATGCCTCTCGGCCACCTGTTCCGACTTGCTCTTTTTTCTGTTATCGGACCGCGGCGTGCCCTCGTCGGTATCATGGCCGTGCGGTTGTTGCTGCTGTCGCTTGGGCGTCGAAGTTGACGCCTCACCGCCCGCCTGGGCGCTCGACTTCATACTGGCCACCGACGGCTCCTCGGAGAGCGAGGCCAGGGGCTTGTTGCCGTTATTGCTACTGTGGGAGTCTTCTCTCCGGTCTGGCACGTCGTCGTTGCGGGCCGACGAGATGCGCTGCGCGAAGGTGCGCATGAAGAACGCGTGCGCGAACGGGCCTCGGTGCTCTTGGTCGAAACATTTCTCCAGCGCCTTGAATGCCTCTATGTCCCGATGGCCGGCCTCGATGAAGGACTTGGCGAGGAGAGTCTACATATATAAACATCAGCATCACTCAGGAGCTAGAGAAAGCCCGATGACGGCGTATCGTTTTTATCATATTGTGCTTATTTACCTCGATCCAAGCGATCTGGAAAAAAAGACGTTAGCTGCTTGCTGGCTATGAGTAAGGTAAGACATGTGAGGCAGCACATTCTTATAGGAGGGGGCAGAAAAAACAATCATATAATTACATTATTGGCGGGTAGATGGATCCAGCGAAAGTCGGGCTTGTACTTGATATTCTTGGTCAGGGTCGGAACCTTGGGCTTGTCGTTCTCGGCGTCCCAGCCGTACAGGAGCTCGTAGACCGAATGCTTGGAGACGAGCTGCTTCTTCTCGAACTGGCCGAAGTCGACGATGGTGGCCTCGAAGGCGCGACAGGCGCGCTGGGCGACGTGGCTCAGCCGGTGGGCGGACCGCGCCGGCGACAGCAGCTGCACGATCTCCGGGTGGTGCCGCTCGGCCGCGCACAGCATCGCGGTCCGGTCGAAGCTGTCCTTGATCGACAGGTTCACGTCCGGCCTAGCCAGGAGCACTGTGAGGGGTCGGAAAGTCAGCGATTCACCATACATATAAATGTCGTCTGGGGAGTAGTCTAGAACAGGAGGAAAAGGGTCCCTGAATCATCTCCGAGAGGAACTTCATTCGAGTCCAAGGGGTACTGTAGGCAATGATTCCCGGAATTGACATACGCCGCACCACATCCTCAAACCCATTGAAGGCCGCCCAATGCAGCGGCGTCATGCCGTTGGACAGCTCGGCGTTCACGTTGGCGCCGGCCTGGAGCAGCTGGACCACGACGGCGGTGAAGCCGGCCTGGGCGGCGTTGTGCAGCGGGGTCCAGGCGCCGTCGCTCGTGGCCTCGGGGTCGGCGCCGTAGCTCAGGAGCAGCTTGACCATCTCCTCGCGGTGCTCCTTGACGTTGCTCTCGGCGGCCAGGTGCAGCGCCGTGCGGCCGCGGTTGTTGGTGGCGGCGATGTTGGCCCCGTGGTTCAGCAGGACGTGCGCGAGCTCGACGTTGCCGTTGGTCGCGGCCCAGAGCAGCGGGGTGCGCTCGATGTGGTCGCGGACCTCGACGTCGGCGCCCCGGTCGAGCAGCAGCCGCAGCGTGTCGAGGGTCCAGCGCGCCTTGGGCGCCTGCTTCTCCGAGGCCAGGAACAGCAGCGGCGACCGGCCCTCGCGGTCCTGGGCTTCGACGGCGGCGCCGCCCGCGAGCAGGGCCTCGGCCACGCGGTCGTGGCCGCGCATGCAGGCGCAGAAGAGCGCCGTCTGCCCGCCGCGGTTGCGCGCGTCGGCGTCGGCGCCGCGCCCCAGGAGCTCCAACACCACGTCGGCGTGCCCGCCCTCGGCCGCCTTCACGATGGCGGGGACCTCGCCCTCCTTCCGGGCGCGCACCTCGGCGCCGTGCTCGAGCAGCAGCCGCACGACCGAGAGCTTGCCCCGGGCGGCCACCTTCTGCAGGCCCTGGCGCAGCGCGTCATGGTCCGCCGTCGACGTCCACGCGGGCTCCTCGGAGAGTATGTCGCGGACGCGGGCTTCGTTCGCCTGGGCCGAGGCGGCGATGAGGCGGAGGTGGCGCGGATCGGGTTGGCTGCTCGCTACGCTCGCTTGGCTCGCCATGGTGCGGAGGGGGGAGGTAGGGAGGCAGGTAGCCTAGTCGGTCGGCCTTCATCCGGTGCGGCGGCGGTGTGTATTGTCGGTGAAGGGGGTGTTCGAGTGTTCGAATGTTCGTCGCGGAATCTATGCCATGACTATTGTCCGCTCGCTGTGGTGCAAACTTTGGTCTCTAAGGCGTATGTCGCTGTGCTGATCGCATGCTTGAATGATTCCCCACTCAAAGTGGCACTGCAGAGATTGAGATGCTCGGCGGTCGAGCTGCGAGGAGTTCCCGAGACAGACAGATACCGCCAGTACCTACACATAGATGTACAATTGGTTAGTAAAGGTCGCGCATTAAAAAAAGATATACAGTACGACCAGAGACTGGCGATAAAAGAACAACGTAAATATAGCACGTTAAAAAAAGAAGGGAAAGAGAGAGACAGACAGACGTTCGGGCGGGCTTGCTTGAAGACTTCGCGATAGCTTCTGTCGGTGATGTTTTGCCGACAGTCGACCTCAATTGCTCAATTGCAGCGGATGGTACTCTGTACTGTACATACACAGTACCTAGGTACTTACCAGCCTTGGAATTGTTTCTTTTTAGTTCCCTTGTTTTTTATCCGACGAGCCTCAATTCGCGCCGCAGTAAGTACGCGCCGCAGTACGCGCCGTAATGAATGTTTCAGCTTTCTCAACGTCACTCATCATCTGAACTTGATAAAATTGCTACACAGATAGTCGTGGTTCAAGGGTTCATGCTGATATCTACTAGGGAAAGTGTAATTCCCCATGTGATTCTGCATGGTGCATGGATATTATGTGATGTACAGCATCGCATCGTCAATATGGCAGGCAATATGGGTGTATGCCTAATAATGCAGTTGTCCTTTTCTAGCCGCCGCACACTCCGGACCCCTTACACGACGAGTGCCCTTGAACGCCGTCTGATATTTTGAACCTCTACCGTCGAGTCCGAGGACCGCTTCCTCTTGTGTTCTGCCCTTTGGATGGCTAATGCAGCCTTCATCGTCGAGATGGCGGCTTCGTCGGCAGCTTCCCTCGCCCCCTCTATCGTCTGCTGCTGTTCAGCCCATTTCATGTAGTTTTCGTCCTTCCGCTCTTCCTCGTCGCCGTCATCAGGTATCCCCTCGATGGGCTCGGGAGCCTGCAGGAAGCCCTTCGCGTCGGCCTCGACAATCGCCTCGAACATCTTGGTCCCCATCATCTCGTAGCCCGCCGTCCCCGGATGCATACCGTCCGATGCCAGATTCTCATCCTGGATCCCGTCTGGCCCCTGGAGCTCGGCCAGGACCACGGGCTTGCCTTCTTCCTTGTAGATCTGGGCTAGCCGCCGGATCTGCGGGTTCACCAACCAAACCTCCTCACGGCCATTGAAGCGAGTGTCCCAAGTGGGCAGAATGGTGCAGATGATCACGGTCGATCGAGGCGAGGCTTCGAGGAGGAAAGTGATCAGCGCATCGTATCGCTTATAAAAGTTGTTAATATCCAAGTGCTGGAAACAGTCGTTGGACCCAGCATTGACGAGGAAGAGGTTCGGTTGGGTTGGGGGCACGGCGTTCCTGGCGTTCCCATATATGGTCTCGGTATTGACACCTGGATACGCCTCGATGTCATTATCCGTCATATTCCCCAATCGCTGAGTGCCGACGAAATTCACTTTGTTTCCCGCGGCCGTCAATCGTTCACGAACGGGACGGCGAAAGCCATTGTTATCGATGCCCTCTTCGGGACTGTCGCCTCGCGTGGTGGATGCGCCGAGGCACATGATACGAAGCGGTATCCCGCCAGCCAGGGGCGCATCGTAGCCCGGTCGTGCATAGGGCTTCCCTCCTCCTTTCACGTAGCTCACACCGCCCTGATCGCTGTCGCCTGTGGGCTTGACGCCATTCCTAATGCCGGCACCAATATCATTCAGCTTCTGGGACCATTCGCTATCGACGTGCGCGGCTCCGGAGAAGAGTAAGCCTGGGGTCGGTAGAGGGTTAGCAAGATATGAGGCAGATGGCGAGGGAACAGCGTTTCACCCTCCGGCATGTACCTATGAGAAGCAGTGGTATGCACACAAACAGAATCAACCGTTTTCTCGCAAATACCATAGAAACGACGGGGTGTGAGGAGATTTGCTCCATTTCGTCGAGACAATGCGCACCAACCAACCCACGAGCTAGGTAATAGTGGTACAGTTGAGAGAGCCAGGGACCAAGGGAAACACGCCGGTCAGAGCTTACAGAGGACTGAGGGGGGATATTAAAAACAATTTCGATGAAGTCGGGCTAGGAGTTGGCCACCATCCATAATCAACAGAGACAGCCGGAGAGACGAGAGAAAATTGCAGTAAATGTGCGTGTGGCAAGTCGGGTGATGATGGTAGGCGATGGCAGGCGAAAGACGAAGGTTAGGTAGGCGCTAATAAAGGAACGGTTGAGATGGCGGAAGCGAAAAGGAGAAGAGAGAGAGAGAGAGAGAGACAGAGAATACATTCGCCTGCAAGCGACGGGGAAAAGCAGATACAAAGGACGGGAGGGGAAAAGAAAAGTTATCGCACGCGCGCAAGAAAGAAAGCAAGGAAGGAAGAGGAAAGGGATTGACTAGGACCAACGCCAAGATGGATGATCGGATTCAAACTTCAGGCTTCATTCAATGGAATTTTGAATGGGATACAGTACTAAAGTAACTGACTGGGCCAGCAGGTGTGTACGTAATCTTGCTGACGACGTACATGCCCAGGTATCTGGGAATAAGTCGTCCCTGTTTCCCCCAACCTTTAAGTAGTTAATCCATCATCGTCTTATCACACGGCCCGACCTATTCTACAATAGACTTAAGTATTCGCGTTCGTTGGTTTTTTTTTCTCCTTCTTTTTTTTTCCCGCATGTCAGTGATGTTATTATTATCGACGATACTTTCCTCCTTTATGTCGAATGCAAAACTCGGGGTTTGTTTCAACGACCGCCACCAAACATCTCAAGCCTCAAATGCCGACTTCCGACACCCTGGTGCCCACCTGGGCGTAGCGACTTCTTGGCAGCATAGCTACCCTATTAGCGACGAGAAAGTTGAGATTATTCTAGCCGATCAACCGTCTTTTCTTATGTTTAGACGAGCAGACGAGCTAATCAATTATGTGATGTGCATAATAACGATAATTATCAGTACGAACAAAGCATGAGCCTCGTCAAAATTAAGTTAAGCTGAGTTTATGTAAGTATCTCATGATGGGGTAACCATGGAGCTTTGCCCCGGAGTGTGGGGTTTCATTCGTATCGCCCCTTGGCACCTGGCCCCTTTTCCCCTATTCCCCATACTCACCTCCTGTCAAGGGTTCCCCGGCAAGCGCCCTTTATTCTGGGAATATCCTACGCAAACAAGAAAGCCTACTTCGGGCAGCGTGTCTAATACGATTTATATCATCGTGTGTTTACTTATCCCGCGTCTATTCCCCCATGATCGTTTACAGAGCTGAGGTACGTCTTGTCTTGACTGGCTGGTTACACACTCATTATTTTTACACCATACGGAATAGCGACATATCAATTGAAAATCCACAGAACCACCCTAAACGAAGACATCAAGAGGTTAGGATTGAAAAGATAGACTAGTAAGGTACGTAGATGGGTGGGACTCAGATAGAAATTATACTGAGTGCTTTGTTATGGTTATGCAGAGCATTTGTATTGTACAACGTAAGTAATAGCCCACAAATTCAAGAGAGTCCAACTGCTTAGCTGTCAACATTCAGCTGTAACAAAAAGATGCATCTTTGTACCAATGACGACTAGAATGAGCCGTTCGCTTTATTCAATAAGACACGTATCTTGATTCTTGAAGTTTTCGGGTGTGGCAAGTTCTAAGCATGTGTTCTCTGCCCTCCTGGGTCTCCTAGCCTCGGGCAATAAACCTATTCAACTCCATTGTACTTTGCAGTGTGAAAAGTAAAGAAATAAGACAATTTGTATGCTGCGTGATGTGCTGGCAGTTGTGTTTCTCAACACCGAGCATTGCCAGATGCCCATAGGTGAGCCTGGAGGTAGAAAGTGGTATGGAGGAAGTCATAGTGAATATAAGTAGAGCTGGGCAAGAAGGATCAAGGAGATTACCCAGGTACAGGTAACATTATCTGATTACTATTGTAGTGGTTA
Source organism: Xylariomycetidae sp. FL2044 (assembly GCA_022376275.1). Lineage (NCBI taxonomy): Eukaryota > Fungi > Ascomycota > Sordariomycetes > Xylariomycetidae sp. FL2044. The sequence goes on along the minus strand of JAJNOH010000034.1, from coordinate 412,592 downwards.
CCAAAAGAAAAAACCGTGATGAGTAAGTTGAAAGAAAGAAAAAGAAAATAAGAAAAAAAAAATAAACCTACACCACGTTGTTAGTAGATGTTATGGCTGAAAAGGTTTTTTGTGGTGTAATTTTTTTTTTTAATATCAGACCAAGAATGACAGGTTCTCCTTTCACCACGAGGTGATCAATTAGTAGGTGGTTGATCATCATATGGGAATTGAACGGGTGTTGTCAAGAAATTGGAAACATACCTTTTTTTTGACGCATTGTACCATTCCGCCGTCTGGCTTTGTTGAAGTACCTACTGGTAAATGCCCTTATATGCCATAGAACAAGCGGAGACTTGCATTCACAAGGTCGTCGTCGCCCCCGACGATGACTACGGGGTTGGTTCGTCGGTTGTGGTGGTTGTGTTACTACCGTGGTAGCCGCAGAACCGGGGCAGCACCCCCGAGGCTGACATCCCCGGGGCATGCGGAGACTATAAACTGCATTTATCTGTTCACCGGATCTACCAACTCTGAGTTATCAGCTTCATATTAAGAAGCTGAAAGTAAACAATGCGAGACTGCAAACTTGGGAGCCAAGTCACAGATAAAACCAGACCTGGCCGTGTTTCTTGGGTACGTTCGCAGCCCATATTGAGTTCTCCTACTAGGCTTCAATGGACGATGCTTGTTATCAGGAGAGTTAACCTGACCAGTACAATCACGTAGATACCTGAACGACTTACAATTATCGTTATATTCCCGAGTGAAAGCCAGTTTTTGTTTACCAGAAAGTACGGGTTACGGACGAGGTGTCAAGACTCAGCGCCATGCGAGTGCATACCGAGAGAAGAAGACAAAGATTTGAATTTATATGACGAGATATGCATGCAGTGCGAGTTTCAAAGAGCCTCATTGATTTTACTCACATTCTGTGTGGTCGTAACAGATCCCCTGAGCTTGATGGACGTCAAAACCAGCCAACATCAGGTTACATGTATAGAAAAGGGGCAGGATAGGTAGAACCCCTGAGCAAATATGCACCTCATTGTCTTTAATTCCCAGAACCAGATATATATCTTCATGACTTACCTGATTCTTAACAGAATCATCACCATTCGTGTCTGAAAGGCAGATAATTACTGTGCCCATCCATGTGTTGAATGAACATCTGTCTCTACGTACTTGCATCCAACAGCTTACTCTGTTCTGCGTGCTGCGGACCCGGCAAGCAGCTCTGACGCGGTCAAGACAGTTATATTGAGCCCCTTTCACCAGTGACGTTACTTATACTTATGATAAGACGCCAGATTAAGGCATCCCATAGCTACTGTAATGCAAAAACCTTTTTTAGCCCATAGTTTTAGTAGGTGCACCCTAGGGAAAAGTAATAATTACATATATCTAAAAATCTAATAACTTAATATATTAAAATTTTTCTATCTTATAATAATAATATTTAATATATATAAATCCTTTTTTTAGCTTTATATTAACGCGCATTTATTTTATAATAATATAATTATTATAAATAAATTATTTAAGCGATTTCGAATTAAATAATATATATATTTATTATATATTATTATAATTTAATAAAAAAAAGAAAAAAGGGCCTTATAAGCCTTTATAAGCTAATATAAAAAGTTATAAATTTAAATAAAGCTAATTAAATATATATAAACTTTTATAAAATAAAAATAGCTTTAATAAATAAATATAAACCCTTATAAAGCTAATTATATAAAAATAAAGCCTTTTTAGCAATTATAAAAAAATATAACTTTATTATATTAATAATAACCTTTAATATATAATTAAAACGATTAATATCTTATAAAAAATATATTTAATAAAATATAAAACATTATAAAAGAAAATAAAATATATATAAATATATATAAAAATATATAAAGCTATATTAGCCGTTATAAACGATTATACGCTTATTTAAACCTAAATATTATTATAATTAAAGCAAAATAATTATTATAAATATTAATATAATTTATTAATAATAAAAAATAGCTATTATAGCTTAAATTTACCTTTTTTAAATTAATAAAAAAATATATAAAACTTATTAAAACGCTTAATTTTATAAATCTTTTAATAGATGCATTTTATTTAATAAAAACTATTTTAATAAGGCTTATATATATTATTAATATTTATTAGCTATTATTTAATATATATTTTACCGTTTTTAAAAGGGTAATAAATTTACGTAAAAATATAAATAGCTTTATAAAGGTTTATAAAAGGGTATAAATTTATTAACCTTTAAATAATATTTAAATATAATAATATAAACGCAATTTTCTTTATTATCACCCCGGATATATTTATAAATTTTAATATATATAATATTAAACGCTTTAAAAATATATTTAAAGCTAAGCGCTTTTTTAAAAAAAAAATTATAAGTTTTTAAAACATTTTTAATAAACGCTAATATTTAAACTAATATATAAACTTATAAAAGCTTATAAACATTTATTAAAATATATTTTAAATTTATAAAAATTAGTATAAAAAAATAAAAATTTATATAATAATATATAAAAGTTTATAAGGCTTATTTTATATAATTTAAAAAATAAAAAGGATTTTTAAATTTTTATAAAATCGTTTTTATTTATAATAATTTATAATAGCCCTTTTATAAATTAAAAATATTAATTAGCTATTAAAATTAATATATATAATTATGCTTATTTTTTTTAAATTTTTAAAATTTAAATTTTTAGTATTTATTTTATTTATTTAATTTATATATATATCAATAAAATAAAAAAAAATGTAAAATAGGCTTATTTATTTATTTATACGCTTTTATATGGGTTTTTATCTTTTTTATATATTTATCGCGCGTTTTTTTATTGCATTTTTATTTATTTATTTTTTATTTTCTTTTATTTTTTATATTTATTATAATAAGCTTTTTCGAATTATTATTATTTTTATTAAATATTATATATTTAAAAACGCTATATTTTATTTTTTTTTCCTTTTAAGCTTTATTAAAAGCTTATTATAAAATTTTATAAAAATAATATTACCTATAATATTATTTTTGTTATTTTTTTAAATTATAATATTTTTTATAGCTATTATATTTTTATTAATTATATTAATAAATAATAATTTACGTATTAATACGCTTATATTAATTTAATAAATAAGCTAAAAAAACGCATTTTTTATCTTTTTTTTAAATAAAGCTTATTCGATTTTAAAATCTTTTAATAAGTTTTTAAAAAAGGATATATTATTATTTTTTATAATATTATTAGGTTTTATAAAAATTTTAACGTTTATTATTATATAATTTTTAAGCAAATTTAAGCTTATAAATAAAAGTTTTATAACTTTTTTAAAATAAAATATTATATTATTAATATTATATATAAGCTTAATTAGCGTTTTATATATATATATATACGTTAGTTTTTTTTTAATATATTATAAACCCTTTTTATAATTATTTATAAAAAATATTATAAACTTAAAATTAAAGCACGCTAAAATTATATTTATTATAAATATTAAAGCTAATTTAATTTAAGCTTAAATTATTTATTTAATATAAATAAATATTATAAATTTTAAAAGTTTAGCTTTAAAATTTATATAAAAATTAACATTTTTTTATAATTTATTATATAATTTTTTATTAGTTTTTCTATTTTTACGAAGCGTTTTATATTTAAATAATATATTATTATTATTAAAATTAATAACTTTATTTTTTAAATCGTTTAATTAAATTATAATATAAAAATTACTTTTATTATTATTATTTATATTTTTTTAATAGATAAAAATTAATTATTACTTTTTTTAAATGCGTTATTTTATTATTAATAATAATAAATAGCCTTTTAAAAATATATATTATTATTATAATTTTATTAAGCTTTTAATAAAAAATAAAGTTATTTTTTTAGTTAATAAACTTAAATAATAACGTATAAATAATTTAATTATTCGTAAAAACCTTAATAAGCTTATTAATTTAAATTAAAATAATATTTAATATTAAAAAAAAACACGAAAAATTAGCGTATTAAAGCTTAATAAATATAATTATAATAAATACACGCTTTATTTTAATATATAAATATTACCCCTTTTTATTTTTTTATATAAGCTTATTAATTTTTATATAGCTCGTAAAATTACTTTAATTTTTTAAAAAAATCGGGGCTATAAAATAAAACTTAAATTATAAATTATATAATTTTAATTTATATTTTTATATTTATTTTACGCTAAAAATTTGCTAATTTTATACGTTTTTAAAATATTTATTATATTTATATATAATTTAAAAAATTCTATATTATTTATAAAGTGTTTTATAAATTATATACGCGTTTAAATTTAGCGTTAAATTAAATAAATTATTAAGTTTTTTTAAATTATAAACGGTTAAATTTTATTAAATTTATTTTTATCGAAAAAAAGCTATTTAATATAAATATATATTTATTAAAATAAATAATTAATATTTATAATCGATTAATATAATATTAAAGCTTTATATTAGGTTTTAATATTAATTTTTTATATATAAAATTATATTTGCGTAAATACGAGTTTTTTAGCTTTAAATTAAATTATTATATTAATTTTTATATTAAATTAATTATAATTAAATTTAAAAAGCCGTTTTATAATTTGCTAATTTTAAAATAAATATTTAAAAAAACAAATATTAATATTAATAATATTAAAAAGTTAATAAAAATAAATAAAAAATTAAATAAATTATAATTAATATATTATTATTTTAGATAAAAAAATAAAATTATATACTATTTTTTATAATAATAAAATAACTTTTTATATCGTTTTTTACTTTTTTTTTTACCCTTTTATTTTTTTATTTAGCTATAATCGAAGTTAAAATAGCTTCTTTTTTTCCCTATAATTTTTTTAATATTACTTATTAATTTTTTTAATTTTTAATTTATTTATTTTTGCTTTTCCTTACGTAATTATAATTTTTTTAATTAGTGTAATTTTATTATAATTTATATAAATTTATATAAATTTTTCACCTTATATAATAAACTTTTTTTAAGCAATTAAAAGTAAAACGTTAAAATTAATTATATTATAACTAATTTTATTTATATTATTTTTTATAAATAAATTTAGGGTTTTTTTTTTTTATATTTTATATTAACTTTATTAAAAGCTAAGCTAGCCTTTTTAATTTTTATTATAAATAACTGCTTTTATTTCGCTTTTTATTTGTGTTTTATTAAATATTTAATAAAAAAAACCTTATATTTTTTATTAAATAAAGCTAAAAAAAAGATTATAAAAGAAAGCTTTTTTATAATAGCCTTTTTACTTTTATTTTTATTTTATAACGTTTAATTTTTATTTTTTAACTTTAAAAAAGGCTTATTTTTTATAGTTATATAAAAAATAATAATTATTTATTTATTTTTATTTAAGCTATAGCTTATTATTTTTTTAATATTTTTTAAATATATTTAATATATTAGATTTAAGCCTAATTTAACGGGCTTTATAAGCTTATTTTTATTATTTTTAATAATTTTAATTATATAAAATTTTAAAAAAATAAAAGCGCTTTATAATAAAAACGCGATATTTATTTATTAGCTAAAAAATAATATTATAATATATTTAAAATAATATTATAATATATTTAAAATAATATTATAATATATTTAAAATAATATTATAATATATTTAAAATAATATTATAATATATTTAAAATAATATTATAATAAATATATGCTTATAATTAATCTTATAAATTCTTTATATAATAATAAAGATTTTATAAGCTAAAAAATGTTTATTACGCATAAATAATTTATTATATTATAGCTTTAAAGCTATTTTATTAGCTAGCTTTTTTTTTAATAAAGATCGATTAAATTCCGCTTAATTTAATCGCTTTTTTCTACGCTTTATATAACGTTATTTATTAATTATATAATTTTAACGTATTTTATAATTAAAATTATAAGCTTTAATAATATAATAATTTATTCATTTAATATAATAAATATAAAAAAATCGATAAAATCGATAAAACCTTAAAGCTTTTACGCGTTAAAATATAAACTAATATTATATTTAAGGCAAAATTTTATATTAATATTATTTAAATAAAAGGCTTTATAATTAATTAAATATTTTATTTTATAATAAATATAGCTAATTAAAGGTTTAAATAATGCTAAAATTAAAGATATAATAATAAATATAATAAATAAACGTTTCTTTAAATTTTTAAAAAAATGTAAATTTTTATATAAACTTATATAAGGGTATAAAAAATATATAAACTTTAATATACTTTATATATTAATATATTTTTAATATAAATAATATTATTTAGCTTTATTTTATATATAAAGATTTTTAGGTTATAAATTTATATTGGGGTGTATTTAATGATAAAAAAAGGTTTTTGCACTACGGTAGCTATGGGATGCCGTATCAGATCCAATTTAAGCTACCAAATTGTGGGCGTCTTGTCCTCCACCACATTTTCCAAGTTTATAAGATTTATGCAGAAACCTTGAATGCATCTTGGCTGGCAGGCTTAAGTCTGACTAATGTTGGTAGCAGGGTTGCAGGATCGTGGTTATGGTAAGTAACACTTAGCATTTCCAATACCCGACAAGAACAGTACCCCCCCAAGAGCAAGGTAGCAGGGCCATGAAGGCTATGAGCAGACAAAGAAATGGGGGACTTAAGACTTCCAGCAGAATACGGCAAGGATATCCATTCATTGTCATTGATCTCACTGTCTTCAAGTTTGGCACTACCCCTTTTTACTGCTTTGTCCAACAAGGTTATTGTTGTTCATCGAGGACAATGTGGTTGTACGGCTACAATTATCACACGAACAAGTCCATTGTATTCTCACATGTTGTAGAACATGTCCTGAACCACCCGATATATAAAACCAGCATCGCCGGCGACGATGGGGAAATTTTAAATCAATCCAAACTCATCAGATCAGATACAGAAGAAAGAATAAGAACCCAAATCGACCTCGATAGAACTGCTTGCTGATTCATCACAGCAGTTAAAAAACTATACATCAACTCAGAAACCCACGAAGTTTACAGCAAGCATGTCGCAGCCACCCGTCCTCCGAATCCCCAACGAGCTCCTGCTCCAAATCCAAGAATACGTCGTCGCGAGCGACCCCCGCGATCTCATGGCCCTCGCCTCCACGTGCCGGGAGCTCAACTCCAAGCTGGGCGGCCCGAACCTGATCCGCCAGGACGCCGAGCTCCACAGGAGCCACTGCTGCGACTGCTATGCCCTGCTTACCTGTCACCAGTGGTCCAGGTTGTACCACGTGGACGGGTGCCAGATGAGCCATCGGGTGATCCACTGGAGCTACGGCGGCTGCCCGGCGCCCAGCATCCTGAGGGTCCTGAGGGGCCCGTCGTCGTCGATCGGCCGTATTGAAGAGGTCTTCGAGATCTGGAAGAGCGTCTGGCCACGCTCGATGGCGGGGCTCGCGGCCTACTACGGCGACACCAGCCCGGCTCACGAGGCCGTGCGCCTCGGCCGCCTCGATGCCCTGCAGGCCCTGGCCCGCCAGGGCTTCAGCTTCGTCAAGCCGTACGAGCAGCCGCCGATCCGCCCCGGTTACCGCCCCGGTTCTGGGGTGGAGCCACAGACGTCGAACCTCGTCGAAATCGCGGTCTGGAACCGCCGCCAAGATATCGCGCTGTGGCTGCTTAGAAAGGGTGTCAGTTTCGGCCCCGGGACGCTGCTGTACGCGTCTGGATGTAGCGCCGCCGATGTCCTGCGCGTCATACTGCCCAGGTACATGGCCGAGGTGAGTCCGCCACAGCCTGATCCGACCATGGTCCTGAGGCGCCTCCTGATCGACACCATCCAGGACGCACAGGACGCCCTGCACGAGGTGATCGACATCATCGTCGGGGCCGGGGCGAGCCTGGACGCGGACAATGTGCTCCACCACGGGCTCATCTGCCGCGCGTCCAACCCCAGCAATGCTGCGCGCGTCTTCGGCCATGTGCTCCGGACCAGCAACAACGACACCGTGCTAGACCCGTGGGTCGTGCCCGCTGTCGAGGCGGGCAACGTCGAGATCGTGAAGATGATGCACCCGGCGCACACCCACTTGATCCCCAGCGTCAGACCGGAAGGGGGGGAGGACACAGCGACGACGACCGCGCAGCGGGGCCGCGGCATCCTTCTCGACGCCGCCATCAGCTCCGGCTTCGGCTGGGACAGGGCCGAGCGGCGGCGAAGCCCCGGGCAGAGGCAGGTCCTGCAGTACCTGCTGGGGACCGGCTGCGAGGTGACGCGCGCCGCGCTCTGCACCCTGCTCCTCCACAACATCGGCGCCGACATCGACGACCTCGTGACCTACGGTAAGTTCGACGTCGACGCCGAGGTCGAGGGCGTGCTCCCCATGGCCTACGCCCTCGACAGCCTGCGCACGTCGTGCGTGGTCGGCTTGCTCCGCCACGGGGCCCGTCTGCCCCCCGTCGTCGGCCTGCGCACGCAGAGCCACTGGCTCCAGCAGTCCGCCCGCGAGTTCTCGAGGCGGGAGATCGAGAGGCTGCGCGACTCGCCGTTGACAGTGTGATAATTTCGGCGTGAGACTTGGTATGTGGGTGACACATGCAAGCCCCCAAGTCCTGGTGACAGCCAATAGCAGAGTCCCGAGCCTCCGAAAGGGGTAATTTGCGGAGTCATCCCATCAACTCACTCCCCTTAACCCCCTGCCCGCATTCCAACGTCAGGGGCACAACATACAAATATGCAGAACAGTGACCAACGTCCCTAAATAGATGTATGCGATCTTTTATGGGCAACATCGTTCTGGTCGAGGCGACCAGAATGAAATATAAATCGGACAGACTTATCTCAGCCCTAAAGGTTAAGTCCACTGTGACGTGTGTAAATGGCCACCGAGAGACACTAGCGATTATACGGCCCAGTGGTGGCGGAGAGACGGCTGAATCTAGAAGCGAACAACATCAAAGTTGCGACATTTCTTCTGTCAACCTTGTAAATCTCAAGTTTCACCAGTCCTTATGTGTTCTTTTTGAGCGGTCTATATGTATAGCATCGACGCAGGTCGTCGATGGCTCTGATACTCGGCATCGTATTCCATCGATCGGAGGCTGAGGTCACCCTCGGTCAGGCCGTAGTCGCTCCCCCGCGGAAAGCATACGAGCCAGCCCCCACAGGCCACTTTTGACGTTATGCCGATCATGCCGGGATGTTTCTGCCAGAGCCAGGCGAGATGCTCTATGAGGACGCGGCGGAGCTCGGGAGCCATAATGTAGTCCCGTGTGCTTACGTTGCGCCCGATGCAACAAGTGTTCAGTTTGACGAAGAGATGAGGCCGGTGTCTGGTATCGCCGCTGCGACATACGGTAATATAGGTAAGGCGGGTGCCGGCTGTACGGGATATCGATGGGTGTGACGGTCTTTCCCTTATTCGTCACCTGAGGCTGTAGACCAGCGCGATCGAACTAGCGATTCAGCTTGACGGGGACTAGATTATCTGTGAATTAGTCAATCATGTCTTCATTATGCGATTGACCGGCAGATGGTACTGGACTCGATAAGACAGAACGGGGCGGTTGGAGTGTTGGTGCAAGGTGTTCTGAGGAATTGGAGATGGGGAGTATGGATGGTATTTGAGACTTCAGAAAGGACAACAGGGTGACTTTTGCTACCGCTCCATGGCCTCTTCTCCTTCTTATCGAATATCATTCTTCTCCTGCGTAGATGCTTATTCTCAGTGTCGGACGCGGCCCTCGAGGCTCGCGATACATCTCTTTCTCTCGCTAATATTTTCTTGAAGCCTTGGAGCTGCTCGTATCGTTCCGCTTTCACTCCTTTCTTGTTTATCTACCGCAGATAGTGGGCCGTGAGTTCTGGTTCTTTGATAGGCATGTGGGAGATGATGTTGTCGGTTATATTGACTGGGCTGGAGCTGACAAGGCTTGTGGTTCAGATGATCAGATGGACCGGCGTATGCGTGCGACGAGATGGGTGAGTATCTGGGTCTTGGGAAGTCGTTGGTCGGAAGAACGGATTGAGGAGGACAATGGACGGTTGCGACGCTTTTGAATTCGAAAAAAAAACATTGAGGTGGAAGATCGTGTTTGTCGAGTATTCGAGTTTGCCAGTTATTATCTGGTCGGTAGCAGAAGACGGAGTTGGTTGAGTACCTAGGTATCTACACATAGCTTGGCAAAATATCAGCAAGACGAATTCCACATGAGGAGCTTGACAAATAGAATGCAGAATGAAGAAATAGAAAGATGGGATAAGAAGCCAAAAAAAAAGAGAAAAAAAAAGAAGACTTTTTAACGCCCACTTGACCATATTGCACTCTTCCGCTGACAGCTTGGTCTCTCATGCGCGGTCCGATTCGCTTTCGCTCTGACGGACTATTTCTTTGCAGCCATTTTTTACGGTTCTTAGAGTGCATCCCAAAGCTTAGACTTTAAACATTTTTTAATTGTTTAAAGGTTCACTTGGATAGAGACTCGAACCCACGACCTCGTTTCCAGGGGTCGGGCTGTGTCTGATCCGAGACTGGGACACATAGGTGTGACAGGTGGATGAGCCTGTTTCTTACCACTGCGCCATCTGGGAACTGTTGAAAACTGATGCTGTTATTTAGGCTTATAAGGCATAAGGCGAGGGGAAGGCGGTAGGCTGGTTGCTGCAGTGGTGGGAGGGGAGCTGCTGGCTGCACCTGTTCCTTCTATGTCTGCCCCATGCCATTCTATTCAATTAGGTTACTCATGACCTAAGAACCTCTCTCTGTCTTCAACCTGGTGATGCTATTCCAAGGTGTTTACAAAATGAATCAACAACGCACCCTGTCGGCCTATACTGCTATGCATATGCCGCTGGACAAATTCGAATATTTTTCCAATCTTCTCTTCTAGAAGCTCCTTCAATTTGGTATTTTAGCATCACAACTTCTTTCTGATTTCGTCTTGGAACTCCTTTATTTTCTCTCACACGCCATCAGGGTGATGAAGTTACACAGGTGTATCGCATATGGAAAATAGTCTACGGTCCCACTCGCACAGGCTATATAATAGATGGTTGCCTTCTGTAATTTGCATTACACAAGGTAAACAATAACCCGACAGGGCGAGACGCACCGGCTATATCTTATCTCAAACCAAACTTTATGTATTACCTTTGCAAGTCATTTTAGGCATAAAGTATATATCACTTACTCTTCTGTGACTGGGTTGGAATATACCGAAGCTATCCCGGTAGATAAACGAGAGCATATTACAAACCATAGAGTAACTATCTAGGCAGGCACACATATTGTGGCTGAATTTTATGGAAACCCCGAAATGTAGCCACCGCTCTCCTGGTAGGTATCATAGATGGTTGCCTTTTGTAATTTGCATCACATAAGGATAATAATAACCCAATAGGGTGAGAGAGAGAGCTAGGGGTATATATAACTACTTGTCTTTTGAAGAGTGCTATCTCAAGGCTGCAAGCAGCACGATAAAATTTCCTACTTAGAGTCCCTATACGTGTATGAAAGGACTTGTCTGCCATTTCATGAAATAGGACCTCGAGGCTGCTACTTCAGAGTTTTTCCTACCATAACTATGGCGTGGGAAATGTGCCCCTTTTCTTGTATGGCAGTTAGTCCCACAGCCACGAAAGCGCTGGTTCCTCATTGCATCATGCATTGGGGAGTGCCTGCCCGACTGGCCCAAACGGACCCATAGCAACGAGCCTGGCTCCAACCTATCGAGATGTCGAACTGTAAGGCACCCCCATACCAACCAAACCTAACTCCTTTGAAGGCCGAACAGAGAGCAGTTCATTGCCTCGCTCCTTTGCCTTTTCATGAAACAACACAATGGCGCAAAACACCCTCCCTTGCAGGCCGCAGACGCCCTCGCCACCATCGAGCCGGTAGCCCCCAACCACGTCGCCCAAGAGTGCCTCGACCGAGCGCGGGTGAATCGCTCGCTCAGGCTCCCCCCCGCCCCACCTGGAACCTCAACGCCATCATCCGCCATATCGTCACCACCATCACCAGCGGCAGCGACGACTACGACTATCACCCGTCGGGGCGGCGGCTTTTCATTGTTCACCGTGGGCGAGTACGCCGTCCTGCAGACCTTCCCCTCGGCGTACGATTTCCACGGCACCCGCACCTCGGCGAAGAAGCAGATCGTCAGCGCGTTCCCGCCTGCGGCGGGGGCGGCGCTCTACTCGCCACCTGGAGCGCTGGCTGCTCCGTGCCGACAACGTTATGATTGGCGGCGACGACGATAGATTTATCAAAAAAAAAGGACAAAGAAGCCATCGTCGTCGAAGACAATGAGGGAGATTCGACGACGTCCTGAGGCACGAAAGGGTTGAAAAAAAAAGGGACTTTAGTGAGTGTTTAAAAAGAATCTAGAACGAGACAGACATGAGTTGCAGCCCGGGTTAATGTGAATAAAGCTATAAATGATCTAAATGTGAGTTATCGGTATGACTTGGTCGGATCGTAGACATGGAGAGAATTTCCTCTCGCCCTGTTGGGTTATTGTTATCCTTGTGTGATGCAAATTACAAAAGGCAACCATCTATGATATACCCCTAGCTCGTTTGCCTTTCGCGGAGTTTTATTTGAAAGCCACATGCAGCAAAACTAAACTTTCTGGTTGAGCCACTGTTTTTTTTCAACTCATAGTATTAAGGTTTGATACGCCAAACCCAACCTAGGCAGGTGTTTAGATGGACGAGGCAAAGTTCAAATCCCTTGCTTAGGTGGCCGAGTCGCGGCTGGTAAGTAATATTCCACCCTACTCTGCAACATATTTGCGCCAGTTGTGCTCCTCCTTGAAGCCTAGGACGTCCCTTATCTTCTTATTCGACAGAGGGGCTTCGTACTCCTCCATGCCGCGGGTAATCTTGGTGTTGGGAGCAGCTTTCCGGAGGAAGCTGGCCGTAGGCTCCCGTGCGGTGATGGTCGTATTGGTGGCGTTGAAGACCTGGAACCCCAGACCGTCCTTCGCGATGCAGAGGTGACAGATCTGCCCCAGGTCTCTGGCGTCGATGTAGCTCCAGGCGTTCCGCTTCCTGGTCTCCGGCCGCCTCACGAAATCGGGAAACAGTTCGGCGTACTCGTGCGGTTCGACGACGTTTCCGATGCGCAAGGCGTAGATATCGTTGCCGAATCTTCGGGCGAACCCTCTGGCTACGCGCTCGCCGCACAGCTTGGAGATGGCGTACGCGTCCATGGGGTTCACGTCGTCGTCCTCCGAGAGGGGGAAGTGGTCGTACTCGATGTCCCCTTCGGCGAAACAAATACCGTAGGTCGTCTCGCTGGATGCTATGATAATCTTCTTGACGCCGAGCTTGCTGGCTGCTTCGATGACGTTGTAGGTAGACAATGCGTTAATCCTGTAACACTCGTTGTCGGGGACGAGGAGAACCCTAGCCTGGGCGGCGAAGTGTATCACGACATCCGGCGGAGCGGGTACCCGTCCCTCGTTGAAGCCGGCAAAGTTGAAATGGGATGTGAAGGCATTGAATACTTGGCCTGTACCGGATGTCAGAGTCGGCAATTGCTTGATTATGGATAATCCGATGACTACGGGGAGGCCCCGGTCCATGTTTGATGGTAAAACTGAAGGCACTTGCTCGCAAGACACGCGTAAGAGGGCTATCAAGGAAATTCAGCATGTTCTTACCTGAGTCTGTCAAGTCGGTCTTGAGTGTGAACACGTCCGGATTCAGCCCCTTGCCGTCAGGAGTGGGTAAGGGGGCTAGGTCGAGATTCAAGACCTTGTGGCCGTATTTCAGAAGTTCGGGTATAACATGACGGCCAGCTTTTCCGCTACCACCGGTGAAAACGATTCTCTTTGGTGCCTGTGAAGACATGATAGGATGTCTGATAGTTGAGAGAAGTGAGGTTGAAAGCACGTGATGGAGACAGGATGGGGAGATGGTGGGGTAAAGAAATCGATGATCTCAGGGTCTACTTTTGTCATAGGGATCCTTGTCTTTCACCAATTCGACGTCATGTTTCTAGGGATAGGGCTGATGTAAGAATCAATTCGAAACGAGTGTCTCAATTGCCATCTTATGCACATGTGGTTCTCAGTTGGGTTGTCACAATAATGGCGATTGATACTTCATATTAAGTATAAGATAGGGCAAGAATGAGACATAAACATGAAATAAATCAATTTGATGACACGGCGGCTACTGTGGGACTGCAGGATGGCTAATTAAGCGCGCGGACAAGTTATCTTAAAGGTTCCCAGCTAAGTACACTAATTAAGTTGCACCGGCTCGACCAACCTTCACCCACGTCTTCCCAAGACCAGAGGATCGATCCATCCGATATTAGGCTGCTCTCCGCTCGGCGTCATGAAGACATCGACCGGATCGCGATAGGGACGGACATCCTCCTGCGCGCCAAACACGATAGTGACGCTGCTCGCCGCCTCGGCCGCAGCATCGTATCCCGGACCGGAGACGTTGTAGACGGCCATGGTGGTATTGACGCCCACATTCCCGCCGGGCTGCCCGCTCCACTCGGTGTAGCCCGCCGGCAGGACGCTCGGGTCGAAGTAGGTGTCCATGAACACGCTGCGGTGCAGCGCGTTCCAGGGCCGGCCGAGCGAGCAGCGGTCCACGACCGCGCCCGCGATCGACGCGTTGGCCGCCAGCACCCGCGAGTCCGCGATGTAGACGCCGTACTTGTTCGGGAACGTCGTGTTGGTCCCCTTCCAGGCCGTGATTCCGCCGCCGCAGCTGCGCAGCGAGAGGGTCGACTTGGAGATGTCTACACGTGTCAAAAAAAAAAGAAATGCGTGGGTTAGTCTTAATCGTCACTGGCTATCTAAGTATTCCGGGAGAGGGTTTTTCGAAGGGGAAAGTTTTACGTACTAGAAAACAATTAGTGATGCCAGACATCGCGAGAATGTTTTAAAAAAAAGAGTGTTATAGATGGGTGGGAAAACACGCTGACGTACCATAGTGTCCCAAAACCATAAAGGAAGTCCGTCTCCCCGGCCACCACCACATCGTAGAAGTACGCATTACCCAATTTCCCTATATACACCGTGTCCTGGTAGCTGTAAAAGCCGCACGAATAAAAGCCCGCGTTGGCACGGCTGACGCCCAGCGCGTGAGCAGGCCCGTCGGAGTACTGCGTGTATTCGTTGCGGAAGTCGATGTTATAGGCGCGGAAGTCAGTGCACCCAAAAGGCGTGTCTTCGGGAACTGCGAAGCCCGTCGGGCCTGATCCCGTTAGTGTTGCGTTCAAGGTTGGTCCAACGGTCAGCACGCCGGTGAACGCGTTATCCGTGAAGACGGCGTCGTGGTTGGCCGAGTTCCAATAGACCTGGACCTCGTTCTCGTGCGTAGTGTTATAGTCTATGTCGGCGTAGTGCTCCTGCAGCCAGGGGCGGTCTGACGCTCCCAGGAGGGTGAGTGGTCCTGGGCGCGTCACGTTGAGTTGTTCTACGTAGATGCCGGGAGAGATCAGGATAACGTAGGGAGTTGTGTCATTGGGTAGCGAGGCGATAGCGCTTTGTATTGTCTGAAAACCTGCTCTTCTGTCGGACTGGCTGACGTAAAGAGTTTCCTGAGGGCAACCTTCAAGCGGATTTGACGTCTTCTTCTGGCATTGGCTGTATGTTTGAGGTGTTCCATAATTCGTGATGCTTGTGGCCAGACCGAGACATGGTATCATCAGAAGCAACAAATACATTAACGCCATCATGGTGGTGATGTCTGCATCGGTCAGAAGCCAAATATACAGCAGTCAGTTCTTATTCAGTCCCTCGATGAGATGGACAGCTAGAAGACGAATGGGCTGTTATACATGGTATCAAGATCCGAAACGCCCAATTATTCTCAGCCACTCCTAAACAGTCAATACAGTATCCTGGCCAAAGCTACAACAAGGACCAGAAAGGATGTAATCTCGACCCACCTACGACCCGATGTACCCCTCACGCACGCTCAATTGGATGCTACTGTAATGAACAGGTTACAATCGTTGGAGTATCGAAACTGGAGGAATCCAAGTATTTCTACTGGTGGAACAATTGCGATGACATTCAGCTACCTGGAAGAGAAGACGCAGTCGCTATCTGTTGCTGATCATGGAGCAAGGAAAGTTGTCCAAAGCACGTCGGTCATGATCTCGACTCTCGCCTCTCGATAGCGGTGAAGCCACTGCACGATGCTACATCCCCCGCAAAATCACAAATCACTATGCGGGGAACACTTAATTAAGCATCATAGACAATTCAGTACCCCGGCTTCCCCAACAAACCCCATGTCATTGTTCCCCAATGACGATGAGATCAGCTCCTCCTCCGGCGACCCAAGCCAACGACTACAAGCTCGTTCCACTGCGCCGGGGACAAGCTCGCTATGATGTACCCCGTCATCCATGCTTTACCGAGCATGCAGCAAGCCGAGTCGAGAGATTCACGGTGACGATCTGGCTCAGGGACAAATTGTGACTGACGGAAAAATTGTACGAACACCAATAGCGTCTACCAGCCCCCCGGATCGACATTTGGAGAAATGGAGAACAGAGGAAGAAACTGATGGCTGTCATCAGGAAGCTCAATAAACAGCCCTCACGTCCTACAACATTTTCGTCGCGTGGATGGACTATTGGGTTAGCCTCCAGAATTCAAGAATCTAGGTCGGATTGGAAGCCATGAACATCATTAGGAGCGCCGCTATCATTGGGCTTCTGGCCACCGCGGCCACGCCCACAGTGGCGAGCCAGGGCGCAAGGAGGACACCGATACAGCGACCCAACACACAGCCATTCCCTTACCACAGCGGCCGTGTGAAGCGACCTTCACCTCTTCGATCGAAGCAATGCTTCGTTGAACCCGCGCAGGAGGGGGGAGACGACGCGCCGGCCATCTTGCAAGCGTTCCAAGACTGCAACTGCGGCGGCACCGTCGTGCTCGATGCGAACTACACCATCGGCAGCCCGCTAGACCTGACGTTTCTGGACGCCGTGGACGTCGCGCTGTCTGGCGCGATCACGTTCAGCTCCGACATCGACTACTGGGTGGCCAACTCGTACAAATACGACTTCCAGAACTCGTCGAGCTACCTGAAGATCGGAGGGAAGGACGTGAACATCTTTGGAGGCGGGGTCGGCCTGATCGATGGCAACGGACAGCCCTGGTGGGACGCCTGGGCCGAGAACGATTCCTTGCTGCGACCTATTACAGTGGTGATCGATGGACTGGAAGGGGGCTCGATGACGGGGATCCGCATGATCAACCCCCCGAATGTAAAGACTCACTCACTCATGCGAACCCACCCCCCCCCCCCCCCCCCCCCCCTTTCTCCCTTACAAAGCAACAGGTAGCGCATTCTGACTGGCCAACAGTGGTTCAACCTCATCGCCAACAGCTCCGACATCCTCGTGAGCGACATGACGCTGGTGGCGAGATCGGCCAACGAGAACGAGGTCAAGAACAGCGACGGCTGGGACACGTACCGGTCGGACAGCGTGGTGATCCAGAACTCGTACGTCGACAACACGGACGACTGCGTGTCGTTCAAGCCCAACAGCACCAACGTGGTGGTGCAGGGCCTGGTGTGCAACGGGTCGCACGGCATCTCGGTCGGCTCGCTCGGGCAGTACGTCGACCAGTACGACATCGTGGAGAACGTCTACGTCTACAACAACAGCATGGCAAACGCGTCGGACGCGGCGCGCATCAAGGTCTGGCCCGGGGTCCACTCCGAGCTCGAGCCCATCCTCAACGGGGGCGGGGGCGCCGGCTACGTCAAGAACGTCACGTACGAGAGGTACGAGAGCACCAACAACGACTGGGCCATCGAGGTGAACCAGTGCTACGGGCAGTCCAATCAGACGTTGTGCGAGCTATACCCGGTAGGAAGAGTTCCTGGCTGTCTATCCCTCTTCCCGCCATTATATATATCGACACCAAGGCACATACAACCATCATAACATACCTAGATACACAAGCTAACCAGCATTCGCTCAGTCCAACATGACCATCTCCGACATCTACTTCATCGACATATGGGGCACGACATCAGACGCCAACGACCCCAATGTCGGCACACTCGTGTGTTCTTCACCCGAGGTGAGTCTAAAACTATCCCGTCACCAGAACAGCAAGAGCTTCAAAATGTACCTGCTACACAGCAGGACAATGACGTTCGTTGGCTGACTTTTTTGACTCCCTCCTCTACCTAGCAATGCTACAACTTCCACGCCAAGAATGTGTCGATAACGTCGCCCAGTGGCGGGAGCCAGTGGATCTGCGCCAACTTCGATACGAGCGACTTGGAAGGGTTTGATTGTGTCGCGCCTGATGAAGGGTAGATGAATAGAGAGAGAGTCCAGATATATGTCAATAGAGCAATACAATACATCTGTGCTGTGAGGGGGTCTTTAGACCCCTCTTGACCTTTATCATGATTGCCTCGTCGAATTGGTGGTAATTGGTGACAGCGAGGGCGTGAAGGGTGACCTCCGGGTGGTTTAGCTGTACGTACAGACGCTGATGGAATCCATACCTATGAATGAAGCAGCGTACCTATGTGGAGTGTGTACGATATCTGCATCACAGAGTATCATGGAGGGCGCATTTGCCAAGCGTCGCGGGGTCGCGGTAGTTACGCCCTACCCGTAGAGGAATGAAAAAGTCAAAGCCGGGCCCTGATCGATTCCATCTTGACCAGGAGACAAAGAGTCAAAGACTTGAAGATCATTATTCTCAGGAGATCATCCATGATTGCCATCCGAGATGGCAAATTTGTGTAGTCCGAACGTAACGGATTACCCAATAGCCCAGGTCGATTCACTGGCGCGTTGTCTGGATGCGGAGGATCAAGCAATCAAGTGCCGGGTAGATTTCTGCAAATGATCATGACTGTTTTACAATCGGTGAGCATGCCAAAATGCGACAATGCGCGAATGGGAGAAGTGGTCGAGATAGTCTCTCAACAACTTAACACCACCGCCCCCCCCCCCCCAAATGCACACAATGCCGCCGCAGCACCGGCGCGCTCTTCTTCGCCTCTCACCCCGTCGCCCTCAAGAATCTGCATTACCTGACCGCGACCGACGTGCTGGAAACTTCGAGGCTACCCCGAGAGGGACGCGGGTCCGGATTCGGATCCGTAATAGCCAATGTTTCTGGCGGCAGTGTCTGGTGCAAGAATGAGATCAACGGTGCCACTAACGGTATGAACGGGAGGGAAAGGGGCACTGTACCGAGCAGGCGATTAATCGTGATGATGGGATTCGGGTGTGGGCATTTTTTCTTCTCAAGGGCTATTTGACAGAGGTCAGCGTGAGATAGACTCGAAGATGCGTGTGCCTGCTGTCAATCGACTAGGTTAATCCCAGGACAAAATTGGAAGCCTTGGACCTCTCAGAAACCATGATGATGCACATAGGAAATGCACCACCTAATGCATCAAAGAGTCAAGTCAGTCTGGCTGGTTTCCTTTCCCTCCAGGTCCGAGAAAAATAAGTGACGCCGAGTTATAAGTTAAAACCCTTTCATTTCCTTCGCAAAACCCTTGAAAACTCCCCGCACCCACCAAAATGCAGCCCCTTTATCACAAGGCGTCAAAGACCGACAACCTAGGGGGAAGATGCAAAAAAACAACTATGTTCAATGCATCAGGGGGGAATCGAACCCCCGGCTCGTCGAGTTCGGAAGATGGCAACGACGAATTTTACCACTAAACCACTGATGCTTTACTGATTGTTGGCAAAAACTCTGCTGTCAAACATCATATTACTAAATCGTACAGCGGGAGCTGCAGCTACCGGAGAGTCTAGGCCCGGGCTGCTTTGCAGGGGTTCTCATGTCACCCAGTCACCCTGTCCAACTTCATACTCCATACAAACTCTCGATCATATATGCAAATGGATATGGATTCATGCATACACGAGAATGACGGAGATTTACAGCAACACGTGCCGGCGGTTGGCCAAGGGGTTGTATTAGATACAGCATAAAATCGACTTCTCCGATCCATGGATGCTGCTTGGAGCTTCGGGCCGTGTGTGGGGGGCCACCAGCGATAAGTACTTAAGCTCCGCTTCAGATAGATAAAGTGGTGAGAGCACCAATTGCCAATGTTAAAAAGAACCTCCTCAATGCAGTTGAGTCGCATTGAGTATTCGAATTAATTCACTGTACCTACATAAATTCAGGGACAGACCTGTACTTCCTTCAGGGAATCTTCTCATACAGCCGGAACTCGTTCTGTTAAATAAAGCCAGACGTGGCTGTACTGACCGGGACCGGGCAACTGACGTAAATATTCACCATCCCAGACAGAACGTGCGGGCTTCTTTACCTCATGGGAGATGCGGGATCTCACCCTCCGTGCCCCCGGCCCTATTCGCGCTGATCTCTCTCATCGCATTACTTCGTACCTTAATCTATCCAGTAGGTAACAGCAGTAATGAAAGATTATAAGCGGGTTCGCCATTTCATTTCGAAACTCGGTAGCTTGGGGGAAGAGACAGAGAACCAGCGCCCCTTTTTATTAATTTATATGCCATCGGAGAATTCTCTTCCACCCTTCTTCGCTGTGACCCAATTCCAATTCGTGGAACCGTAGAACCGACATTCCGGGGAACGGAAGTTTGTTTTTCTTTATTACTTCACAGGTTATTTACCCTCTAACTTACAACGATCGCATGGCCTGCGACCCATCTTATCAAATATCGATCCAACTCGCATCATTGGGCGGGCAATCGCGCCATATATCAGGTCCCCCATGGGAAATATATACCATACCCGAACCGCTCGACGGAGGGACCTGATGCGGTGCTAAACCCTCCCCGGCAAGTGATGGTGATGATGATGATGAAAAATGATGCCCGGCGTCGTCTCATCCCAGATGAGCGGACGGGCATGCAATGCAATGAATGCCGTCATGTCAATGAAGACTCGATTTCATATATAGTATCTAATGGAGAGATGATAAATAAATAAAGAGGGTGCCTTGTCCCGCACACACACACACACATACACACACTTCAAGCGTGAGCTCATCAGCCAGCCAGCTACTCGCCCACCACCCGCCTACTTCCGCCCTAGATCAGTCACGAGACAGAAGGAGAGGCGCAAAAAGGGAAAAAAGAAAATGAAGTCTCACATCCTCGGCAGCGCCCTCGCGGGTGCCGTCTTAGCCCAAGGGGCCGCCGCCGCCGGGCTCAAGTGGCTCGGCATCAACCTGTCGGTCGCTGAGTTCGGGACGGGGATCTATCCGGGCACCTACGGGACCGAGTTTACGTTTCCCGACGAGACGGCCATCACGGTGAGTCTACTATCTACCCCTTACCCCTAGAAATGGACGGCAATTCAAGGAATATATATCTGTGGGGGAAACAAAAGCAAGCGAGAACTATAAACTAACAATCAATCTCCCTCCTCTCCCCCTTCTTTTTCAGACCCTCATAGGCCAAGGCTACAACATCCTGCGGGTCGCCTTCGCGATGGAGCGGCTGGTGCCCGACGAGCTGACGGGCGCGGCCGACGCCGCGTACCTGGCGAACCTGACGTCGACCGTCGACTTCATCACGGCCGCGGGCGCCTACGCCATCCTGGACCCGCACAACTTCGGCCGGTACTACGGCGAGATCATCACCGACGCCGCCGGGTTCGGCGCCTTCTGGACCACGCTGGCGACCAGCTTCGCCGCCAACGACCTCGTCATCTTCGACACCAATAACGAGTACCACGACATGGATCAGGAGCGTATGTGGCATTCACTTTCTTTTCCCTTTTTTTTTGTCGTATCCCTGAGCTGTGTCCCTATGACTTCCCGTTTGGCCCAACGAGACTCACGCACCTACTTCCTTCCTTCCAACTGACCCGCTCTCTCTCTTCCTCGCGCAGTCGTCCTCGACCTCAACCAAGCCGCCATCGACGCGATCCGTTCCGCGGGCGCGACGTCGCAGTACATATTCGCCGAGGGCAACAGCTACTCGGGGGCGTGGACGTGGAACACGACGAACACGAACCTGGCGGCGCTGACCGACTCCGGGCCGCCCGATCTTCTCGTCTACGAGATGCACCAGTACCTCGACGCCGACGGCTCGGGCACGTCCGACGTGTGCGCGGGCACCGAGATCGGCGCGCAGCGCGTCGCCGGCGCCACCGAGTGGCTGCGGGCCAACGGCAAGGTCGGCATCATCGGCGAGTTCGCCGGCGGCGCCAACGCCGACTGCGAGGCCGCCGTCCGCGGCCTGCTCGACCACCTCGAGGCCAACAGCGACGTCTGGCTCGGCGGCCTCTGGTGGGCCGCGGGCCCCTGGTGGGCCGACTACTTCTACAGCTTCGAGCCGCCGAGCGGGACCGGGTACACGTACTATAACGACATCCTGACCGAGTACGTTCCTTAAGGTTGTGCTCGTGTGTGGCTTAGGATGTTGGGGCAGCGGCAGCGGCGGTGGCGGCGGTGGAGACAGACGGGACCAAATTGCGCTGGTTTCGGTTTGGGGAGATTTCTTGTTCATATATTTCATCGTCGTGATGTGACGTGTTGCCCGACGGTGTGGGCGCTTTGCTGTACATAGTTCCAACGTAGTGGTACATATTCTCTTCCCCCCTGTCACCAAAATCCCTGTGACTCTGTATCCATTTCTATCACTCTCGCCAGTTTTCTTTTTCAGTGGGTATATAATCCTGGTTTCGCGGCATATCATGACGGAATTAACATCATAGCTCGTCGATAAGGTAGGGGAGCGTATGAAACTTTTCAGCAAAATCGATCCGGGACTCGCGATACTGTACGTGCTCAGTGGACTACACCAGTCCTACGAGGCGGTCGACTGAGTGAAGTAGAATCCTTTGACAACTTGTAGAGTGACCGTCTGGATCCCCCAAATGGTTCGTCGTGAAAGGGGATCAGGAGTAACTCCTAGGTCGAAATTTTGATCAAACTGCAGCGTAACCACCTGGGGAGCTTCCGTGATCCTCCATATCCATGGAGTGATCTGATTCGTCAGCAGTATCTTCGCCATTTGCCTTAGCAACTGTTGCGGCCATGTGCTCTCCGAGGACATGTACAGGACCGTCTGTTACCGTGGGCGATCAGCGGGCGACTACGACGAGGAGTCGTGCATAGAGGTTTGATGGAGAACTTACAGAACATGATGGCCACCCACTCGACGATTACGGGAACCCAGGTGGCAAGAGCTAGCACTTGTCCAAACGACCATTCGGAGTCTTTGTCAGTGGTCGGCGCTTTTTGGTGAACCGACTCCCTGTATTGTACGAACAAGACGAGAGTCGCCCACATAAGAGCACAACACAGCACGGCATTGGCATAGCGCAAGACGGGTCTCAGTCGGTCCCACCACATCAGCAACTTTGCACCATGCGCCTTCCATAATCTTGGAGTCTCAAAAACCTCATACCTTGCACGTAGGAATCTTCGTACAAGTACCATGCCTCCTATGAGATAGTGTATTAACCAGAGAAGGTTCAGGACGAGAATGATTCTTGTAGCGTAGATAGAATAATCAAGTCGATAGAGCTCTTCAGGGTTGGTGCAAGCATCTAGCCATATCAGCTCTCTATAGTAGCGGTCGGTGCGAAAGTCAAACTTTGGGAGCGTGTCCTCCATCGACCTCAAGGACGCAAGAATTCGGTCGTCTTTTGCAGTTGCGTATTGGCACATGACAGCGAAGAACAAGGCCACGACAACGAGCCAGAGGATTTGCCGGAGAAATCGCCGACGTAGGACATTGGCAACACTTTGGAGGATGAGGCATGGGAGGATGGTGTACGACGACATCACCAAAGAGCCGACTAGACGATAATAAGAATAGTCATCCTCGTCATTGTGACCCCTGATGATACCGCACCACGGTCGAGGCGAGCATAGCCCCTGAAAAAATTAACGCCGCGTCGAGGAAAATGTTGACGGTCTCCCGAAATGCCTCCAGGAATCGAGGCGACTTTTTCGATTTGACGAACGCGGGACCAAGAAAAAGAATGAAGAAGTAGACAGTCGATAAACCCGCAGCTTCTCCTAGTCAGCACTATGCATCATGTCGACGTGAATGAACGCGCGGACATACCGAGATAGTAGGAGCCCATCATCTGAATAGTGTCAGTTGTTTGTCACCCAGTGCGCTGACAGCAGCAGAGCGCCTGAAGATCATCTGGATGAGACTCACCCCTCGGCCGGACACGTCTGGATCGCCTTCAACACCCATCTTGTCACAGATCTGTTGATCGCACTCGAAGAAGCCCAGGTAGCCTATTTGGTCCAGAAAAGGGTCAAAGTCGGGATCTATGGCTGAGTAGGTCTCATTCAGCCAGGCATGGTGGAACCACAAAAGAAGCTGGTCCAAGGTTGGCTGTCCGCCGGACCAATCTTGCGGGATGATGCTGTATAAAAAATGGACAATTTTTCCATAATCGCCTATGCTGGTCCGATGGCCATCCTCGTCGTCCGCCACGGCCATCAGTTGGTCAGCTAGAAAGTCGGTGATTTGGTCGCAATTGCCAGCGCTCGTGTTCAGTACGGTGAATGGTGGTGGCGTCCAGACAGTAGGAATGGATAGATTGACCAAGGCCCCCATCTTGACTACCTTAAGTCAAGCGGGCGATGGGTATTGGCGATTTCTAGAATGGAAACACGGCTGCAGCTTGAACGCGGAAGAAACTCAAGCGATGCCTCACATCTAGAGCAGAACTGCCGTGAAAGCAATTGGAAAAAAAAAGGCGAGCATCGCGATAATGAAAGGGGAGAGCAAGGACTGCTTCCTTTCATCGAGATGACCAACGACATCCAGCCGCCAACTCTAAGCAGTGTCCCTGTCGTCTCCATCTCTCACGTCTTATAACCGATCCTAGCTGGACCAGGTGCCGGGGGCCAGATCATGCCACACATGGGAGAGCCAATGAGCCCCGGCAGATGATGAGGTGTCGGTCCTCAGCGTTTCTGCCTTTTTAGGTGGCCAAAATACCCCTTGGGTTCGGTGATCTTAGCTGACAACCGCGTCCGCGCCGCAGGGCCACATCTCACTGCCACGTACATTGACGTAATCGCACGAGACTCGATCGTTCGAATGTGGAAGCAAAACCGAAAGCCGAATGGGTGAATTCCAGGTGGGTTATGCGCGCTGCTGCATTCCGAGTGCTTCGTGCTTCGTACTCCGTACTCCGTAGAACAGCCTTCCTCATGAGAGTGAAAGCTATTTATTATTAGCCGAGACGGAGACGGAGACGGCACGGCCCCGGGGAACAGCAAGGCTCGTCAGAACCTTGATCAAAACAAATGCCCCTGGCTGTCCCTGGGCTTGTAGTAGTAGCTGTGACGTCACCACGTAGGATCTGTACCTAGGTACCTAGGTATCTTTACAGCCCCCAAAACCCTCCATCCTGTGAAGTTCCCAACAACATTGAACTAACCTAACCTTAGACTTCAATATTCAATTGCCCAGTCGCGCTGTGAAAGCTTTCCGCGCAAGAAATTTGCGATAATTGGCGTGTCTACTTCCTGAGTTCAGTACTCTGTCACTAGGTAAGCTTCCTGCGATGCATGCCTCGTGCACTGCCTGCCAGCATAACGCGGATAATGCCACAGAGCGGGCATGTGATCGCGTATCTACATCCAGTTCGCCTTCAGCAATAAGTTCACCATCATCGCACTCATACCGCTACTGCGATTGACTGAGCGGTGTTGTACGCGTCCCTACTAACCTACCCCATACCTCGGAGTCAAAGCCAGTTGTGTACTGAAAAGCCGATGAATAGAAGGGGTTGTCGGGTTACGGGCATTTCCTGGATGGGTTAGGGATCCGAATGCCGGCATGCGGGATGATAGGGCTGAAGGCGCGAACGTCCGGGCTGGAGTATTGGTGCTGTCCCATGCGAGAAGTGGTCGTTGAGCACCAGGCGAGAGTATTCCAAAGCCGATTCACTACATTTAGAGGAGGTCGACTCATGAGTGCTTGGGAATAGGGGCCCGGAAATCCTGCTGGGATGGCAGTGTTGGCTGGGCGGGATATCGACAGCACGTCGCACACAAGAAAAAACTAAAGAAATCTATTTGGCCATACATGTTTGACTGTGGGAGTTGATGCTCCCGGCCCAAATTTTCCTGTAGATTTGACAGCTTTTCACAAGGGTCCAACGAGCAACAGGAAACCCAGTATTTCAACATTCAACTTAGCAGAAGGGACACCTGGGACAATCTGGTAAACTTAACCATCATATCAGACCCGGCACATATGAGGGATATCGCTGTTTCCAGCTGATTGGAATTCTGAAATTTTTCTTGGGCAGAAAGCATTCGTCCTCACCCAACCCCGGCTGCGAATTGTGACCAGTCAAAGGAATACATAAAGACTTACAGTAAATCAGTTTCATCAGATGTGATAGCTCAGAGTCTCTCATAGCCTTCAATACTACCAGATGCTCACCTCCTCCTCAGAATTATCATCCTTCATTGTATCGTCATCATCATCATCATCTTCTTCTTCCTCTTCCTCGAAATCCTCATCCTTCATCGTGTCTTCATTATCCCCTTCCCCATCCTCCTCTCCCTCTCCACTATCCCAATCTCCCTCCTCCACCTCATCCTCATCCTCAACCTCAACCTTAACCTCGACCCCCCTCCTCGCCTCCTCCACCAGCCCCTGTACGCCCCCAAACCTCTCCCAAGCCACCCCCACCAGCTCCGGCGTCCTCAGCTCGTTCCTCGACCGCTCCCTGCCCGGCGCCGCCTTCTTGTTCACGTGCAAGTAGATCAGCCGCCGCAGCACGCACGTCATGAGCCCCTCGTTGAACTCCCGGATCCGCCGCTCCTCGTGCCGGTCCTGATGCGCGATCGCCGCCGCCACCAGCTCGGGTGGCAAGCCTTCTTCGCCCCCACCACTACTACCACCACCACCACCGTCGAACCGGATACCACCCTGAAGAAGCTGCTGCTGCTGCTGCTGCGCCTGCCACGAAGCCACCGGCCGCCCCATCCCGTCGAGGATCTGGGGGCGCACCCACCGGGTCCCCGGGTCGACGACCATGCGTAGGTACGCGGGGCTCCCCACCGACGGCGGGGAGCCCTCCATCTCAAAAGGAGAAGAAGAGAAGCGATTGTTGGTGGTGGTGGTGGTGGCGGCGACGTTAAGAGTAATGGTGGTGGATTTTTTCCAGGTCCCGACGCGATACATGGACCACTCGGGCCGCTGCTCGGGGCGCTCCGGGCCGGCCGGGGGCGGGAACCGCGTGTCCCAGTCGTGGAAGACCAGGGACCAGAGGCGGTGACGGGTGGCGTCGTCGAGGGCCTGGACGTGGACGTGGACGCGGGAGGAGGAGGAGGAGGCGCTGGTGGTGGCGCGGACGAAGGCGAGCATGTGCGCGAGGCACAGCTTCTTCTCGAATCGGGTCAGGGCGCCCGAGTAGTTCACCGGCGCTCTGGTCTCGGTGTTCTTAAGGCTCATTGTGTGATTTGGGTGTTGGGGGGTGGCGGGGGGTGAGTGGATAGGGGGTGATTTTAGGGTGTGCGGTTTGGACTTGAACTCGAAGGAAGATCGACCGACAGAACTTGGGCATGCAAGGCATCATTCCCATGAGTTTCGAAGAAGGGATGGATGGCGTGAAGAACTTAGGGGTAATGAAGGCGCAGTCTTAGAAAAGTGTATATGATAAGAGTGGCGGTATCCATGGTACTGTATCGTCACGTACCATACATACCTAATGTTTGCCAAGCCGTAGTTATTTATGTCTGACACAGAGAACATGTGTCTTCAACATACACAACCGTCTTGAGTCAACCAACCAACCCACAGACACCCACCCAGTCGCCTGGGCTACAGTCATGACATGCCTTGTTTGCCTCCGCTGGGGTCTGAGATATAGACAAAAGCTCATCCGTTACAGAGAGATCTCTGTGCTCTGAAGAAACAGAAAACGAACAAGGTACGATGATCCTGGAACATCTACACGATACGAGACATATCAAAAGAAGACATACGATGATAGTAGTAGGCAAGTAAATATATGTAGTCTAGTCAATATATACACCAACTATTCAGCCATGAAAAATAACATCTACAGACCTACTTTAATCCTTCATGCCCCCTATCTTTCTCTCTAAAAAGCCAAGGCAAAACCCATAGCCAGAACCACTCCACCGAACCCGAACCCTGCGGTCTTGCCAGCCCCGGCCGTGACCACCGACGTGGTGGCAGCGGCAGGCGGCGACTGGCTAGCCGTAGCTTGGGAAGAAGAGGCCGTGGTCAGGCCGCCGCCGCTGCTGCTCTTAGTAGGCGAGGGAGGCAGAACGATGCCGGTGCCAGTACCGACGGGCATGGTGCTGTTGCTGCTGCCCTTGCCGGTCGGGTACAGCGCAGCAGTCGAGACGCTAGGCATTGTGGGAAGGACGGTGGCGATCACGACGTCGGTGGTCCCGGAAGCGGCGCTGCCAGCTGGAGAGGTGGCGGATACCGAGTCGGAGCTGTCGGCGGCGGAGGTAGCAGCGCCGCCTGAGGGCTTGGCCTCGGTGGTGTCTGAGCCGGAGCCGGAGCCAGCGGGGTAAGTAGTCTCAGCGGCGGGCTTCGTCTGCGAAGTCTCGCTCACGACAGGGGCAACAGTGGTACCGACTGCGATAGTCTGGGTTGTGACCGAGCCGACAGGGCAGTTGGTCACCGATGCCGGGCACTTAGTGATTGTGCTGACCTGGGTGCTGTAGATCGTGCTGGTAGTCATCGGCACGTTGGTGGGCACGGCAGACTCGGTAACAGGACGGACGGTGGTGCTGACGGCAATGGTCTCGGTCATGACGGAACCGACAGGGCAGTCGGTCACTGATGGGGGACACTTGGTAACGGTGCTGATCTTGGTGCTGTAGATCGTGCTGGTAGTCACGGCCACATCAGTGGGCAGTGGGGTCTCAGCAGTGACGGGCCCGATTGTGGTACCGACGGCAATGGTCTCGGTTGTGACGGAGCCTACAGGGCAATTGGCAACAGAAGGCGGGCACTTGGTGACGGTGCTGATCTTAGTGCTGTAGATCGTGCTGGTGGTCAGGGGCAGGTTGGTGGGCAGGTTGGACGCGATGACAGGGCAGACGGTCGTATAGAGAGGGATGGTTTCAGTTACGACGGCGCCCTTGTTGGGGCAGTTAGTGACAGTGGGAGCGCAAGACGTCACGGTGTAGGTGATGGTTGTCATCACGGTGCTTGTGGTCATCGGAACAGATGAGATCGAGGCAGTGACGGGACCGGTGGAAGAAGCATCGGTTCCGGAGGCTGAGTGGGTAGCCGTAGCCATGCTGGAGGCGTGGCTGACGGAGACGCTGACGGAGACACTGGCGGAGCCACTGCTAGAAAGTATGGCGCGGGTAGAAGTGGTGGAGGCCGAGACGGAAGCAGAGCCGGTTCTGGTCGAGGAGCGCCTCCGAGTGCTGGAGATCACGACGTCATCGTCACTGCATGTGTCTTCGTCATCAACGGAGGCGGATGATGATGAAGATCGGACGGGGGCAGCGCTGGAAGTGCCATTCACAATTGGGTGGCTGCTAGTGATGGTTGCACGAGAGCTGCTTGATGACCCAGAGACGGTCATGGAAACGCTTCTGGTAAGGGAAGCAGGCGCGGAGCTTGAGCTGCTGCGGATAGCGTGCGAGGAGGTGGCAGAGCGCGATACGGAAGCAGAACGAGTCCTGGTAGCCGAGCGGCTCCGGGAGCTCGAGATCACAGTATCCTCGTCATCACATGTGTCATCGTCGTCACCACCGACGGGGACGGAGCTAGTGACAGTCGCACGAGAGCTGCTTGATGACCTAGAGACGCTGGCGGACACGCTCCTGGTGAGCGAAGTAGCCACGGAGCTTGAGCTGCTGATAGCGTGGGAGGAGGTCGATGCAACAACGGCCGCAGATGAGCTTGAAGATGCCCTAACACTCGCGGCTGCGCTCGAGGAAGACGATACAGACACCGAGCTGGATGCTCTCACGGACGAAGCGGAGGACGAAGTACTACGGGATGAAGAGATAGACGAAGCCCGGGAGGCAATAGAGGATGCCGAGCTGGTAGACAAGCTGGAGCTCCTGGAAGCCGAGACGCTGGAAATGGAAATGGAAACGGATACCGAGCTGGACGCAGCGCTTGATGTAGATGAGGAGACAGCGGCAGTGGAAGAAGAGCGGATGGCAGGGGCACTGCTTGAGGTGACACTGCGGACAGAGGAGGTGCTCAGCGTCGAGGAAGTCGACGGGCGGGTTGATGTAGTGCTGATGGTTGGCGGAGTCAAAACAACAGGTGGGCATCTGTCGTCTTCACAACCACCACACTTGAGTGCCGGTGCGATGCTATGGCGTAGAGTCAGTAAAGTCATGCGAGGAGCTGAGTTGAGAATGAAAGCTGAAAGCTCGTATGGCAATGGGAGACGGTGTTCAAGTCTTCGCCTCGCCTCATCAGAACAAAGTGATCACTTACTTCTCGTAGTAGTTCATGCTGTTATGCTCGTTAACAGAACCTCGGTAAGCGTCCCACAACATGACACCAGCAAAGTTGTCTTTATTCTTGTATTTGCAAATGAGGTCCTTAGCGTCGTCGGGGCAAATATATCCGCTTGAAGAAGCGTCCTCGCTGGCCGGAAGACCAATGTAAAGCTCAACATCTTCGTTGCACGTGCCCTTGACGTAGTTCACCCAGCCGTCGTAGTTGAAACCGTCGCCGGTCGCCTCGCAGACAGGATTGTTGTAAAACTGGATGAAGAGCTTATCGAACTGCGCTTCTGAGAGGATGGTGTTCATCTGGAAGCCATCATAGGTGAACGGGCACTGGGGAGCGGCTGTGAGGATCATATCATTTCTCTTCAAGATTCCATCGCAGCCGTGGATACGTTCACGGAGACGGTTTATCATGGCGACGTACGGCCTCTCATCATCTGGTAAGATGTATAAGTCAGCGACTGCTCCGCACTCTTTTTGGTTGTTTGTGTGCCAGGCACTGGATACACATAAAGGGGCTTCTTACCGAACTTCTTCTCAATGTCAAAGTCGAAACCATCAAGGCAGGTGTGGTCTGTCTCGCTGACATCGAACGGACGTGGTCCTTCCCAGCTATGGTCAAAGGGACCGAAGGCGTCGAACATGAAGTCGGCAAATTCCTGGCCCTTCTGTACCGTAGAGATTGCGTAGTTGTTACTGTCCGAGTATTCTCCTCCGATGGAGAGAAGGACCTTCTTGCCTAGGCTCTGGCATGTCTTGATGTCTTCCTTGATGTACGAGCATGCACTCAGAAGCTTCGAGTTCTGTCCGTCCTTGACGTAGACTTCGGCGGCACAATGAGCAGCAAAGTTGGTGCCTGGGTAGTTGGTCCCGTCTCCGTTCTCCGGCGAGTTATTCACGAAGCCGATGGTGATATAGTCAATAGCACTGCTGGCACAGTGCTGGGCCAGTCGATCAGTTGGAGGACCGGATTGCCCCTGGTGAAATATTAGCATATGTGGCTGGAGACTCCTGTGAGGAGTGGATGTAATACCCAGTAGGCGTTCAGGTCGTAGTCTTTGGTATAATGGGCCAGAGCCGGAGCAGCCAACAAGGCCGCAGCTCCAACAGTGCTCGACAGGTACATTTTGAAGAAATAATTAGGCATTATATTAATGTATAAGGACTGTAAGAGGGCCGAAGCCGTAAGGAGTGTGATGATCGTACTTGATCAACGAGAGGACGCAAACAAACGTTTGCACGGCTGGCTATCACGCCGCTTCTTGTCACCTTGACGATTGGCGAGGGGGTTAGGTGTCGGAACGAAGGGACGCAGGGCTCTCGCAACGTATGGACACCCCGCTTGGGATATATAAATGCTTCATGATGCCGGGTGGCTACTACGATAGCCGTAGGGTACTGCAACCCCCCAGCCGATGGACATAGGGGTACGACCATATCGTTTGAGGAGCACACACGAAGACTGCTTAGAGCGATAGGGCTATGACTATTCTCAGAAGAGTAATGGCTTCGCCAATGGTGAGTTTATTTCGGCGAGCTAATGCAGGGGTAAGGCGCCTTGTCATCGGAACGAGGCGAGCTATCTGAAGCCAAGTGGGTGTCTGCTGAATATTGTGATGACCGAGCAGCCGAGACCACGAGATGATCTGCGTGTCCAAGCTTTTGAGCCTCGTCTGAAGCGAGTCTGTTTAATGGAGAAGGGTTTGAATAGGAAGTGATCACAGGAAGTGATGACTCTCCGTGGTCGTGGTCCATGACAGTCCACGACATTGGCGGCCAATGACACTTGGCCGCTTGGTTGTACGAGGTATTAACTCATAGCGACTTACTGTTAATTCGACCAAGGTACATCGCACCATATCGCATCTTGGGCAGATTGCCGAACTCTTAGTCCACCGAGATGACTCAAGAACATTTTCTCTAGGCCCGAAGACTGACTTTCGCCGCGCGCCGCTAGTGAATCTCGGAGAGTGATGGCTTTCGGAGAAGCTAGCGGAGTCCGAAGGAGAACTTTCGCGATATCACTTCTTGTACGATAATTTGCGATTGGTCTCCCAAGAAAGCGTAGCCTCTTCCATCTCCATCGGCGGATAATGGCGTCGGCGGATAATGGCGTCGGCTCAAGGGTGGTTCTGGCACATTCGGTTGGGAAAAGTCCACCCAGAACCGGTCATATTGGTACTTCGACCTGTCAGCAGCTGACTCGATGACATGTTGACATCCAGAGATCTTCCGGGATGCGTCCACTTGGAAGAGCTGAGGTTTCAGCCGTCTAATAAAAGCGTCGTAATTGTGGCTGGCTGTGTGTCCCAAAGGCGGAAGGCTGTAATATAGCATGCTCAACGACAAGGCCAAGGCATGCTGATAGACTCTCTCACTTTCTGAGAATAAAGACAATTCTGCGATGCGTACGACGGAATGCTGGGGCGAGCGAGATTGCTCTGATGATGCTTTGTGGTGTTGCAATAGATTGATGGACAGATTTGTGGGCTTGGCTGAGAAGTCGGGGTTAAATGCCACGTGCCCGTGCTGAGATCTGTGCAGGCAGGGGTGAAGCCTATCCAATGGGGACTACGGAGTACTCTAACTTAGAGAAATATGGTGCGTGAGTGAGTACTTACCTACCTAGGTAGGTAATATAGATGATTCCAGGGTTATTCGAAAACTGTGCAAATGAACGATGTGCCTTTTGCTGACTCACTAATTTTTGAATGACTTCTCATCTACTCGCTATCACACGTACCTTCGGGGTAATAATACATGAAAGTAATGGCGCATAGCCCTAACACCACCGCTAGACAGCTAAGTATGTTGCCGGGCTGTCATCAGCTCGGGTTGGGTTGACGACTCCATGCTCTGGATAAGGATATTTTGCTACGAACATTGCGAGTTAGCAGTAAGCGTAAATAATCTTCTGAATACCTTTTGTGTTGAGTGACTTCATGATGCGGGACCCAATGGGGATTGCCCATTGGATGAACCCCTATTCACCCTTCAACCCCCACCGTAGAGGACCCGGCGATTTCTTGGGAGATTAGACAGCCACATATACCTCAGATGACCATATAGAAGGGAGACAGCTTCGAAATCTTTACATTGGTAATACAAAAATCATATTTGGTATCTATATATAGGGAAATGTCCAACTCCTCCATTGCCCGACTCGCATCTATGCCGTGTCCAAGACAACAACCTCAGCATCAGCCTCCCCAATACTCTCAACCGACAGCTTATCACCGGCGTTCAAGTTGTCAACAAACGCACCATCTCCCTCGCTGAAGACCTCCTCCTTACCGGCCACCCGAATCTTCGCCTTGCCCTTCTTCGTCATGGGGAGGTGAAGATACACCTTGCGCTTGGTGCTCTCCGTCGCCTTGGCGCCGACGACCCACTCAAACGCCTGCCCTGGCGCGATGATCCCGGCACCCATGACGAAGTCGGCGTGGATCGGGATGGAACCCTCGATCGCCGGCTCGGCTGCCTTCTCCTGCTCGGAGGACGCGTCGGGTCCGCCTTTCAGCGGGCTCAGGATCGGCACGAACGCCTTCCTCTTGTCTTCCTCGGAGAAGTGACGGGTGTGGTACCGCGGCGTCAGGCCCCGCTTCCACGGGATCGCCCAGATCTGCAGGAAATGCACCGTATCTTTGGTGTGCTCGTTGAACTCGGAGTGCGCGATCCCTGTTCCACCCGTCGTGAACTGCACGTCGCCCCGGTGCATGCGATAGAACTTGTCCGACTGGCCGCCCTCGGCGCCCTTGCGGAGCATGCTGTCCCGGTGGGTCAGCTCGCCGGAGAGAATGTACTGGTTTTCCGTGTGGTTAGCAAGTGTGCCCGGTCTACAAGGTGGGTGGAGATGATGGTTCGGTACTCACGGAGAAGATTTCGAAGTCGCGATGGGGGTGCGTAGGGAAGCCCGAGTTGGGCTTCACGCGGTCCTCGTTCAGGACTCGCAGAGAGCCGAAGTGGGTGAATCGTGGGTCGTACCAGTCAGCGAAGGAGAAGCTGTGGTAGGTGTTGAGCCATCCATGGTCAGAGTGCCCACGTGTTGCGGACCTGTGAGGGGTGACTTTGGCGTGGGTGAGGGTCTTGGACATGGTGCTCTTAATGGCGTTCATAGACTGCTCCTGAGTGGTGGTGATGTCCACAGAGGAGCTAGAAGAGTGTGTTTGTTTTAATAGGGAGAGAAGTGAGCTAGTATTCAACAAGTTTTCTTTGATATAGGTTTTAGTAGTCGTGTTATCATATAAGAAGATTGCGATTGAAAGCACGAGGAGCGAGAGGGCGAGAATGAAGCGCTTCATATATGCGTGGAGAATTGGAGGTTCTAGAAGGCGCCAATTCTTAAAGGAGTCAAGCAATTGGTGATGATTTGGAAGCGATGACTTAGCTACTTATGTATCTAACGTTAGGTATTCCAGATAAGAAACATCATCCGCCTTCTTTCGAGTCGGAGTTTCCCATAGTATGGAGCTTTAGTTGTTTTGCCAACCACCAACCTCGTCATGGAGGTCTTTGTGTTGAAGGCGAGTGGAGCGCAGACTGCTTACGAGAAGGCTTAGCTCATGCTGAATGATGCTGACGCTCCACTCAACCACTGGTCTCACATTTTTCCAGCGTCATGTGACCGGCTATCCCTGCTGAGACATGTGGCTGATGAGGTACATATTCGTATGTATTGCTCTGTACGGAGTAGGTACTGTTGTAAAGTTGCTCAACTGGCAGACAGACGCCGAGGAAGTCTGGTGGTAAAATAGGAGAAATCTCAATTCTCACATCAGGGAGTTCCACCAAGTATGTTTAAAATTATCACCAAAAATATTATTCGCTTGGGAGATATTTGTTGGTACATCACATCGGTTCAATTATGAATATGGCGCAAAGATAAAGCAGGCAGGCAGGTTCTCAGTAATTCAGTATTGCAATTACAAGAACGCTGGTGGCTACCTAAGGTGCCTAAATAGTGTTTGCAGGCCCTTTGTCGCAAATAGGTAAGACGTCCCTTGAATACAAGTTGTCGACGTCCAGCAACCAACACTTCTTGGGTTCAATACCACGTGGGGTGTTATTATTTCATCCGAATCCCCCCCATCTACGAAGTACGAAGTACGAATACCAGTCGGCAGGAACTGAGGGGAAGCTTCTACTTATGGATGATTTTAACCCGGCTGCCCGGTCCATCCAATCGTTATCAGTCTCTTATCTGACCGATCGATCCTCCACTTTTCTTTTCTTCCATTTGAATTGTCAAGGTCAACCTTGGGATTTCACCTAACCTAAACCTGTGGAAGAAAAAAAAAACCTCTAGTCATGATGACTTCTCCTGCCTGCCCTTGTAGTGCTCACGCACTCATGCCAAAGGCCAAACCATATTTCCACCTATCTATAACATAATATCGACCCTGCTAGAAGTCTCTTACCTTTGTTCCTTCCAAACTCGTGGCCTGCGAAACCAGGAGCTCGATCCTGTCCGTGCCGACTTTGCCAGTGCCCCGCCATCCGACCCGAGTCCGTTTCGTGCAACGACGCCCTGCAGCGCAGCCGAGATAACGAGATATAATATAGAATAAACGGTAGGTCACAAGCTTTAGAAATCGTGGTTGCCCAATGGCCTGTTGGAAACTGCGATCTGCCTGCACTGTTCCTGGTTGGGCCTTTGCTATCGTGTGTTGTTGAGGTTGTTGTATCCAGGTAGCCCACATCTGAGGTCTGTCTCCGAAAGGACAGGAACAACAGCAACCACTGCCACCACAAAGCAAACATCCCAGTAAAATACACACTACACACTCCCTCATATGATGAGCTTCTTTTTATTTTAAATGTTCGACTTCTGACAAATAATGCGGACGAAATCCACTCTGATATCTATCCCCTGATTCCTCTCTACTTACGAGCTCCCCAAGTCACTACTCGACTAACTTACGCCCCTCTGCAACCATTAGTTCCAACTCGGTATTGCACCATGTGTGGCGTACTTGGCCTGATACTAGGCCATGTTGGCGATGACCCGGACTACCCGTCCAAGGCCGCTGTCGCTCTGCATGAGGCTCTCTATTTCCTACAGCATCGAGGTCAAGATGGTTAGTGTGCCGCCCCTGATATCCCTTGTGGTACACCGTCCTCAAGACTTGTTTTTTCCCTAACAAAAGACAGCTTGCGGTATCGCCACTTGCGCCGCTGGTGGTCGCATTTACCAATGCAAGGGTAACGGGATGGCTGCCAAGGTCTTTGGCGACGGAATGCGAATTCGAGACTTGCCTGGTTCCATGGGAATCGGGCACCTTCGTTACCCTACGGCAGGAACATCCAGCAACGCTGAATCACAGCCGTTTTACGTCAATTCTCCTTATGGTCTCACTCTTTCCCACAATGGAAACTTGATCAACGCCCCGGAGCTTAGGGAATGGCTTGACACTGTGGCGCACAGACATATAAACACAGACAGCGACAGCGAGCTGATGCTTAATGTGTTTGCCAGCGAACTCAACGAGACAGGCAAGTCTCGTGTAAACACCGACGATATATTCAACGCCCTGGGGCGAATGTATCAACGTTGCAAAGGCGGTTGGGCCTGTACTGCCATGATCGCAGGCTTTGGGATACTAGGGTTCAGAGACTGTAAGTGTACCAAACGGGTCACTTTACGTTGATTCTTTCTCGTGGAAATCTGTTCTCAACCAGCTTGGCTCTTTTTTCGGTGGGACATGCCCAAATGTGTCTGCTAATCTCCCATTTTCTGCAGCATATGGTATCCGACCTCTAGTACTTGGTGAGAGGGACTCGGACACCCTTCCAGGCGCAAAAGACTACATGCTCGCCTCGGAGTCGATTGCTATGAGACAGCTTGGGTTCAAGAATATTCGCGACATTCTTCCCGGTCAGGCTGTCTTCATTCAGAAGGGCAAAGCCCCTGTTTTCACTCAGGTCGAAAAGCCAAAGGCATATTCTCCAGATATCTTCGAATATGTCTACTTTGCTCGTCCTGACACAGGTCAGTCCTACTTTCCTACATCTCGTGATGATACGATGACTTATTGGCCCTTATATCCATCTGCTAACTTCAGTGGCCAGTCATGGATGGCATTTCCGTCCATGCATCTCGCCAAAGAATGGGATACAAGCTCGCCGATAAAATTCGGGAGCTGCTTGGCGATGATGCCATCAAGGACATCGATGCTGTAATCCCCATCCCGGAGACATCGAATACATCCGCTGCCAGTGTCTCAGAGCGCCTGGGGAAGCCCTATTGTCAGGGTTTCGTCAAGAACAGATATGTGTTTCGAACATTCATTAGTAAGTGGATGCTTCTCTGGTATACAACCACTCCACACGAAGTGTGTGTCAGCTGACGATAGGTTAGTGCCAAAACAAGGTGCCCGCCAGCAGGGAGTACGACGGAAGCTCAGCGCCATCCAACCGGAATTCGAGAACAAATGTGTACTACTCATCGACGATTCCATCGTCCGCGGAACAACCAGCAAAGAGGTATTTTACGCACAGCCAACACTCACTCTTATTTTCATTTGCTTGTGCTCAGCTTCACGCGTCGCACCTTCCATCACTTGACGCCTTTTTCCCTTCACGCTCCACGCACTGAGGGCCCCGTATTACCCCAACAGGAATCCACTGACCAATCTGCCGACAGATCGTTGCGATGGCTAGGGAAGCTGGGGCAAGAAAGGTCATATTTGCCTCTTGTAGCCCTCCGATCACATCGCCCCATATATACGGCAGTATGTGTTTTGCTTCAGCCAACCCCTCAGCTCAGGCGAATTGTAAAACACCTGCTGACTTATGCTCGTAGTTGACCTGGCTAGCCCTTCAGAGCTGATTGCGTCAGGCAAGGATCGATTCGCTATAGCACAAAGTAAGTTGCAATCCGTGTATCCGCATTCAGCTTGGTCAATCATCACCAAAATAGGTGTTTGAGGGCTCTTCACACAGTTGACCCCTGGGCCACATCAATTTGGACCTAACGGCTAACGCTGATCCCCCCAATCAGGCATCGGTGCCGAAGAAGTTATTTACCAGGACCTTGATGATTTGAAAGCGGCTTGTCTTGAGCTGTCACCCCCGGACGGACCTACACAATTCGAAGTCGGTGTTTTCTGTGGCAGCTATACCACACAAGTCCCTGAAGGCTACTTCGAGCATCTGAACCGACTTCGGGGCACCAAGAGAAAAAATCCTACAGCAGCACCAGTCGCTAGTGGAGGCCCTACCATTGTGGTTGGGGGTTCACCTAATGGTACCAGCGGAAGTCCACAAGATGCCGAACATATCGAAGAGCAAGCTGGTGTCCTATCCAAGAGAAGTAATGGTACAAGATCTCCTCTCATCCGGGAAGATATCAGTCTTCACAATGTGGCTACAGACCCTGAAAGACACTGAGTTGTCTTGCAGAACGGTTATTCAAAGGCATTTAAAGAAGGTTTCCCTTCGTCTTGGAGTGGTCTGTGGTGGCTATCGCACCAACAACCTTGCAGGAGAAGGTAACGCATACCCAAAATACTTACCATACCTCAAGCGTTGATACAGATGAAATCATCGCATTTCCACGGTCTTTTCAAGGGCAGAGGAGCGCCTGGTTTATCTCCTCTGCCAGATTAACTTGATTATCTAGGTAGTCTAGATAGAATCCTTTCGGCTGAATTATAATATATGCAGCATACCCCTCTGTCTTACAATGATACAAGTTCATTGAGAAGTGATATTGGCGCTGTCCATGTGGGCACAGCGGAGATATGATGCCATCTTGGGATTTCTCTGATGACTGCATGTGCTAAAGCTTACACAATGTAGATGTCCTGGTGGTTTCAACTGTTCTTGGTAATAACCAGAACTCCCGATGCTGTAAGTTTATTTCTGTGTACATGAACGAGAAAGGGCAGTACATACTGACCACAGTTCTTTGTACCTTCTAGGGCTTCAATTATCGCATCTCTGGAAACCGTCGCCCGCATGGAACTATAATAGAAGGCCATGATTTTTGGCACAGTGGTATATATATAACCCTTGATAACAAACCCGAAATCCTAAGGCCGCTGAAAGAGTTGTTGCTCACGGTTGAATTCCCCCTATTCCTGCTGCTGAATAATCGCAGATCTGCATTGGTGCAAGAAAGACGGCAGGAACAAATTATCTCCCATCAAAGAAAAGACGATAAGGTCGATTACAATTGGGTGACTCACAGACACGGGTAGTTGGTGTAGTTGTTCAGCAAAAAGAAGAAGTGAACGAATTGCTATTGTGCGGCGACTGCTCTTGTTTGTCCACTCCAAAGCGCCAACAATTGGTAGTCGCGTCACCTTCCGCCAAACACCTCGCCGCCACCTACTTACCTCCCACTTCACCACTTCAATACCCACCCTTTTCGCCGCATCATAATCGGCGATCACTCATCCTCATACATTGAAGTCCTACTCCCATTCGTTCCCCAAGCATCAGCGTCGATTGAAAATGCCTCCTAAGCGCGGTCGCAAGACCCCCGCCGTTCCTGTCAAGGGCGGTTGGGTACTGCCTCACGGCATGGGACCGATCCCTTCTGAGACGCAGCCAGCAACGTCTTCCAATGACAACGGTTCAGGCTTGCACACTGCTTCTTCCTCCAGCAAAGAGAAGCATGATACGACTAATGCCGAGGCGGCAGTTGGAGAGGGTAAGAACGAACAAGAAGTTCTACCAGACCTGACATCAGCTAATTCAATCTCAGACCCTCAAGAGTTGAACGCTAAGGATTCGGCTGTCAAGCCAGAAGCTCCAGCGACCCTGGCCGCCGCGCCCAACGAGGAAGAAGTTCTGCCCACTGAGGGAAGAAAGCTGCGGCCCCGCAAGGACAAGGCTGTCGAGACCCAGGGTTTTGATCAGGTCATTCAACCAACTTTGAAATCAGAGGCAGTCGGTAAGCCGCAAGATTTGCCGACTCAGGGAAGACAGCTACGATCGAGAAAGACGACAGTCAAGACCGAACACGGAGAACAGACCATTGAGCCAGCTTTAAAGACTGAAGAGGCCGACAAGGTCACTCAGTCAACATCGGCATCAGGTACAATCGATGAAGCAGAAGGTTTGCTGACTGAGGGAAGAAAGTTACGCCCGAGAAAGGCCAAGGTCAAGACCGAAGATGGAGAGGAAGCCACGCAGCCAACTTCGGCAGAAGATGCAGCTGAATTCAAACCTGAACCTGATTCCACCTCGGTGAACCCCAAGAAACGCAAAGCCCGAGGCAAGAAGGATCCCACCGAGCCAAAGAAGCCAAGGAAGAAGGCCAGGAAAACCGCCGATAACCCTTATGGCCTAACCCCTGGCGAGACTCCCTTCCCCGAATTCGAGGCGCCCAGCGCCGAGCAGTGCGAGTTGGTCTTTAACATCCTATCCGAGATGCACGGTGAAGTCCAAGCACAAGCCCCCGAAGTCATTCCTGCCCCATCGCTCGAAGTTGCCGGCTGTGGTGAAGTCCCCTCTGTCCTTGACGCGCTCATCCGAACCCTTCTCAGTGGCGCTGTTACCTTCGCTGGTGCGGCCAAGATGATCAAAGGCCTGACGGACAAATTCGGCATCCTCGAGGAAGGCATCGGCAAGGGATCGATCAACTGGAACAACGTGCGCCTAGCCAAGATGGAGGATGTCGTCGCCGCCATCAAGGCGGGCGGCCTGGCCAACAATAAGGCCAAGAGCATCAAGGGCATTCTCGACATGGTTCACGAGGATAACTTGCAGCGCCGGGACGCGTACCTGGAGGAGAAGAAGACGGGCGTGCAGGCGGACGTGCTGGGCGCCGCGGAGAAGACGGAGGGGCAGAAGGATCTCGAGATCCTCAAGGCGGAGCAGAACATCCTGTCGCTGGACCACCTGCGGGGCCTGTCGGCGGGCGAGGCCATGCTGCACTTCACCAAGTACCCGGGGGTCGGGGTGAAGACGTCGGCGTGCGTGATCCTGTTCTGCCTGCAGCTCCCCTGCTTCGCCGTGGACACGCACGTGGCCAAGTTCGCCAAGTGGCTGCGGTGGGCGCCCGAGAAGGCCTCGGAGAACGACATCTTCGGCCACCTCGAGGTGCGCTGCCCGGACCGGCTCAAGTACGGCCTGCACCAGCTCTTCATCCGCCACGGCCAGACCTGCGGCCGCTGCAAGCGCAACACCGTCGTCGGCACCGCCGACTGGGACAAGATCGTCTGCCCGCTCGAGGACCTGCTCGTGCGCACCGGGAAGAAGATGGCTAAGCCTAAGCCGGAGACGAAGGGTAAGGGTAAAGGCAAGGGCAAGGACAAGGGTGAAGGGGATGGCGAGGCCGAAGTTGAAGATGAGAATGAGAATGAGGGTGACGAGGATGGACAGGAGGAGCTTGACGAGGACGAGGATATGGACCAAGACGACGAGGCCTTGGAAGAGGATCCTGATGCTGCTGCGGAGGAGGATGACAAGGATCAGGATGAGGGCATTGACAAGGATGATGATGACGCCGAGGCTCTCATTGAGGACGTGGACGCCGAGGGCATGGTTGAGGAGGAGATGCTCGATGCAGATGACTAAGCTCTGACTTACAGAAGTCTGAGACCATTCACGTCTACTTGCCCGTTGAATTCGTCTCCCTGGAGATTTTTGCAGGCATAGAAGAATCGTGGATCTTGCTACGTTATTCTCCCTGATGAAGGAGTATGCGAGGCATTTCAGAGTACCTACCTGGTTGGTAGTCTTATAGATAAGATGTTAAGTTTTGCTGGGATTTCTTCCTACCCCGTATTGGATGTGATGATGTGATTGATGAATGCGATGCCACAAGTCTTTTAGGTGTGATGGGACACTTTTGATACTCCAGCTCTCGTGTTTGATATATGGTATATATAATGTTGTTTCTGTTGCCCTGCGTCACCAGTAAGTATCTCCTAGATCACTCACACTCATACCCTCGAAAATGACCATCATCAAAGTATCGTCGACGTCGTCGTCGAAGGTCGGTCGACAGTAAGATACATATATGTCTAAGTAGCCATTCATGACCACTACTTGAACTTCTGGCTATCGCAACTTTCGGCAGCTCAGATCGATCTCCCGTCGGAAATACTTTATGCTCGGTTCGTTCGCGTACCTATCTTGTCGCCAACGAAGAAAGAGGATTCCTGAGAGACAGAGAGAGAGGTCTCTCCCGGAATTGGCGTCTGAAGAGAGTGATTAACCAACCATCCACTTCTGGGCTGCGGGAGGGAGTAACTATTCAGTGTGAATCGTAACCTAAGGTAGTCCCCCCCGACAACTTGATTGATTGATTGATAGTGTTTGACGATATAGACTTTGCTGCGAAATAGCGATGCTAGCCCTCCCGAAAGAGCACTAAGTTATAAAAAGTTATCTTTTATTTAATAATGCCTATTTAAAATATATATCTTTTTAAAATATAATTATATAATAGCTTCAATTTTATTTTTTGCTTATTAGCTTTTAATTTAAGGTTATAAGTTTTTTTTTAGTTTTTTATATTTATATAAAAAATATATATTTAAATGCGTTTTAAAAAGCGTTAATATTAAAGGTTTTAATTTAAAGGATAAAGGTTTAAAAAATATAAAACTTAATAATTAAAATAATTTATATTAAAAGATTATATATAAATATATATGCTTTTAAATATTATAATAAATATTATATATTTAAAAAAAAGTTTTAAATTATTTATTATCGGATAAAATATTAATAATAGCTTATTAAAAATAAGGAAAAAAGTTAATTTTAATAAAAAAAAAGCTAAAGTTATTAATTTTATTAAGCTATTATTTTTATAAATAATTTAATAGTTTATAAAATAAAGCTTAATAATTTTAATTTTAGATTTTATTATTAATAGATATTAATAATAACGTTCGTTTTTTTTTATAATATATAATACGCTTTTTATTTAATAAATAAAAGCTAAATTTTTATATAATATTTAATAAATTTCGTTTAATTGCGGCAAATAATTAAACGCGATTTATTAATTTTATTAAATGTGTTATTTTTAAGTCTTTTTTTTTATTTTAATAATATTCACCTCGTGCTTAATTTTTAACTTTTTCCCTATAATATTATAATATTTAATAATATAATAAAATATTAAAAAGGCTTTAAAGTTTTTAAATAATTATAATTTATATTTTTTATATT
Organism: Xylariomycetidae sp. FL2044; assembly: GCA_022376275.1. Lineage (NCBI taxonomy): Eukaryota > Fungi > Ascomycota > Sordariomycetes > Xylariomycetidae sp. FL2044. The sequence goes on along the minus strand of JAJNOH010000034.1, from coordinate 368,962 downwards.
TTTAGCGTTTTTAAATTATTTTTTATAAAATTTTATAGGTTAATTATTTTTTATTTAAAAACATTTATTAACGTAAAGCTTTAATAATAATAATAATAATTATAATGCTAATTTTTATAATAAATATTAATAATATATTAAATATATTTATAATATAATTTAAATTTATTTTATCGATTTTTTATTATAAAAATAATAAAATTTAGCGTTTTTATATTTAAATTTTATATAATATTATTTAAAATTATTATATTTTAAAAAATAAGCGAAATATTATTAAAAAACCGGCTTTAATAAAAGAAATATTTTCGAATATTTATTTAATAAATAACATTTTTAATTATTAAATAGCTTTATAGCTATTTTATATTTATATTTATTTTTTAATATTTAATTTAAAAAGCTTATGTTTTTATTAAGCTTTTATTTATTATTATATTAAGCTTTAAATAAATATTTTGATTTTTAAAGTAATAAATTTTTAAAATTTAAGGTTTAATAAGTTATTTATAATAATTTATTTAATTAATTTATCGGCTTTTTTATTATTTTAAATATTAATATATTTTAAATATTATCGAAATAATATTTTAGCGTTTAACTTTTTTATTAGCTTATATATTTAAATAAAAATAGTTTATAAAATAATTAAAGCGTTTTTTTAAAAATATTAAATAATTATTATATTATTAAAATATATAATAATAATTTTTAAGGAATATATTTCTATTATTTTTTAAAGCCTTTTAATAAGCTTTACGTTTTTAATATTAAAAATATTATTATAAAAATTTAAACCTTTTTTTTTTTAGTAACCTTAATAAAACTTTTATATATTATAAACTTATAGCTAAATTTTTTATTAAATATTTTCGATTTATTTAAAAAAAAATAATATCTTAGGATTTTTTAAGCTTAAATTAATTTTTAAAGCTTTTAATAGCTTTTTTTTTATTAATTTTTATAAGGTTTTTATTAAATTTAAATAAATATTTAAATAAATAAAAAATAAATTAATTTATTATTAATAAAAGTTTTATTATTATTTATAAGCTTATTAATAATTTTTAATATTTCAAAGCTTATTTATTAATATAAATTATTTAAAAAATAACGCGTTATTTTAATAAATATCTTTTAAAAATTATTTATATTTTATAAATAAAATATAAACGCGTTTTATTTAAAGCTATTTACGTTATAAAAAAGCTATTATTTATAAATATTATAATATTAAAATAAATTTTTTATATTAAAATTATTATTTTTATTATATTAATAATAATTTTATTAATTAATTTTATATAAACATTTAAATAAATATTTATAATAAAAAAACGGCTTAAAATTATTTTTAGATTAAATTTAATATAACTTTTATATTAAGCCTTATATTTATATAATAAAAATAATAAAAATATTGTTTTTATTATTTTATATAATTTAATAAATTTAATTTTTTAAATAATAAACGCTAATAATTTAAAATAATTCGATATTTTTATAATAATTATTATTTATTTTTTTACGTGCTAGTTAAAATAAAGCTTTTTATCGAATTAAAAGTTAAATTAATATAATATTAGTAATAATTTAGCGACTTTTTCCCTTATAATCGCGTTTATTATAATTTTTTATAAAAAATTTAATATTAAAACATATAAAATTATTTATAACACCGGGTTTATATTATTTTAACTTTTAAAAAAATAAATTATTTTAATTTTTTTAAAAATAAATTAAATTTTATTTTTAATATTATATATTATAATTTTATCGACCTTTTTTTATAATATTTAAACGATTTTTTTAACGTATTATTAATTTTTAGCGTTAATAAATTATTAATATATTTTTAATAAATTTTATTTTTATTAATTATTTTTTTATATATAATATATATAAAAAAAATTAAAATAAGCCTTATAAAATATTATAATTTTATTTTAAAGCTTTTATTAAAAAATTTTTTAGTATAATTTTAACGCTTTAACCTTTAAAAAAATTATTAATTAAATAAATAATTATTAATAATTATCTTTAAAATATTATTTAATATAATAATTAATATTAAAATAAAGCGTTAAATGTTTTTTTAAATATTTATAATTATTATTATAATTTTAACTAATTATTAGCTTTATTTTATACGTTAAACTCGTTATAAAATTTATAATAAATCGAATAAAAAGCGTTTTAATATATTATAAATTAAATATATTTTTTATTAATATTATTTATATTATTATTTTAATTATTAAATATTTATAACTTTTTTTAATAAAAAAAAAAGCTTTAAATTTAAATAATTAATAAATAAAAAAGGTTATTTTTTTAATTTTAAAAATTATTATTATTTTAGCCTATTTTTAAGTTATAAATTAATATTTAATAATAAATATCTTTTTTTTAATATTTTATAAAAAAAATTTATTAGCTATTAATAAGCTTTAAAAATTTATATAATTATTTTATTTTTTTAAAAAAAATATTAAAAATATTTTATATATAAAATATTCGATTTTTTTTAATATAATTTTAATATTTTAAAATAAATGCTTATTTTTATAAAAAAAGGCTTTTATAATTATTTATAATATTTAATTACTTTAAAATTTTATCGTAAAAATATTAAGCTTTTTAAGCCTTATTTTTTATTAAGTTTTTAATTATAACATTTTTTAATAAAAGCGTTTAAAAGCTTATTTTTAGCTTATATTAACTAATAACCTTATAAAATTCTTAATTAATTTTAATATTATTAATATATTTTTTGAAGAATTTTTTTTTTATTTATTATATTTTTTTTAAAAAAAAGCTTTATATTTTTTAAAAACCTTTTTTATAGCTTAATTTTTTATATTTTATTTAATTTTAAATTTTTTTAAGCTTTTTAAATATTTGCGCACTTTAATATTTATTATAGCGTTAATTTATTTTTATTCGATAATTTTTATTTATTATTTATATTATTTTAAAAATAATAATAGTTAATATTTTTATAACGCGATTTATTTTATTTTAAAAATAATAATAGTTAATATTTTTATAACGCGATTTATTTATTTTTATTTAAAATATTAATAATATTTAAAAAAAAGCTTTAATTAAATTAATAATTAAATTATTTAAACGCTTTAAATTATTTTTTTTAATTTTTTAATTAAAATAATTTAATAATTTTTAAGCTTTTTTTATTTAGATATTATATTAATAAAAGCATATAATTTAACCTTAAAATATAAGCTTTATATATTTTAAATTTTAAATATAACACGTTTAAAAATAATAGATTTAATATATAATTATTTTTATAAATTAACCTTTTAAATTCCTTTATAAATATTATATTAAAATATATTAATTATTTAATTAATTATTTTTTATTATTTTTTATTTAAATTTTAAGTTTTTAAATAATATATTTAGCATTAATATTTTTAATTATTAAATAATTAATTAAAAACTTTAATAAATATAAATAATTTACTATTTTAAAAGTTTTTAATATTTTATAATAATTAAATATTAGATATTTATTAATATTTATTTATAATAAATCGTATTATATAATAAGCTATTTTAACGTAATTTTATGCTATATTTTTTTTAAATATAAATTATAATATAAAGCTTATTATTTTTATTATTTTAAAAATTTAATAATATATATATAATATAGCCCGGGTAGTTTTAAATATTTATAATTTTAAAGCTATTAATTTATAATTTTTATATTATAATAATATTTACGTTTCTTTTTAATATTTTTATAAATATATAATATAAATAAATTATAGTTTTTATACGTTATAAATTATAACGCGCAAATTTTTTAATATTAAAGCTTAATAATATATTTATCGTTATTTTTATTATTTAAAATTTATTAATAAGGTTATTAAATAAATTTTAAAATTATTTAATAATTTTTATAATTATAATAAAATTAAAAGTTTTATTTTTTTATATTAAAAAAAATAAAATAATAATTATTTTTATTATAATAATTATTAAAATAAAAATAATATTTAGCTTTATCGCTTTTTTTATTATTATGTTTAAATTAATATTTATTTTAATAGCTAATATTTCGAAATAATTATTTAAAATATTAACGTTATTATTAATATTTTATAAATTAGTAAAGCTTATAAAGCGTTTTTATATATTTTTAATAAAAATAATAATTATAATTTTTATATTAATAATATTAGCCGTTAAATTATTTTATAAAATAAGTTAAATATTTATAATTTTATAATTACTATTTTTCGCTTTAAGCGTTATTTAAATTATAAATATTAATTTATTAAGTTATTAATAAAAGCTAATTTTATTTTTATACATTTTTTATAGCTTTATTTTTAAAAATAACATTATTTAATTATTTATTTAATATAATTTAATAAAATAATTAATATAATTTATTAAATATAGCTTAAAATAATTAGCGTATTTTAAAGTTTTAATATAAAAGCCTTTTTTATATTTATTAATATAATTATCGTAATTTTTATATTTATTTATTTAATTATAATATTTAACGTTAAAATAATTTTAATAACTTAAGTTTTTAATATTATAGTATTTAATAAAAAGCTTTTTATTTACTTTTTTAATAATATTATTAAAAAAAAGCTTAAAGGATTTTATTATATATTTAAAAAAAACCATTTAAATTTATATTTTAATAAATATATTAACGTTTTACTTAAAAAAATAAGCGTTTATTAAATTATATCTAATTTAAATAAATATCTTTTTTTTAATAAATTTAAAAATAATATTTATTAATTAGCTTTTACTTATATAATCGAAAAAAATAATAAGGATTTTATTAATAATATAAATAACTTATTTTTTTAATAATTTAATTATTTTAGCTTCGAAAATTTTAAAAATAATAGTTTAATTATTTAATTATATAAGCTTATTTTAAATTTTAAGGCTTTTTATTTTAATAAATTATTTAATATAAATATATTAAACGTTTTTATTATTAGCGTTATTAAACTTTAATTTTTTAATTAAAACTTTATATATAATAAAAAATATAAGCTTAAAATTTATTTAATTTTTTAAAACTTTTATTAAAATATAAAGATTTTTATAATTAATATTATTAATATAAACTTTCGATAAATTATACGTTAAAAAAATAGGCATTTAAAAATAAGTTTATTAAATAATTAAATTTTAGCGGCTTTTTAACTAATAATAATAACGTAAATTTTAAATATAAAAAAATTTAAGCTATTAAAAATATAATTTAAAAATTATTTATTAAATTAAGCTTTTTTAAAAATAATGATATTATTATTAATCGAATAAATTAATTAAAAGTAAATTAAAGCGAATAAATTATTATTAAATTTAATAAAAATAATAATATTTAAATATTAATTAAGATTTTAAGCAAACTTTTTAATAATTTTGCGTTAAATATTATAAATTTTAACGTTAAAAAATAAACAAAATAATTAAATATAAAAATAAACTTAATAAATTTTTTTTTAAAACTTAGCTTTTTATTTAACTTTAATAAAATAATTAATTATAAAACTTTATAATATAAATTTTTTATTAATAACACTTTTTTTAAAACTTATTTTTAATAATATAAAAATAATGTTAATTTTAGGTTTTTTTATTATAAATTAATAAAAAAAAATTAAAAGCTTTATTTATTTAATAAATTAAAAGTTTAATATAATAATTAAATATTATAATATTAAAAATTTAAATATTTATAAAAAAAATAAGAAAATTTTTACGTAAAAAAAGCCTTAATATTTTACGCAAATTGCGCTAATTTAAATGGTTATTAAAAAAATTAGTGGGTTATTTATAATAGTATTAATAGGTTTAAATGTATAGATAATAAATGCAAGGAAAGGTGTCCCCCCCGACAACGACCCGGCCGGGGGCTCCGTGGTTACGGCGCACGTGTGTGCAGGTGGGCGCAACTGTAAAGTCGGCGGCACGGGTACCTACATATACCCTTTCGGAAGACGTACACTCTCATGGAGGGCTACTATGCCGGGTACAGTAATTTGAGTATTCCTCGTCTCATCTCGAGCAGTAAGGGGGGAGGGGGTTTTTGGTGGCATTTCCTGTGCTTGTGCAGCTAGGTATAAGCTCATGTCGATTTATGGAGGGCAAGGCCACACGGGATGCCCACGTTGGTTTTATATTCGTAACCCTGATTCGTGGTTCGAGGCGGATGGTAAATTTTGACCACTGGGCCCCTTTTGGCCGCCTGCCTGGTTTAACATGGAGGGAAGAAGGGGGTTCGTACGGAGGTCAAGTTAATTATATTTGTATACCTTAGGTAGGTATCTTCGAGGATGAATCATACTGTTAAAATAAAGGGAATTGATACTGTTATCTTGTAAGTTGTGCTTCTCTTTCATGTCTTTAATGCGATGGAGGGCCGTAAATTGGAAGGATGTGCATCAAATGTACTCATACTTATGTAAGTACCTATGTACATGTGGAGACAATACGACGAACGCATATGACGATACGTACTACGGTGCCAGGCCAAAGTTTTAAGACACTATCAGGTATCTTACAGGGTGCGCACAAGCCATCGGGATGGAAAAATAACGTCGGACGCTAGTCAATATCGCTCCAATCCACTATAGGCCCCTGTCATATATCTTTTTTGGCCCCTGTATAACGCTATCCTAATCTCGCGATAGTAGGAGTACCTGCTCCAGTCTTAAGACTTACCCCTAACACCATAGTACACAAGTACTGTACCTACACAAGTACTTAGCACTTAAAGTCTTATCGATAAGTAAGGAGCACCTGCGCTATTCCGGCACGTCCCTCAGAACTCCGACGCGCCCTTGTGATCATCATCAACTCTTCCACCCTAATAACAACCTCTTCCCATTGCTCCCAGAACCTCTGACTAGATTACTCTGGTCACACATCGGTTTGCTCGTTTGGTTACAGATGACTGGCCAGAACTTCTTAGAGCTTTGGCAGCTTCAAGAATTTCCTTCAGCTGCTCCGTGCACACTGGGGACCATAACTGGTTACCACCCAACCACATCTCCCTAGGAAGATTCGATATTCAACATTGTTGGCCTAACTACGGCCATTGCTTGCTCCTCTGATTGTATTGGCTGCTATTTCTGGAGACTCTGTTCTCTAGATTCTTTCCTCATTCACATACAAAAGCCACCATCCCTCCTGTCACCCATCCTTCCACTTCTACCCCCTCCCCACCTGTCTCCGAGTGCTCGGTTCACACACCTGCTGCTATTCCCCGAAGCGGTGTTGAAAGAGTCAAAACAGCCATCACAGCACAACTGCTGGCTCCCTCTCGGATGTACTTTCCCTCCTTCCCTAGTCCATCTTTTAACCTACCTACTTCCTACATTCTCTGAAACTGACAGACCGGTTACTCGCATAGAACACCACGAGAAAACCGATCAGATCGACTGCCTCTACCTCGACCTCTACTTCTACCTCGGTATCGAACGTTCCACGGCGACCGCTTCCTCACTTGCCTTGCGCATTCGACATGCGCTACTACTCGAGCACTCAACATGGACATTTATCAAATCATCGATGACGGGTTCAGGGAACTCCATAAGTTTCCAAACGAGTGTCACCTCTTCTGTCCCAAGTTTTCAGAGGCCGACGAAGAAGATTACAATGTCCTCGAAGATATAACTCCCGAGAAAAAGCAGAGAATTCAAGATGGGAAGGAGAGAACCAATCTCATGTATCGATGCTCCTTGATACTGGGCCTTGAATCCCCTCAGGTTGAAGCTCCCCGTCGTGACTTCGAGAATCGCAGTGCTGAATTCCTCGGGAATTGTCCCCATTGCGTTCGCAGTTGGCATAAAGGGCGTAAACCGTTCCTCAAATGGCTTCTGGAGTAGGTTCTCCGTTCCCCTTTCCCTTTTTCCGGGCTTCGGCGACGAGCATATCGCGTCATGTATTCTTGTGTATGCCAATTCGACTGACTGTCTGTCACAGAAAATGCGATGAGCACATTGTTGCCGCAATGGAGGCTCGTCTCAATGAGTTTGATTTTCGGCGGATCACGCGCGGTCTCGAGAAAGCCCAGGAGTTTATCGAGTCGCGCGGTGGCTCTGCCACTCAGGGCACGTTCATTAAGGAGGACAAAACTGACTTGCTCATAGCACTGTACGAGTCAATTTGTTGCATGCCTTATCTCAGCCTCCCAGAAAACCGTCGCCCATTTAACTACGTCTTTGAGAGGATTCAGCGGAAGAAGCCCCTTAAGTTGGAAGACATACTCCCAGTTATGACCTTTTTCCTCTTTGACGAAAATCCCATTCGTAATGCTTTCGCCGTTCAGGCATTTAAGTCGAAGCCTTCCATCTCGGAAGAAGACTTCGAGTGGGCCATCGACAGGTACTTGTCTGATGCCATTTTAAAGGCGAATGATGTCAAGACTTCATCGCACGACTCTTTATTGAGGTTCTGGCAGGGCTTCTCACATATACTTGAAGCACTTGACGAGAATCTTGTGATCCACTCATTGCGTGGCATGAGCGTCCAGCCGAGTATCTACGAGCTGCTACTCGCCCAGATGGGCCAGGTCAACTCGGTGGCTGTACTCAGGGTGCTGATCGAGATCTTCTGTGCCTTGATGAGGAAGTCTCGTAAAGCTTTCTGGAATGCGTATGGCCACTACTCTCCTGCGTCTGTCGCGGAGCAGATTCTACGAAGTCCCGCGTACCGCCTTCTGCTCTCCCAATCAGAGGACTACGAACCCTCTGAAGATATCCAGACGGACTTGGAGGTGTCTGAACTGGCACCTGCCGCCATCTCCTGGATCAAACCTTTTATTGAATCTATACCCACGAGTCAGAAGACGGACCTGTGCGAGAAGCTTCTGCATCACCTTCTGCAGGACTTCGCCAAGGACAAGGACATGTCGCCGGAAGGGCGAGATGCTTGCCATCATGGCGCGGCCGAGGCGCTCTCTTCAACTCTCGGAAGCTTTCTGTCGCCGGACTATAAGTTTGATATTTTATCATCGACTATACACACCAACGCTGTGTTGAACCTGACCTTGCAATACAAGGATGTCATCATTCAACTAGCACAACACCAAATTTACGCTACAGGCCTGCAACGTACGGCATCGGCGCAAGCCGGGTTATCTGTGATCAATCAGGCGCTCCGGCTTGACTCGCGAATCACATTGGAAGAATTCAGAGTCCTCCACAGCTCCGACAGGGATAATTCCGACGGAATCCAGACCGATGTGAAGCGCGATTCTGCTGGCCTTTGGAGCGCCTTCTTGGGAGCACTCAAGCCCGGATCCTACGACCTTGCCCGATCTATGCTGATCGGTATGCTCCCCCTGCTCACCGTGGAGGCATTGCTTCCGCTGAAAAGAGACGGGCGGCTTAGTCCTGTGAAGTCTGAATTCAATCGCGAAATGCGAAAGACGGCAGGGGTAGTAGGACGAATGATAAATGAGCTGGAGTATTTTGACTCCTCGGCGGTGTCTCAGTTGCTTTCGGATCGTACAGCCAGCTTCCCAATCGTAGCCTCTCTACTCTACGGCGAAGATGCTGTCAGCGATGCTGGCATCTCTCTCATCAAGTATATCACGGATGAGGTTGGGCGGGGTGGTGCGCTGCAAAGTCTTCTGCAGTCCCATTTTGGTTCGTTCTTGCGATCTTATACCAGAGCCACTGAGAAGATTGTGGAGGAAAGGCAGGGAGAGCTCTGGTCCCCCCAACTGAAGATCATTAATTCTTCCAGAGATATACTTGACTCACTGTGCGACCCATCATCCGGGCTTCTTCGGTCCAAAGAACTAAGTGACGCGGAGCAGGCCATTCTTGTAGGCTGGTGGCAGTCCCAGTGGACGTTTATCAACAGCGGTCTGCAACAAGTTGATGGGTGGAGCAAGTTCATCGACGTGGAAACAATGAAGAATTTCGCCCGGACACAAATGGAGTACATGGAACTCCTACTGAGCCAGGATGGAGTGATGGCCTCGGCTTTGAGCTCTCGATCTATACAAAACGCCTCGTCCAATGACGGTAGTGATTCCTCGACCAACTTGATGAAGGCCGTGCTTGAACCACCACGGTCACAGTGTTATGGGCTCTGCATGATGCTCCGTCTGAAGGACCCTTATCTTATCGAGTTGGTCGTGAAGGTACTGGGTAAAATGCTCAGGCGATTTGTAGAGTTTGGCATGGGCATTCAACAGTCGGCTTTGACTTTTATCCGTCGGATCTGCACCAGGACTCCCAATGGAACATACTCTATAAACTCCAATCTGACCGAGAGGCAGCGCGCCGAGCTGATACGAGCACTAGGTGAAGATTCGGAAGAGGTCCAGTTCATGTATGAGAAGAAAGCCGAACCTCAAAAACGACAAACCAAGCTTGACTCCTGGTCTCGATCCGCCAAAGACACGCCCAGCCGGCCTAGCAGCCCAATCCTTTCGACAACAGCCAGCATACCCAAGCAGAAACCCGCTATCAGATCGGGTAAAGATGACATACGCGAGCTGCTGCAGAGTTCGTCTACGGACAAGAACCGCGCTACCCTTGATAAAATCAAGGCTCGTCAAGCAACGAAACTTCCTCCCCCACCTCCTGTAAGTAGTGTCGCTTCAATCAAGGAAAAGCGCGCAAAAGAAGCTGCGGAGAAGAAGAAGCGAGATGCCGAAGCCATTGCTCGAGCCAAGGCACTGCGAGCCCCAAAGCAGACCGTAACCGGCGAGGGGTCTGGTCTTCGAGGTGTATCGGGTGTTCAGGGCAAGGACCATGCGCCCCATAAAAGCGAGATTCTTGTCAACTCGTCGTCTGAAGACGAGGATGACTCGGATGACGACGCCGAATTCTTGGCCCGCACGGGGGCCGGCCGGAAGGGCACTGAGGATTCCAAGGGAATTCAGTCGATAAAGCACAACCTTCAAGGTCCAGTGAAGAAGATCAAAATCCAGCGGTCTGCCAAGGATATGCGAGCTCGGCTTATCCCCCCCATGGACGTTTTACACCAAGCGATCCTGGAGTGGGATATCTTTCACGAAGGCAACGACCCTCCAAACGGTATTACTTGCTCCCGCGTGGGAGATACTTACGGAGATCCTAGCCAGTACAAGCAGACGTTCTTCCCGCTGTTGGTGAACGAAGCCTGGCGTTCTTTCAAAACAGCCAAAGACGAAGCAGTATCGAAACCGTTCGGTGTCAAGGTGGTCAATCGTATGAGCGTCGACAAATTCATTGAAGTGAGTACGGCCATGCCCCTTACGAATAACAAGGACCGATTTCTCTCCGAGGGAGATATTGTACTGTTCTCACTCGGGGCGGATCCCTTGGAAGCAAGAGAAGACTTGCATTGCTTGGCTCGCATCTGGCGTGTTCAGTTCAAGAACGGGAGTCTGGAAGTGCAATACAGACTTAGTGGCCGAGCTGGACCTATGATATCGTCGATGGTCCCGCAAGCAGAATTTTACGCGGTCAAGATTACGAACATGACCACGATCGAACGCGAGTATGCTTCGCTCGAGAGTTTGCAATATTTTGATCTCATGCCGGAAATTCTTGAGGCGAAGCCATCTCCAATGTTGAAGTTCAGTCAGCAGGCTATCGACGATGTGATGCAGAAATATCAACTGAATCCTGGGCAAGCGAAGGCCATTCTAGGGGCGAGGGCAAATGATGCCTTCACTCTAATTCAAGGGTAAGTATCATACGCAAGAAGTAGATTGTCAGCTAACGGAGAGTCAGCCCCCCTGGAACAGGCAAAACGAAGACGATCGTGGCAATGGTTGGTGCGCTCATGACCGGTACATTTTCATCTAATGGTGGAACTGCCATTAAACGGCCTGATGGGCTTGGTCCGTCGAGCAAAGGGACATCGAAGAAGCTGCTGGTATGCGCGCCGAGTAACGCGGCCGTTGACGAATTGGTTTTACGACTCAAAGCGGGAGTGAAGTCCATGAATGGGAGTTTCCATAAGATCAACGTGTTGCGACTTGGTCGGAGCGAGGCCATCAACGCTGCCGTCAGGGATGTGACATTGGATGAACTGGTCAAGGCTCGAGTTGAGGGTGACAGTGAACAGAACCGTGGACCAAGCTCGCGAGAGCTGATGCATCGAGAAGCTGGTCAGATCAAATCGGAGCTGGGAGAACTCCGACCGCAGTTGGAAGCAGCACGTGTAGCCGGGGGCGACCGAACCCGGATAAATCAGCTGCAGCGCAAATTCGACGAGCTGAAACGTCGCCAGGCTCATATTGGAACAAAGATCGACGCCGACAAAGATAGCGGGAACACCACTGTTCGAGAAAACGAGCTTAAACGACGTAAATACCAGCAAGAGATCTTGGATTCCGCCCAAGTCCTCTGCGCCACACTTAGCGGTAGTGGACACGAGATGTTCAAAAACCTGGCTGTGGAGTTTGAGACCGTCATCATCGACGAAGCTGCCCAGTGTGTCGAGCTGAGTGCACTTATACCCCTGAAGTATGGTTGCTCCAAGTGTATCCTGGTTGGAGATCCGAAACAACTTCCGCCGACGGTACTTTCACAGTCTGCCGCGCGCTTCGGATACGATCAGAGTCTCTTCGTCCGCATGCAGCGAAACCATCCCGATCATGTTCATCTTCTCGACACCCAGTATCGCATGCATCCCGAAATCAGTATGTTTCCCAGTCAAGAATTTTACGAGCGCCTTCTTCTGGATGGTGGCAACATGGCAAGCCTTCGTCAACAGCCGTGGCATCAGAGCGGTCTGCTCGGCCCTTACCGCTTTTTCGATGTAAAGGGTATCCAACAGGCCGGGCAGAAGGGCCAATCGTTAGTCAACTTCGAAGAACTCAAGGTAGCAATGCAGTTGTACGAGCGATTCCTTGCCGATTATCCGGACGTCGATTTGAAGAACAAGATAGGCATTATCACCCCTTACAAGGCCCAACTGTATGCGCTTCGCGAGCATTTCTCCCGTAGATACGGCGACAGGATCAAGGACGAAATCGAGTTCAATACCACGGATGCTTTTCAAGGTCGAGAGTGCGAAATCATCATTTTCTCTTGTGTCCGTGCCAGCTCTACGGGTGGTATCGGTTTCATGACAGACATCAGACGAATGAACGTCGGTCTGACACGAGCCAAATCTTCACTATGGATCCTCGGAGACTCGCGCGCGCTTGTGCAGGGCGAGTTCTGGAATAAATTGATTGTGGATGCCAAGTCACGGGATCGCTACACCGGAGGGGATGTACTCTCTCTCTTGCGGAAGCCCGGAGCCAAGGTGCCTGCGGGCTTTTATGATCAGCCCAGCGTTGTGACAGCCTTGCCATCCTCATTGTCCATTTCCGACGGAGTCGCTAGTACACGCGACGGTTTAGCTGCCCGCACATGTTCGTCGACAGAAAATTCTGGTGCCCCAACGCATCATCAGGTCGAGGACGTGATTATGACAGATGCTCCTTCACTTCCTTCCGGACCTCTCAACAGGTACAAAACGCCCCAACTACCACAGCAGTATACTGTTCTAGAACGACCGAAGCCTTTCCACCTGAACAATCCAACGCAGCCAGATTTTGGTGGTATTGACGAGCGTGGCGAGACCTCGGTCATCAATCGTTCGGCCGGACGGCCCGTGATCCATCAGACCGGGCAGAAACGTCCCTCGGATAGCGCCGACGGTGACAAGCCAGTCAAAAGGGTAGGTAAATATTGAAACCCGGTGGGAATTGAACTAATCCACAGAGTCCCAGATTGCAAGCAGTGGTGGTTCCTTGCCATTTTTGAAGCCTCCGCCGAGTGGTCCTCGTGCGATGCCACGTGCTACAGATCCTTCGGCAATGGCTGTCCTAGGTCTAAGCAACAATCAGCCACCATCGCGTCCTGGTGGCTCGTCTCGGCCGGGGCCACCGAATGCACCGACTGTAAGTGGACACACAAGTTCCGAGTAGTTTTTGTATAGTGATACTGATATCAGACTCAGGGGCCATCCAAACCTCAACAACCTCAACCGAAGCCTCCAGGTCGGAAAAAGCCGAGCGCCGACCCTTTCATCAAACGTAAATCGAACAAACCTCGTTGAGTAATATTAAGTGAGCATCCCCATTCATGAAGGATGAGGGGATATGATTTCGTGCAGGAAACCCAGGAAACCCGCGGGATATACAAATGGACCAAGCTGCACGTTTTGAGAGTCTGATCCTCGTGGTTATGGTTTGCATTGCACTGGCGTCCAGACAGGGAGAGAGGGTGTATCATTATACGGCGTGCGGTTCAGCATCAAACTGGTCATAGAATCATCGTTCGGCAGGATAAGCTCCACGTTCTTCAGAGAGCTTTCCACTGCGGTTGGTTCCCTCTCACATCTTTTCGGAGCGGAACTTTACTCAGAAAGCCGGAGCACGGTGGTAGATTTGTGTTAGAGTAGATTTTCCGTTTTTAGTCCGTAGTAGACGAGGACGATGACGACGACGAGGACGATGTCTCGTCAGTGAGATGGGGTACCAGTTGATTTGCCCCGTAAGTTGAGACCTGATTGATTACATCAGGTCTTGACTATATTTGACATGCCCGAATAAGACAGGGCTTTAATGCGGTGGTAAGTCATCATCATCATCATCATCATCATCCTTTCCCAAGATCCCATTCCATCCGTGATGTTTCAAGGAGAGATGATATCTGATACCTCGAAAGGGGTGGTAGTCCTATACTTTCGTCTGTCTGTGTGTGCCTGTGTGTCCCTTGAAATTTCTGCTGTCCAGAGCAGGGGCGATGTATCCTCTCGGGAGTATCTGTCAATCAATCAAGTGGTTGATTGCGTTGATCGTCAAAAAGCTCCCAAGTCGGGTGTTTGTTTCCCCTGACTCATACCTAGATATATGGGAAATCCAATGTCATATCCTACATATCCTGACAGGCCGTTAGACGTCTAACCCCCGTCATTGCGGTGGTGTATTCACCTAGGTTAAGTACCTATCCATACCCCATACTGCCGCCACCTTGCACCGCCCGCCATTCCCCACCCCCCACCCCAGGAAACGAACCCCTATTTCCCCAGGCTTGGCATTAGACGTTGTCAGCCCCTACCTAGCCCCTTTTCCCCATTAGGTTAGATACCTTATATGCCATGCCTCTTCTTGGGTAGCCATTTTGTAAACCACCGCATTATTATGATTCGCCTGTGAAATTGCATGAGTGGTTAGCAACCCAATGATTTTTGTGTGTGGACACATTGACCCTGCAAGCCCACTGGACTAGGTACCTAGGTATCGTCGGTGTTGAGAAATTGGCTAGACTACTTAAGCCGATGGATGTACATTCGCATGCGGGCTGGATAGTCTAGTCCCTTCGTCCAACCTCCTCCCCGTTCCAACCCCTCCACCCAAAAACAACAACTACTTTCTAGAAAGGGCAAGTAACGAGATATTAAGAGGTAAGTAAGGAAAGGTCCTGCACGCACTACTAAAAAAAAGATACACGTTCGTTTTTCCTCGTTTCCGAACTTACGCGCATCGCATCGCATCGCGTCCGGGAAGGGGGGAGGGGATGGGGGAAGAGAGTACGTGCGAGCGAGCGAGCGAGCGACCCCCGGCTTGAGCATGTACCTAACAAACAACCTGCCCGTTATGTTTGTCTCCCTTCGAAGTCCCGGACACACAATTCGTCCGTCCGTTCGTCCGGGGTAGGGTATGGTATGGAAGTGAAAAGTTGGAGCATGTGCATGAATGAGAATCCAACATTCTGCCCTCCCGTAAGGAAACCCTTTTCTTTTTCCCCTTTGTCCTGATTTATCTGTCTGTCTGGGCGAGGGGGTGGGGAATATATATATAAATGGCTGCTTCGGAGTTTCGTCCTAATCTACCTTATTTTAACCCTCTCTCACCTAGACTAGACTATCCTACTTATCCCTCTTTTACCCCCCCCCCCCCCCCCTTTTTTTTTCCCTTCCCGTATGTATATATGTGCGTGTACAGACAGCACTGGGTAGGTTTTATACCCCGAAGGGCTAGTTGGGACTAATTACCTACCTAGGTAAGCAAGTAAGTATTTGTTGGTAATTCTTCTATGTTAACAAACAAACAAACTGATCTATATACCTATATAGGTGCGGCAGCAGCCGGTCTCAGTAAGTAGGCATTAGTTAGTCTACGCTTCAGCTACACGCCCAGGCTTAGGCTATCTATCTAGTCTATCTATGTATGTAACGGGAATCATCAACTGGGCGTTTACACGTAAAGTATCGATCGGACACGGCAGTCTAGACACTCAAGTCCATATCATCCATCATCCCATCATCTAGTCTACGTGGTAAGTAAGTAAGCCGGACAGACAGACAGACACACAGACCATCCATCCCTTTCCAACCTCTTCCTGCTCCTATTCCTACTCACTCCTTCGTTTCCTTCGAAAACATAACTAACTCTTCAACGATGAAAAAAAGTAGATAAACCAAATCTTACGGAACTACGTATGTATAAATGTTAACTTGCTTATTTATCTACCTACCTACCTCCCTACCTCCCTATCCTACATGGTAGATCAACACATACATACATACACCACCTCAACCCAGCTCACACAATAGATGATACCACTCACTCATTTCGAGGCTTCCAGGGGAATAGGGGTGGGGTGGGGTATTCGGATTAACACTCCTAAGAAGAAAAGAAAATTAAATTAAAATAAATTTCTAAAACCCGAGAAACGCCTCAGTAGCCTCGTTCTCCTCCCTCTCCTCCCCGCCCCCGCCCCCGCCATGGGTATAGGTACGGGGTTGAATCTCTCCTCTCAACGACATACTTTCTTCATCGTCGTCATCATCATCATCATCATCATCGGTACCCCTTTCCTCGCGCTCCCGCTCTCCCTCGTGCGCGACATCGAACCTGGCCGCGCCCTGGAGCTCGCGCATGAGGGGCTCCAGGGACTCCCATCCTCCCCTCCGCGGCTCGCCGCCGGTGATGACGCCGCCGCCGCCGGTACCGCCGCTCCGGCGGGCGTGGGAATAGTAGTATCCCGCGTCGCCCTCGGTGGTGGTGCTGGACACACCCGTCGTCACCGCTCCGCTACCGTCACCCCCAATGTCGTCGTAATCCTCACCGCTGCCATCGCCGCCGCTGCTGTGGTAATGATAGTGAGCTTGGTGATGATGATGATGATGGTGATGATGAGACGGCTGTCCCTCGCCATCGACCCCTCTCCTCACCCTCTCGTCGAGCTCCTCTTCCCGCTGCTCCATGGCCCGCCGGATGGCGAGCTCCCTTTCGAACTCATGTTGCAGCGAGCTGAGCGGCGATCTCACCGCGGTCTCTGGCATTTCGAATCTCTCCGATCCTTGGTGGTGATAGTGGTGACGGTAGTGGTAGCTTCCGCCCCGGAGGCTACTTCCTGCTCTTCCTCCTCCTCCTATTGTTGATCCCGAGGGGCCGCCCACGGTGAGACTCACAGGGCGCCGTCTCTGGCGGCTCATGGGGTCTATGACGCGCGGGTACTCGGCGGCGGAGGCGTCGAGGCTGTGGGCCGACCGGACTGAGGCCGAGCTGTGGCGTCGCTGGAGAGCTGGCGGCGCCTGAAGTTGTTGTTCATGTAATTGTTGTCCTGCTGCCGTCATTGTTGTGGAGGAGGGAACGCCCGGTTCCCGCGGCGGTAGATTCTGGTCCCGCAGGATGGAGTTCAGACCCTCCATCAGGGGTACCATGGACTGGAGCCAGACATCGCCATTACGCTCGAGGCGGCGCAGTCGCTTCTCCATGTCGTGGATGCGCTGCTCCTTGGCGCGCTGCACCTGCTCCAGGAGCTCCTGGCGCGAGAGCCGGTCCAGCGCCTGCTGCTGCTGCTCCGCGGCGAGCGCCCGCTCCCTGCGGCGCCGGTACGAGGTCCGGTCCGCCCCCATTAATGATGATAATGATGACGAGGTGGAGAAAGAAGGCCCGGGCATGGTGCGCATCGTGTCGAGGGCCGTCTTGCCTTTCGGTTTGACAGCCGATATGGGCCGCGAGGATGACGGCGAGCCTAGATGCTGGCTGAAGCGACCCAGCACCGGCGACTCGGGCCAAGCCGGGTTGCCTCTCGGGACCACCTTCGGCAGACTTGGATCCGGCGGCGGCTGATTATGCTTCAGTTGTGCTCTCAACTGCTCTATATCCTTCTGTTTCCTCTCTCGCACGCGATCTCTACGGCTCAGCGCCCTCACGATCTCTGTGCGGGGCGACGGCAGATCTGTCTGCACGGAGCGGCTCATCGTCTGGAAGGGCGGCCGGGGGAAGACGAGGTTCAGGGGCGAGTCTGTCTCCTCCGTCGATGACGGCGGCCGTACCACCCGGGCAGTCTCGGCTTTAAACAGCCTCGGAGACGACCCTGTGGTCTCAAGGCTCTCGGTTACGGATCGCCGCTGGACGTCGGAGGGCCATCTTGTCTCGCCGCCTCCGTTGCCGTTGTCAAGGCCTCCTGGGCTCAAGGATCTCGAGGTCTTTGGGCTACCCAAAAACTTGTCGCCGGGGTCCTGAAGCTTGGGGCCTGTTTTCGCCTTCTTGCTCGACCTTCGGACGGGTAATGTCAGTTTGATAGATGGGAGTGGTGATATCGTTTCGGGGGGCTTCTCGGCTCTGCTGGTGTCTTTCGCATGATCTTGAACAGCTATATCGGGATGAACGGCTTTCTCGGTACTTGTCTGCTCAGATGGGTTCTCTTTTGCACCCGCCACAGTGGATTGCTGCGATGGCGGTATAGCGGTTTGCGCGCTTCCTGGCTCTTTCAAAGATACTCGCTTTGGGGTTCCGGTATGCGGCTCCTTTCTAACTGGATGCGAAGCCAGTGGATCGGTGTGTGGCACAGGACCGAATTTGGTCTGAGTTGGCGAAAACTGCTGACTAGAGCCGGGATTGAACCAGACCTGAGCTTCCGGTTCTTTGCCTCTCCGAGTAGGCGGCCGCTGTTGCGCTGATCGTGTAGGAGAATCCGATGACGTTCTTCTCGGAGGCGCAGCAAGTGCCGTATGTCTTTCAGACCGCGGAGATACTTTGGGAGAAGGCGAGGTCGTTGATATCGTTTCGCGGTCTTCGGCCACCGGTTTGAGCACCGTCCCAGCTCCATATGAGGCCCAGTTTCGGGGTATTCTCAGAGTGGTGTCTACCTCCCGTTCGGAAGCTTCTTCCATGGATTCACGGGTTGTGTAGCCCGAAGGATGAAGCGGACCCAAGTAAGAATATTCAAAGGGGATTGATATGGCAATATGACGATATCCACCTATGGTTGTGGCAGCTACAGCTGAGTCAGGAAGTTGGATGACAGGCGGACGGGGCTTTGATCGCTTTCTGCGCCCCTTCTGGCGTTTGCGGAAGACTTTGAACTTCTTCCATATCTCATCTTCCGAAGAGCTACTCAGGTGATCGGGTATCGACATGAAGTGGCCCGGTGGCGGAGCTGTAGATAGCACGTCGAGAATGTTGCGCATGGGATTGTCGATACTTCTCCTCTCATCATCGTGACCCTCCTCATGATCCCCCTCATCATTTCCTCTGCCTCCCACTTGGCGCGACTTGGTGCTGTGTTGACGGGACGGAAGGGCCTCGCCTGTCGCCGTAGGTGATCTCATGTCGAATTTCAAGTCCGGCATGGACTGAACGACGGATACTACTGAAGGCGCGTAGGACTTATCCAAGTCTTTTTCGAGAACTTCCTCCAGGTGCATCACTATCTCGGTCTCAACCAAAATAGCGGAGCTGGTTGACGTCGAACTTTTCCTGTCCATCCCAGAATCGTTAGATGGATGGTTCGTGGCGAACCTTCTCCAGAACCTTATTCCTACCGGCTAACGGCAGTTTGCTGTCAAACGCTGAGACGAGGCACGCTACCGCTACCCAGGTCTTCTGCAGGGTATGGATCAGGCTGTGTTCGAACTCGGCATACAATACAAGTGATATAAGGCTGTTGGTTGCTCAGAGGTCTTGCATAATATAAGACAAGGAATTTGACTGAGAACAATGGTAAGACAAACAAACAACAAGAACAGATGGCGCTCTCGCGAGGTCAAAACCTCTAATAAAGCAATAAGGGGCCCGTCCTCTCGAGTAAGGAACATGTGGAGGCCGAGATTGACCACGGGCGGCAGAGATCTTCCATTTCATTTGGTAGAGTGTGAAGGGAGCTGGCAAGCTTGCGACAGAGCTCGAGTTCGCTGTAAGCTTTGGGTAGAATAACGAGCGGCATGGACTCTGGATCGACAGAGACTCAAGGCCTGACTAGTTTGGCAAGGGTAACCCTGGAATGGGATGCACACGACTTTATATAAGTTCTGCCATGCTGAGTCGGACACGGGACGACGGGCTACCCAAATCTAACCCAGCTCTAGGCCTATCCCCATTCCCCTTTCCCCTTTCCTGCAAGGGGATCCTCGGGTCACGATATGTGAGGGGATAGAAGCTAGGAGAGGATGTGAGAATCCGAGGGTTGATGGAGGTCGCTTGTTGCTTTTGGGGGCTGCTTCTTCAGAATTGCTGAAGGCGGGAGGACTTGCTAAGGGCCGCCACTGGACCAAATCACCGTGGTAGGCCGAACACTAGTCAAGCCACATTCTTCCCGCAGCTATACTAAACATGTAGCTCCGTGTAGGTCTCCCGGCTCATAGTAATGGACATGAGCGAGTCATGTGTTTGGAGAGAGTCAAGCACAGCTTTGGAACGTGGCCCGAACTGCAGCAGACGGGCAGACTGCTGGAATTAGCGGCTCCGCGTCAGGTGGTCTATCGAAACGCGTGA
The DNA here is from genome assembly GCA_022376275.1 of Xylariomycetidae sp. FL2044. NCBI lineage: Eukaryota > Fungi > Ascomycota > Sordariomycetes > Xylariomycetidae sp. FL2044. The sequence continues at coordinate 348,213 of JAJNOH010000034.1, read as the reverse complement.
CGGCAGGCTGAGCCGAGTCGTCCATAAAGTTGGTAGAGGCATGAAGAAGATTGGCGATGCGTGAGGAGCGGGCCGAATGAGTAATCTCCGACTACATAACTCGGGATACTCTGCAGGACCTGTTTATATCTACCTAGGTAGGTTACATGGATAGAGTTGATGGAGAGAACTGCCATGAATTGACGTTGGTGAAAGCTCGAAGAATGCTTTACCGGTACATGAATGACCGTTATGGAGACCAGTACGACTAGTCCAGTGTCCAGTGGGCAACGGAAGCTTCCCCAGCTTCGCTAAGTAGTTGGCCTAGATAGAAGCTCTCAACTTAATCGATCCTCAGCTCAGATCGACTCCGCCATAACGGCTTTCAGATGAGATGCCCCATTCATCAAGGCAAGCTACTAATTGAAACTGAAAGCACGACGTCGATGTATGGTCTGCTAGGGGCGGAAAGTCTCGGATTTTTTGTGTCAAAAAATTACATGCTTCGTTCAGTATTAAAAGCTGCATCGACGGAAGATGGTCCAGTAAACTTCTGGCGAAGAGGACGCCGGAGTCGTTGCAGAATGCCTACCATTTTTCGAGTCAAAGAGCTCCATCAAAGAATGCAGCGTCTGTATGTATCAGAAGGCTCAGCGGGACATAACCCTTCAGAACTATGCGACTGCTGATACAGAATCACATGCAATCGAAAGCCTCTTCGATTCTTCGACGGCGCCTTGAGATCATACGAAGATTGATGAATCACAGCATATACTGATGAATCACAGCATGCGCTGCGGCTTCTAGATAAGATTCGGTCAGTCTATAAATTCAATGGGGTTTTCAGAAAATATAATTGAAATGGAAATGTGCTTCTCGATGCTGGGTGTTCCAATCCTCCATATTGTGTCGTGAAAATGTCCAATTGCTCTTTCGATGCTGGGTGACGTTGGTCTAATTTGCGATCGACCTTGATGATTCATTGACAGTCTAAGCGGATCCCGTCTCAAGTTCACCAGGATGATGCTCTCTCTATTACTGTAACATAAGTAACTACAGGTCAATTTATAGACCGAACAATAAAATGCAATCCAAAGAGAATAAAACCTCATCATACTTGAACGTCACTTCTAGAAACGACAATTGCGATACACTCCCGTCGTGGCGACACTCCAACCCCTGAGTACATAACATAGGTTGAGTACCTAGGTACTCACAAACCAGGAGGAGTTGACCAATCAGCGCTCGCCTCATAACCCCTTTCGGACATCCCTCAACTACAACCTGCGCCGACGACCGCAGACCGCAACCCGCCAACGCAAGCGACAACACAGCGAGCAACAAGCCATTCTCCCTAATTCACCATGTCCAAACCCTGGATATTCATATGCCCGTCCAACCGGGGTATCGGCCACGCCCTGACGCGACACCTCCTCCTCCGCACCTCCCTACCCATCCTAGCCACATCCCGGACGGACCCACAAGCCGCCAAACACAGCATCCTAGACTCCCTCTCTTCTTCTTCTCCTTCTTCTCCTTCCTCCTCTTCCTCCTCCTCCTCCTCCTCACCACCACCTCTAGACCAGTACACCCTCGAAGACACCGCCTCCCGCCTGCACATCGTGCCCCTGGACGTGACCTCGGAGGCCAGCGTCGCCGCCGCGGCCGACCGGGCGGCCGCGCTGTTCCCGCGGGCGACGCACCACCTGCACCTCGGGTTCGCGCTCCCGGGCGTCCTGTACCCGGAGAAGAGCCCGCGGCAGGTGGACCACGACGACGCGCTGCGCAGCTTCCGGGTCAACGCGCTGGGCCCGCTGATGCTGATGAAGTGGTTCGGCGAGTTCCTGCCGCGGAGGGGCACGGATATGTCGTTGTTGTCGTCGTTGTCGTCGTCGTCGCCTTCGTCGTCATATCTTGACGACCATAATAACCATGATCAAGAAAAGGGAGATGATGATGGTGATAATAACAAAATAGATCATCCCCTAAAGATCCCCTCCCACGCCACCTGGCTCACCACCACGGCCCGCGTCGGCTCCACGTCGGACAACCGGCTCGGCGGCTGGTTCAGCTACCGGGCGTCCAAGGCGGCGGCCAACAGCCTGACCAAGACGTTCGACCTGTGGCTCGAGGCACGCACTAGCAGCGGTAGCGGAGGCGGCAGCAGCAGCAGCAGCAGCAGCAGCGGAGGCAACGCGATGGCGATGGCGTACCACCCGGGTACCGTGCGCACGGGCTTGTCCCGCGAGTTCTGGCACCACGTGCCCGAGGGCAAGCTGTTCAGCCCCGAGTTCGCGGTCGAGAGGATGCTGGAGGTGCTGGGGAGCCGGGAGGTGGGGAGGGACCGGGGGAAGTGCTGGGATTGGGAGGGGAAGGAGGTTTTGCCTTGAATTGTTTTTCTGCTCCTTTCTTGAAGAGAAAGAGGGAAAGGAAAATGGGAGTTGAGTTAAGTTGAGAGGAGAGCTGAAAATTGATGGGGAATCTGGGTGACTAGGAGACAAGTCCCTTACGGGTTCGTACGTATCTTATCACAGAGCCAGTGGCATTGGGCTTGATGCCTTTGTGAGTGCAGATTGAAGAGTAGAGGCTTATGGCACCAGGGCAGTTGCTTTACCACGCGGGATGAGAGGCGGTAGGGGCCGGGCGATATTTGGCATAGTATGCTGAGATGGCACGGGAAGTATCAAATGGCTGGACCAGTAATCATACCTTCGATACTATTCTCCAACAAGTGGTCCTGTGGTCTCGCTCTCAAGGCCAAAGAGCTTCTCTGGAAATGTCTGGGCTGTTGGTCAGGGGGGACAAAGGAAAATGGTATCAGAACTGTCATACCAGGAAGGCTAGGGAGTTGTTGGGTCTCGTGGATACTGTACAAGCAGCTATCAGTTAGACTATGTCGCATGAAAGTTTCCCAAACTTGAGTACCTTTTATACACTTTTTGAGTCGCACATCTTATCAAGTCTGGAGGGTTCAGTTGAGCTCGTCTCGGTCATGCCACCTGGTCTAGATGGGTCATCTTTGTCCCCTTGATCCTGTTACCGCGGAGGCAAATCTCTTCCTCTCTCTCTCTCTCACTCACTCTCTATCTATTCATACACGCGAAAAAAGGGGGAGGCGCAGATTTAAGCGTCAGTATGATGCCCCTTTTTTGCGGCAAACCAAAGAGCACGAATCGCTAAGCACTCCACAGACATGTCCCACAGATCATAGCTCGCAACTCAATGGTTATATAGTCTATATAGTTAAATCTATCGAGGTGGAATCATTGACTGTCTGGGCTCGTCAGCCCATCGGCCAGCAATAACAAGGAGGAATCAAGCTTATCATTCTTCCCATCCATCATGCTGAACGCAGTATAGCGTAGCTATTGTGAGAGAGTCTGGTAATTTTACTCTGAAGGGAGGGGATATAGTCAGGGGCATCTAGCATACATACCATAGATGGTTGCCTCTTGTAATTTGCATCACACAAGGATAACAATAACCCAACAGGGCGAGAGAGAACAATAAGGGGCGAGGCCTCCGCACAGGCCTCAACAATAGCATGACCATCACCATCCCCCATTAAGATTCGGAAATGGGACAAGACAATCTCATATAACTAGTAGATGCTCAAGAAGTATGTTTTTGAGGCTGCTGAAAAACAATTTTGAAGATTTTCAGAATCGGACAGAACAGGTCAAGTGTCAAAATAACAGACACTTCTTTATTATTAGAACAATGAGAAAGAACTCTCTCCCATTACCCGCTCATCACACTCATAAAAAACTCCTGAGTCCATATCTAACCCTGTGATGCATGCCTCTCTTTTACAGTTACAAAGCCACATCCTGGAAGGACGCGCCATCTCCGGGCGAAGGCGCCGGAGCCTTCTCGTCTCCGCTCTCGTTATCATCTTCTACCTTGGCCGCCTGGCCTCCCGAAGACGAATCGGCCGGTCGCAGGGCAACTTTCTGTCCATCTTTGTCTTCGAGTCTCACTTTCTGCTCTTCCGCAGCCTTGGCTTCCTCCCCACTACCTTCGGCTTCTTCGCCGTCGGCGCTACCACTATCGCTGCTCTCATCATTTCCTCCGTCTTTCTCCTCCTTGTTCTCCGCTTCTTTGCTTTCCCCGTTATTTGCCGCTGGTGCTGGTGCTGGTGCTGGTGCTGGTGCTGCTGGTGTCTCTGGCAGGTCCTTCTGTACTTGGGCGGGCGCGGGAGAAGGGCCGTTTCGCGTTCCCTCCTCGCTGGGCGGTCCTGGTCTCAGGGCATCCAGGTAGAACTTGGTAACACCGAGAATCCTGCCGTTCTTCTCGCAGGCTTCTACCCACTCGGGTCGCACAACCGGGATGTTCATCTCGACTGCCTTTTCCCACTGTACACCCCTGCCCTCAGTAGTGACGAAATGTGTTGTGTCGATGCGCACACCATCCGCTATCTTGGCGCCGATGCGTTCCACTGCCTGGGCGAGGCTCTCGCGCATAGCAGCGGGCAGAATGCCGGTTGTGATGGTGATACCGCTGAGGTCGGTCATCTTGTGTGTCCTGACGACGACCTGTTTGCTCGCGAAGGTACCGGCCGTCGTTCGTAGCACGAGGTGGAAAGAATACTCATGATCGACGGCCAGACCACTAATCTTGGTGCTGTGCATCTGCAAGGGACGAGGGATGTTTCCGGCCTTATGGCCATTGCGGTAGAGGGAAAGGGAGACAAGGTCTGCGGTGGCTAGCTCGATGGGGTCCCACTCGAGGACTACCGAGGTCTGAGTAGCATTTCGGCAGCGAAGGACGGGGGTACTGGGTTCGGAGGCGCCGAATGAAGAGAATATCCTGTCTTGGAGGGTAGAGAAGCGTGTGTCGGCTTCGGCTTCAGAGGTGTGGTTGCGGGCAACAGTGATGTCGACTATGGAGCCGGAGACAATGTTGGGTGGCAGGAGAATGGAAGGAAATTCAATCTAGGGGCACGTGTCAGCTCCTTCGAGGTCTTAGGGCATTTACGATAGGGAATCGGTGATCGCGGTGAGTAGAATCCTGTGTGCGGCAAGTTGCGACAGCCAGGAAGGCTGGCATGATGGTGCGTGTTTGAGGGGACAGAGCAGGGAGAGAGCTGGCACGTACCAGGCGTTTGTCCGGGGTCAGAAGAACAGTGACGCCGGCATCGACTTTGCCGACAGTGAGGGAAACCAGCATCTCGAGAGAAAGCCGAGAGAAATGAATATGACGACGGCGCGTATTCTGGCAGCTTAATTGCGCCGTCTTCTGTACAGGTCCAGCGGGCACGGAATGGAATATAACGTTGAAATAAATTTGGTGGTGTTTCGTGTTTCGTGTTTGGCTGAGGTGATGGAGCCAGGGAGCTACTGTACAGTGACTTGGCGTAGGAAATTGATCAACCTGAGGTACGAAGTATCCTGTGTACTCTACAAGTATCTGATAGTACCTACCTACCTATGTAGGCAGCTAGGTATATGAGCATGTACATGTCCATGTGCAAGGTTGACTATCTATGTAGGTACCCAATGTTATTAGACCTTGCCCAGGTGGGACTTGGCAGTACCTCCAGTTACTAACATGGATGGATCCATAGATGTAATTGGCAGAAGGCTCTGACCTCATCCAACTCCTGATGTTGTCTTGTCACTCGTCGCTGCTGCGGTAGACAACTTCAAAGCTGTCAAAGAAAATGGAAACGTCAATATAATACAATGAAGGGTATCTCATTTTACTCCTCGCGTTCATGTATACATTTGTCCCTTCTAGTAAGACCCATTCCTTGTCCCATACATCGGAAATCAGCACGCCTAAACTTCTGTATCGTTACGGCTGAACCCCTGTCCAGAGTAAAGGTCTGTAACAAGGTATCTTGACCCGACATTGTGTACAACGCAATAGCATAGTGTAGGATAGTATAGTACAGTCATCAATGGGGCTACAATAGTTATGCGCGCACAGATTTCTGTGGCCTCTTGCTCGGCGATTGGTAGTGTTGCTGCTGTCTTTTGCCAGGAGCTTGTTGCGCCGCCATCACTTGTAGCACATGTCTTCCCTGTTGGTCTCGACGAAGCTCCAGCACGATGGCAGAAGCTATAGGTTCGACCTGCTTGACGAGGTCCGCAAATCGAAGGTTGCAAATTGCTTTAGAGTTTTGGCTGTTAAGCATCACGGTCCCATACAGATCTTTGATCACGCTTTCCTGCCCGTTCGCCATCGGCCGGCCATCTCGGGTGAATCCTCGGGCCTCCAGGGCAACACGCATAGCATGTACTACCTTCTTGGCCGCCTTGCTATTTGGGAAGGGCGAGCCCCCGCCCGCCGTGGCGGCAAGCCAGAGCGGCTTCTCTTTCTTTTTGATATATATGTCCACTATGAACCGGCCGTAGGGGTGTTCTATCTTGTCAAAGTATCGCATGACATGGGGGTGAAAGCAATGGTTCCGAGAATATTGGACGGCGAGCTTGGCCGTGTTCGGTACCTCGATCGAGTTCTTGTTCAGTTTGAGAGGACGCAAGACGCTGGGAAAATAAATTTGGTGCTTCTTGCAGAGGGACAGGATTTCCTGGTTAGACCGATCAGCTGATCCAGTGAAAGACTGTGAGGTCGGTTGTCCTCCCGGAATGATGCCAAGGTTTCTGATGGCTTCGTGATCAGGTGTCGTCGTCGGGATAGGCTTGTTGGCGAAGCCTCGTTGGAGAACTACTATGTGATGCGCGGCCTGTATAGTTCTTGTTGGGCTCTGGCGGAAAAGGTATGTTGTCATGACGTAGACGTTCTATTGCTGCGCGCGATCAGCAGGGCGCAAGGAGCGTCCAAAAGGGGAGCGAGAATGGTGAAAGGTTTGGTGGCTTGGAGAACATTGAACAAACCTTATAGGTACCTACTTAGAGGTAGATAGAAAATGTCCAAGTACCTACCTAGGTTCTCTAAGATAAGATGATACTGCAGATGTGGCTGTGAGGGGCAGCTTATCTGAAGTATTTCCGTAGCAGCAAGAGGGGAGGTAGAGAAGATATGAGCACAAATAATTGAATCAATCTATCTCCGAAAGCCTGAGCTAATCACCTGGGCACCACAGTGATCCCTCCCCGCTATTTATACCCCACCGCTTGGGCGCACATCTTCCAACTTTTCTCGCCTGTCAACACATCATCGCAATCACAAACACCCACACATACACGCTCTACACACTACCACCAACCTCAACCTCAACCTCAACCACCAAAGTACCAAACCACCAAACAAGACAACCGATTGCTATTTATCATTCAAGATAAGCCATCATGCCTAAGAACAAGGGAAAAGTACGTTTAGACCCCCATCTCCTCTGTCTCTCGTCTCTTGTCGATTGTCTCTTGCGCTGCATCATATTGACACGCCACACCCCGCTACCTGCCCCTCCCTGCCGCACGCCCCGCCAACCATCACCACCTCCGTACTTTACGATGAGCCGGGATTCCAACTGCTAACACGCTTGTCAACAGGGTGGTAAGAATCGACGTCGAGGAAAGAACGAGAACGACAACGAGAAGCGCGAGTTGACCTTCAAGGAAGATGGTCAAGGTATGTCAGCCCTACAATCCTTTGTCCGTTTCCGAACATGCCACGCTGCACACCGCACCACCATCGCCCTGCCACCTCATCTCATCCTACCATTGCACTAGCAGCACCACTCCATCCCCATGAATACGGTATCACAGCCCATTGAAAAAGAAAACCTGCGCTAACCTGTTACTTCTCCAGAATATGCCACCGTCCTGAAGATGCTTGGCAACGGCCGTCTCGAGGCCCAGTGCTTCGACGGCGCCAAGCGACTGGCACACATCCGGGGCAAGCTGCGAAAGAAGGTCTGGATCAATAACGGAGACATTATCCTCCTCTCGCTGCGTGAATACCAGGATGGCAAGGGAGATGTCATCCTCAAGTACTCGGCCGACGAGGCCCGTTCCCTCAAGGCCTACGGCGAGTTGCCCGAGAACGCCAAGATCAACGAGACGGATACCTACGGCCCCGGCGACGACGACGAGTGCAACTTCGAGTTCGACGAGGACCGCGACTCGGAGTCCGACGAGGCCGGCGCCAAGGGCGAGATCGAGATCGACGACATCTAAAGCCCTCTCTCTCGTCGACCGCTGGTGGAAGCACTTCCCCACCTGGCCCTCGGCGTCGCACTGCCTGCCCATCGTCAATTTCGACATTATCTCCATTTGCTCTCCTCCTAGGCAGTGCGATCAATCAGACCGGGTTTAGTCTGTCTTCTCTCTCAAACCCAGGTACAGGCTGCCGCCTTTCCTCGTCCTGTATTTGGGTCCCGCGACAGCAAGGGGTGGTGTTTCGTAATGTCGGAAGCAGTAAGACAAGGAACCATGGTGGGAGGGACGTCATGGATTTCACCCTTAATTACTCGGTATCCATTTTCTCGAATTGTCAAAGGCTTTTTTTTCGGCCTTTCTCGCGCTTGGGAGTGGTGGAATAAAAAAAACACGTTTGGGAAGTTGGCATCTGGTGGTAATGATAGAAACGACTATTGCTTACGACAAAAGATAGACCGCTCTATAATACACATGCCTCATCTTCTCCGCACTTCGTCTTGTGGTCCTCATCAAGCATTGCTAGCCTCGTAATTTTCCATGCTTACTGACTGACTGTCTTGGTCTTGGCCCAATAATTTGAGCATGACCCATGGAGTCGTGACTAGAACAGGCTACTTTCTTTATTCATTCCCTCATCGTCAACGAAGTTTCTGGGTGATATACCTAGATAGACAGACTGATATACATGCGTTTATGTGTTTGTGTATAGCTTAGGTGATCCGAGCGGGATCTCTTATTATTCTGCATCATTACCTACTTAAGTAATGTTACTCGATCTCAACTCCCCCCCCTCCCCCTCCCCCAAAACATTTTCTCTTGCTTCCCGTTCCCTATTTTCGCTTATTCACGTTGAAGAGCATCAGCATGCAGAGGAATAAAAAAATAATAAACACTCTGTTTGTTTGTTCATCTGTCTATCTGTACTCGCCTGACTGACGACCGAGTGAGTACCCTCCTAACCAGCCAACTGGGCCCGAAGCATACAGGGTATAAGGTAGCTTAGATAGAATAAAAAATTGGAACTGTACCAAAAGCCTCGATTGCTCGTTTTCGAGCATACCTTTCTTGGGCTGCATAGTCCACCTCTTCATATGTAGAGCTGGTTTGTACACTTCGGGCTTTACACCTCATCAGTCATCATCATTCTACGCCAAACCACCACCCCATTCGTGTCTCCGTCCTCCTAACCGCATTCCCACGTCTGACACGCCCTCTGCTTTCGAACCTATCTCCATCGCCAACGTCCCCGTGGCACGATTCTCTTTAGACACATCCATAGACTTTCAAGCATAAAGTGACTTCCTCCTCAGTTCCCGCGGATTAGACGACTCGAACAGGTTCTACCACTCATCATCACTCTTTTCGTCATCTGTAGTATACAGGTCAGTAATCAACCATACAATTCACCCATATGCTCCATTTTGAATGAATCCGGATACAGACGACACAGGAATGGAGAGACATACCACTATCACGAACCTTGGCCTTCCGCTTCTGCAAAGCCGCTGCCAAAGCGTCCGCCATACCTCCTCCGCCGCCCGGCGCAACACCAGCTGGAGGCAATCCACTACCATGCGGTCCAGTGTCCGGGCCCCCGGCAACAGCCGCACCGCTCCTGTCGCGGATCTGACTCCTATCCACCTTCTTGAGCGCGCCGATGCCACCCGCCTTCTGGATGCTATCAAGCATGGCGGAGCGACTGGTATCTGCAGCTGGCGGAGCTGCCGCTGGCACACCAGAAGCGTAGCCTGAGTCTCGGTTCGGTGGTGGGGGTGGGGGTGGAATGCCGCCGGCACCTCCAGGGGGGGGTGGAGGTGGAGGGGGCGGTGGCATGCCGGCTCCCCCTGGTGGAGGTGGAGGTGGTGGCGGAGGTGGAATGGCAGATGTAGGTGGTAGAGGGGGAGGTGGAGGCGGAATGGCAGATGTAGGTGGTAGAGGGGGAGGTGGAGGCGCAGAAGATTGAGGCAAAGGAGGAGGTGGTGGTGCGGAAGACTGAGGTAGAGGTGGTGGAGGGGGCGCGCTCGACGCTGGAAGTGGTGGTGGGGTACTTCGAACAGGTGGTACTGGCACCGGTCTAGAAGCAGCTGGAGGCAGTGGAGGTGCCGCTGGAGCAGGTGTTTTGGGCGGCAGAGCCGGAGGTAATTGAGGAGGTGGCGGTTGAGGTTGCTCTCGAGGTGGTGGGGGAGGTACCGGACCCCTAGCTGGTGTTGCGGGGGCCACATTGTTCAATCGCTGTCCAGTGAAAGCAGGAGGCACACCGAATTTGTGACCAGACTTTTCTTCCCTATCATCGACAGGCGTCTTCGGTGGTCTAGGCGGCGGTGGCGGACCAGCTGGCGCAGCTCGGGGTGGCTCATTATGCGCATATCTCCCGGCATCCGGGAGGGCAGGAGGTGCATTGAAACGCGGCCGAGGCGGCGCAGGCGGCTCCTGGGGAGGTGTTGGTTCTCGATGTACAGTCTCCGACTTACCTGACCTTCGCGGGGCTGGTGGGGGAGGAGGCGCACCACGACGGGACCCAGATGATGCCACGCCCGGGCTTTCGGCAGGTGACCGTCCACTCGAAGGGGGCGGTGGAGGTGGCGCTCTGCTGTGACTGCTGGCACCATTTACCGGCGGCGGCGGAGGAGGTGGTGCCGGTGCGGGAGTAGATGCCTTGCCTACTACTGCGCTTCCTTGTTCCTTCAAGAAATCAACAATAAAATCTTGGTTATCTTTAATGAAGTCATCTGTAAGACCCTGTTCCGACAAGAAATTCCCGAAGTTATCTCGCCAGTGCGGATCGTAAGCCTCTAACGTAGCAAACTCGGAAGGTGGCTTGTGGAAGCCATTGACGTTGCCGGAGGAGGATCTCGCATGCGACTGAAGCGGCGGGAGACTGCTTCGAGGGGATTCGGGAGGAGTCGGGGCAGAGGAATGCCTATGTCCTCCAAAGAGGCCTCCGAAGAACCCAGACTTGGCAGGCTGTTGTACAGACCCGCCGAATGGGGTGTTCCTCGTAGCCTTGGATGCGTTCTTTTCCCGCTCGTCCATCTTCTTCTTGAATGTTTTTGCCTCCTTCTCGTCGACAAAGGACAGACCGGCTAGACAGTCCTCGAGCTCGAAGGTGTGGAAAAAGGTTCGATCTTGGTTATAGGACCATGTGTCGAATATCTCCTGGTCCCAGATGACACCTCGACCGGCGGGCTAGACAGCAGTTGTCAGATGGAGTCGAAAGAGGACAGGTCTACACCATGTGGATAACTCACAGAAATATCTACCAGCTTCAACCAGTATGTATTCCCGACTAGGTCGTTGGAGAGCACGATAGCCCCTTGGAGGCCGGTATAGGTCCATTTTGATCGGTTTGGGTATGCGACATACAGCCTCGTAACGGCGACAGCTTGAATCTTGTTGGTCTGCTTGGGGACTACTCGCTTGACAGTCTCCTTGTCCTCTTCACTGAGGATAGATGGCATGGTGGGATTGGAGGAGCAGCGGCGGTCCGTTGGGAGTGTAAAAGTTGTGTAGGGTAATAGAGTGTCAACACCGTCCGTATCTCCTGCCGGCAGAAGCCTAAGTGATCATCGATACAGGCGTTAAAAAGTATGAGGAGGAATATCGGAAATTGTATACGGGGAAGATGTTGAGAAGCATACGCGTGCAGTGTCGGCGCTTAGTGGGTGTAGAAATGCGGCTCGGGGTGTTGGCCAGTGATGTCGATGTTGAAAGAATTGAGAGTGAGAGGTCCAATGAGGAGAGACGGAGGCACGACAGCAGCACACCGGACCGGAGAGAAATGTTGGGTGGCAGTAATAATACTCAAGTTACTGGAGCTGGTGGGATCGAGCTACTGTACAGTAATTACTCCGTACGAAGTACTCCGTGACAGAACTGTCAGCCTGAGTTCGTTTTTAAGTACGAAGTGCCTGCTCAGTGTATTGTATGGTATATATGGTATCGTGGAGTGCTAGAATGTCAAATCTTTGCATAGAAGAAGGGGCCTGGGAAAGATGTCATCGGCCACGCTGTTGTTAACATTGGATGGATCCAACATTGGAACCGAACTTGTAACTTAAAGGGTATCGCGAGAGCCCGACATCATCAGCCCAGAAGCCCAACCAACCACCCGGGCAGTCTTTTTACAGCCCTGGAGGTCAAAGTTGCAGCGAAGTCAAAGCCACAGTTCCACCTTTGCTGGTCTGCATACATAAGCAAGTACCTAGGTACCTACTTATGTACACCGCCACACTTTAGGGGTAACGATTCCCCTCACCTCACTCACCATCGAATGGATGCTCCCTTGGAAGTCTCATTCAATACTAGACTACTAGGTAGGTTGTCATTCATTCCATGCCAGCGTGGTCATACTCAGAAGCCTACTCGACTCAAGAGTCCTTGCTCATCTCTTGGTAGCAGGCAGGCAGCCGTGTTTGTTCGTTTTACTGATTAGAACATACAAAGTTAATCAACCCCGAGCGAGACGCGCGTAGTATAAGTGAGCCAAGTGCAAGCAGCGTCATCTTACGCCTCCTCGCCGTTTAGGCAGCCTATTCGCGTGTGATGTAGTTTCCAGCCTGACGCAGACTTTGATATATGTTCTCGCCAAGAGATTCGTACTCGAGACTGTTATAAAGCACGAAGGGGCTGAGGTACACAAGCCAAGGTGCAAATCTGGGGTACCATAGGATTTCATATTCATTTATTCGTGCCCGTCATATCGTATCCCGTCTGCACTGATGGAGTCATTAGATGAATAGCGAGACCCATCTGCTCCGTTCCTTTCCCTCTCCCATCATGTCCAGTGTCGAGGGTCATGAGTTTATTTGTTGAGCTCCTTCGCCTTTGCCTGTCTCTCCTCCTTGGTACCCTCCTGTTCCGGCATACTCTGGGGAACAGCAGGACCTGGGTGCGCCTTGTGAGCCACAAACGATTTTGCTTTATCGGCGGCTTCGCCCACAGGGTTGGCCTTGTGGTCATCAGCCTTGCCGGTCTGTTGGCAGCAGATTAGCATCGCAGAATGATTGAACTAGCTGATAGACCTTAAGGTAGCCTAGATATGTACCTACTACATATATGTATATGTATGTAGGTAGCTAAGGATACATACCTGGGTTGTGGGGTTGTCGGGCATTTTGTGTTTATTGGATTGGATGTTGGTCTTCAGAGGTATGGTAGAGATCAAGTGTGAATATTTCTTTCTTGTTGGCGCTTACAATATAGAGAAGTAGCTGAAAATGACTTATTAAGTAAAAGAAGAGAGATGGTATTTTCAATAATGGTGGTTTGCCTTAAGGTTGTTACTTATATGTCCCGGACGACTCAGGTCGCGCAACCTTCCTTGAATGCTGCGCTACAGTTGATGACGTATCTAGGTTAGCTCTCTGAAAGTGAAACCCGTGATCCGGCGTCACAAGTGGCGCGCAGCTTAAGCCGATGATTCGCGACCCCGGATTTTCTGACGAAGAAGCCTGATCTTTTGATCTTTTGATCTGACTCACCTACCTACTTCAGGTTAATACACATGTACCTACTAAAATACCAATCAATACGTCCATATGCTACATGCTGCATGCCACATGCCACAGAGGTACCACACACTCCCTGCCTAACCTACTACCCTTAGTAGCCTAGAGGTAATACGTGCCGCTATCGCTACCGCTACCGCTACCGTAACAGGCTGACTTGGAATACGCGCGTCTGCCGGGTCGAGATCCTCACGGCGAATATGCACGAGAGAATACCTTGACTTCCGAAATCCGTCGCGTCCCTTACCACGACGTGCCCCGCATGTCTACGAACAATGCGCCCCAACAAGTGAAGCTCTCACTGCCTCTGGTATGGCCTCTGGCCCCATCGCATATCCAATCGTATCCTGACCCACCGCCTAGGAATACCAGCAGCACCTCTTTCAAGAACTCCGCGCCGAAGATGAACTCGTTGTTATTGCGAAAGGCCTCGGCCTCATGCGCTTGATCACCAACTTGCTCCACAGCTACGATGCCTCCGGAAACAATCTCATCATTATCGTCGGCGCAGACGAGAGAGAGAATGCCTGGATTGGCGAGGCATTGGCAGAGCATGCTGCTATCAGCATGTCTCCCAAGGCCAGGGGCTTGACCGTCGTCAACACAGACTACACCAGTGTTGCTGCTCGAGAAAAGATGTATGCGAAAGGCGGTATCTACAGCATAACATCTCGCATTCTAGTCGTCGATCTCCTGACTAGCCTTCTCGATCCCCAGACCATCACCGGCGTCCTCGTCCTGCACGCAGACAAGGTTGTTGCTACATCTCTCGAGGCTTTCATACTTCGCATATATCGTCAGAAGAATAAAAACGGCTTTCTCAAGGGCTTCTCGGACAATCCTGACCCTTTCACTGTCGGATTCTCCCCCCTAGCCACGATGATGAGAAACTTGTTCCTGCGAAAAGCATCTCTGTGGCCCCGATTTCATGTGACAGTCGCGAGCTCTCTCGAGGGCAAGAAGAAAGCCGAAGTCATCGAACTGGAAGTACCCATGACAGATGATATGAAAGAGATCCAGACAGCCATCATGGAATGTGTCGAAGTGAGCATACATGAACTGAAAAAGGGAAACTCTGGACTAGAGATGGATGACTGGAACCTCGATAGTGCCTTACTCAAGAACTTTGACGTCATGGTCCGCCGTCAGTTAGATCCAAACTGGCACAGAGTCAGTTGGAAGACTAAACAGATTGTCAGTGATCTAACGGTTCTCCGAGGACTGTTACATTCAGTCCTCGCCCTCGATTCAGTTTCCTTCCTCCAGCACTTGGATACGATCCATGCAGCACACTCTCCGCAGCCTGGATCTACAAGGCAAAATCAGTCTCCTTGGCTGTTTCTTGATGCCGCACATACCATCTTTGATACTGCCAAACGAAGGGTGTACGCCAGCAAGGCCAAGGCGACAGAGAAAAGCACTATCGACTCACTTCGTCCAGTGTTGGAAGAGCAGCCCAAATGGGCATTACTCGCAGACATCCTTGAGGAGATTGACAGAGATCTATACTTCGAGCCTCCAATGCGAGATGACTCGAACGGGACAATCCTCATCATGTGCTCCGACACGAATACAGCGCGTCAGCTTCGAGATTACTTGCAAACCATGCACGTACAGCCAAAGGCGGAAGCGGACGAGAACAAGGCGTCGAAAAACGGCAAGCACAAGCCATCCGCTGCTTTCATGATGAGGCGAAAGCTTAGGAGCTACCTAAATTGGAAAAGAGAATTTGCCAAGGTCAGCAACTCCTTATTCACAGACAATCAGAAGGCGCTCGAGGGAGCCGTGGATCCTCGGATTGCCCAGGGTGGCTATAAAGGAAAAGCGCCCGCCAACAAGAGACGACGGGTTCGTGGGGGTGGCACCACCGGTGCTGCCCCCGGGCGAACGGCCAATGGAAGTCTTGCACAATATTTCGAGAAGCCGGCCGAGGTAGCCGATCTCATGGACGAAGTTCAGATTACAGAAGAAGAGGCGAACCAGAAAGCGGACGTGCTAGCTGATCCACTCGAGGACATGGAAGACTACTTCGAGCTTTACGAAATGCAGGATCTCGTCGTAGTCCATGCATATGAAGGCGATCAAGATGAGCATATTCTCGAAGAGGTCAGGCCACGGTATATCATCATGTATGAACCAGACGCGGCCTTCATTCGCCGCGTCGAAGTCTACAGATCATCACACAATGACCGGAATGTCCGAGTTTATTTCATGTTTTATGGCGGGTCTGTCGAGGAACAACGGTACCTCTCTACCGTCCGGCGGGAGAAGGACGCCTTTACGAAGCTTATCAAGGAGCGTGCTAGTATGTCTGTGGTCATGACGGTCGATGCACACGGCATCGAAGACCCTCAAGAGGCTTTCTTACGGACGTTGAATACTCGAATAGCCGGTGGTGGCAGATTAGCGGCCACCGCCCAGCCCCCGAGGGTCGTGGTGGACGTACGAGAGTTCCGCTCCTCGCTGCCTTCCCTCCTCCACGGACGGAACATGGTCATTGTACCGTGCATGCTGACGGTCGGGGACTACATCCTCTCACCTAACATATGCGTCGAACGTAAGTCCATCAGCGATCTCATCAGTTCCTTCAAGGACGGCCGGCTCTACAATCAAGCCGAGACCATGTTTCAATATTACAAGAACCCGATGCTCCTGATCGAGTTCGACCAGAACAAGTCATTCACCCTTGAACCTTTCGCCGACCTTTCGGGCAACCTGCGGTCGGTCAACCCGAACGAGGCCCCTTCGGATTTACAGTCCAAGCTGGTGCTCCTGACACTGGCCTTCCCACGCCTGCGGGTGATCTGGAGCAGCAGCCCCTACCAGACGGCCGAGATCTTCGAGGGCCTCAAGACGCAGCAGGACGAGCCGGATCCAATCGCGGCCGTGCGTGCGGGTCTTGACAAGGATGCCAGGGCCGAGGACCACCAGCAAGCCTTCAACCTCGAGCCCCACGAGATGCTCGGGGTCGTGCCCGGCGTCACGCCCAAGAATCTGAAGAACCTGACGTTCGAGGCCGAGAACGTGCGCGAGGTGGCGAACATGACCGAGGACGAACTGGGGCCGCTGATCGGGAGGGAGGCGGCCAGGCAGCTGCATGGATTTTTCAGCCGGAACCTCATAGATATCGATGACTAGGTCGTGATAATATGTTGAATATATATATTGAAAAGTAGTGGATAATATAATAAGTGCATGAATGCAGATTGTTCACGAGTGATATAGGAAAGTTGTGAACCCAATCCTCTTACAATTCAAGAAACTGATTCGAGCAAACGAAAGGTAATCCTAGCCAGCCCTTTAGAAGACAGACTCCTGACCATCTGGTAGTCTACCATGTGTCATATTATGCCTTCAACATGTCCGCAACGCATACGGGACGAGACGTATCACTTCACTTCACATAGCAGCGAGATGAAGCCAGACCGGTAGCAAATACACAAGCAACGGTATTTTACAACAATGATACGGGCTGAGAAAAGAGTTTTACCATTTAACGGCAGCTGAATCGTTCAACTCGTAAAGAACAACGGGTATCGTAATATCGTAAAAAACAGAGAACCTCTTCTCCCTCCTTCCTTTCTTCCTCTGATGCAATTCTTCATCACTCCCCCCTCCAACCAACCAAACAGCCAACTAAGCCGGAACCATTTCCATGTGGTATCAATTCTTCATCCATCAATCAAAAACCAAGGGGAAAAAACCAAACGGTATCATCTTCTTCTTTCCTGTCTCTCTCTGCCGCGTGCGCGCCTCCCTCCATGTTCGCTTAGGAGGTCACCCCCGGCTTTGCTAGATCCTACTAGTGGTCGTAGCATGGGTGCCTCTGGTGCCGCGTCGACTGCGGCGGCCGCCGCAGTAGCCGCAGGTCAGGAAGCCGATGATGATGCCGAAGAAGGAGACGACGCCGTTGATGATGGCGTGCAGGATGTTGCCGATGCCGGCGATGACGGCCATGATGCAGTTGCCGATGGTGCGGAAGAGGGATTGGACCTGTTTTTGATTGATGGGGTTAGTTAATCAATTCATAGTGACGAGTCATGAAATCAAGCACTCGATGGTAGCGAGCCGCTACCCCCCATGTAGGCAAGGCTTAGGGGTGGTTGGGCGGGAATAGGATAAACTTACGCAAGAGACGACGGCACCCATTTTGACGGTTTGGTATGGTTTGGTTTGGTGTGGTTATGGTAGATAGAGTTTGTAGACGGCGTGAAGCTTATGTAGGTAACGCAGAAGTGCGGTTTGTTGATGTTGTTGTTGGTGTAAGAAGTAGGTAGGTAGGTGGTTGTTGTTGTTTGTTGAGAATGATGAATGGGTATTGGGTAACAGCTAGCGGGAAGGTCAAATGCCTTTTATATAACAAAACCACACGTCATATCAGACAAACAACAACAACCTTCAGTCCAGTGTATATAGTACATGCATGGATGATTTCCAAGGAGAGAACCCAATCTGCCTACCTAGGTTAAGGGGAACCCACTACTACTACGCAACTGGAATCATCCATCCCATCTTTTCCACTGACGGTACCTAAGTAGCCGACCTTGGTAAAAAGGAAACCTGGAAGCAAACAGGCGAAGAAATTGCGTGCATGCGACGTGTGTATGAGACCTGGGAAGAAGTGTTATTAGGTCATAGATGCGCCAGCCCGCCAATGAGAGCCCGTCCTGCCAGTTCACAGTAAAGGCATACGAGAACCGTGATGGGGTACACGGGTACACGGCAGATGAGCCATACGAGCCCAGAAAAGACCTGGACAGTATCCAGTGCTTCACTGTTGCGTGGTGAGACGCGCGCGCGCAAGCTACTTTCCAGCGTGGTTTCTCACGATCTTCGAACAGGTATTGAATCGACGTCATTGCTTCTTGGGGTGGTTCGCCCCACCCATGGAACTTCCCCGTCATCTCGATGGAATGGATGGAATGGAGATTTGGTTTGCTGTGGCTGAGTGGTTGGTGCCAAAATCAAATCCGCCTACCACGATTTCCATTACCCGATTGGGTCTGCTCAGAATAAGTAGGAGCAAATGGTCCGCTAAGGAATTGCAGGAATCATCGCGATTGCAGGGCGATCTACGAAAGTCATCGTCCCAAAGAGGAAATAGAGTGCCACAAGACCCCCCCGGTGCGCCACAACTATGATGTGGCTTGACTGTATCAGATGAGTGAAGAAATGGGGAAATCCACCTGAGCAGGCTGGAAAACCTGTTTCTCGCCTACTGAGGTCGTGAGGCTCCCGCAGATATGACGTAGACTAGGGGTGAGAAAGCGTGCTGGGTGCGGCTAAAATCGCATTTCGCGATCAACATCCATCTATCGTAGCGATATTCACTTTCTGGGTCCCTTCGTGCTGCCTCGTGACAATTCCATGCATGCAGGCAGGCGTGTCAAAGACTTTCAAGCCGATCTACTGTCTACTAGAACGAACTGCGGGAGAAGATGTCATCATCTCCTCCCGCGCCTCGACCCCTCTCTTGCTTTGCTAAAAGTCTCTCCCAAAGATGGGATGGTCACTCGTAGAACGTCCTTCACTGCGGAAATGGGAATAGCCGAATTCACATTTTCGATTCAATCAGGTTGAATGCGGCACAGCTTAAACTCAAATGGTATTCGTACACTTCGGCCTAGCCAAATACGTGTGGTTGGTGTTCATAGGAGCCAATGCAGGCTGGCAGGGCTCTGGGGCTGGCTGTCTAGGTATCTGTCTCTCTTGTCTGACAGTCGACGCCGAACTTGATTTACATCCCTGCACTGACGTAAACCTAGAGTCTCGAGTGACAGACAGCCCTGGAGAGGAGCCGCACCACAACCTTGGAACACCCACCACCAGCCCGGTGGATACTATTAAACCTCAAAGTCGGCCTTCTTTCTCCGCGCTCCCCTTTTCTTCCCTTTCCCTTCTTTTCCCCCCATGCTTTTGCCGTTGTAGTCAGCCGCACCCCCCGTCTGCGCGAAACGAGACCGGGCAAGCCGTTGACTCCCAGTCGCCGCTGCATCTGTATAGACACGGCTTGACGGGATCAAGTTCTTTGATGAGGAAGCCTCCCCTTTACTGGCTGGTTTTGGCTATCTCTCCTTGATGCGTAAAAGCCTCCCCGCTGTTCCGGCGTAAAAAGAAAGCAACCCGGCGCGACCCCGGTTACTGGTCGCAGGGAGTTGTGTATGTATGTGTGTGTGTTCGTGTGAAGCGTTCGAGTGATCTGTGTAGCATATTTTCGAGGCCTTCCCGGTCCTTGAAAACTTGCTCCGCGCTCGGACGTGTAACACTGGACGCGCACACACGTGGCGCGCGATTTGGCAGCATCGTCTCCCTTGATGCATGCTCCTACTTCGCCGTCAATTCGCTGTTGGCTGGCGATGTTGTAGCGTTCCTCTCTCTTTCGGGGGAAGAGCGCTCCTCGCTCAGTCGACGCGGAAAAGAAAACACACATCTCCCGGCTCGGAAAAGCGACTGCGCAGCATTCCGGTCGACGGTACTCTGTATAGTCTCGCTATGCTCCTCACTTTTCCGGCACCCTCGCAATCGCAGCCAATATAACCACACGAAACTTCCCGACTGCCCTCCGTCTTCCGCCTGCCGATACGACTCCTCCGATCGAAGGTTTGGCGCTCTTTTCTCGAGGAGAAGAGGACTTGCGTTTTTTGGCTCGTAAGCCGGCCGCGATTGACACGAATCCCGACGTAAGCTTATACTCGAGTAAGGAGGGAGGTGGTGATTGGCGGAAAGCCGGCGCGTAGGGCCGTTTGGAACCGCCTCCCCCTTTTCACTCGCCCCTTTTGCCGCTCCGATCGAAGCATCGCGCTCTCGTGAGTGGTCGAGGGGGTTAGAGGGGAAAGGAGTCGATGGCGTCGCTTCTTCTCGACCTGGCGCGCTGTGCCGACCCCTCCCACCTTTCATCCTGGCTCTTGGATTCGCTAGACCGCGATAACTGACTCGTGGCCGCCGCCCCTTTTCCTCTGGTATCCTCGATCGAATTGGCGCTCCTCTTGGAGATTGCTGTCTGTTGGTAGCGGGACGGATGCGACTGGGAAGGCGAGGGCAACAAAACAACTCCAACCGATATAAACATTTCATGGGACGACTCGACAAGCACTTATGAACGAACCGATACCGCCGAGAGCCTCCCTTCGAAATCACATTATACCCACATTGCATACCTCAATCCGATAACTACGACACATGAACAACATGCGGAGGGGCAGGGCATCATATCATTATCAAGATTGCCACCCATTGCGGTACGAAACGGGGCGGACGTCTTACTGGACCTCCGCTCGCGGATTAGGGTTCTGGAGTGTCCAATCTACCCCAATCTGCCTGCCATCTTGATTCCCGGCATCAGCCAGGCAGAGACAATCACAGATTTGACGTCCCTTTTCCCCCATTCCGTCTTACCACCCACAACAACCAAGCCTATGGCAACGAGGCCAAACCACAACTACGACATTCTTTTTTTTTTCCCTCTCTTTTCTTGTTTCTTATATGTAGCAAAACGGCCCAAGTCGTACCCGACTGACAAGACACATTTGGTGCCGTTGTCACAAAGGATATCATCATGAAAGTCTTTTACTTCATCCCACCAGTCTTTTCTGAGCAGTCAATCAATCAATCACCAATATATCTTTTGGAAGGATCCAAAATGGTCTTGTCTCATCATCGATCGCCCTTGTTACTATGATGAGAGGAACGAAGAGGGGGGGAGGGGCAAGAGAAATGATTTCGTGGTTACAAGTAGCATCTTTGGAGCATGTAACTCACCTCCCATCAATTCCATGCAATCTCCGTTGCCGGACAAGAAGAACGAACAAACAAACAAAAACCCCCAAACAAATTTATCTCAACCGATAAGGAAGCAACGTCTTGTGTCCATGACAAGTCACCTCCACGTGTATATGGTATGGTATGGTATATATACCTACTACCCAAAAGCATATGTATATATATTTATTTCATACCTATGTAACGCCGAAGACACTCAGTGCCGAGCGGAAACGAGTCGGGGGGAAAACCTCTAATCAACCTTTCTCAGGGGTTTGGAAAAATGAAGAAGAATGAAGAAAAAGGAAGAAGGAAGAAGAAGAAGCAGAGGGGGGGATCACCGTCGTGTAATATCTGCCGCTTGAGGTAGGGTCTTGTGGTGGGATATTCCCGGGGGTTTATCTCACTCTCTCCGTCTCTCTCTTTTTTCCTTGACCTTATGATAGGTTTTTTTTCCCTCCTCCTGTGAGGAAGGGACAGAAAGTTTTTTTCCTTCCCTCTCGTTGGTATCTTGTAGCTGCTGATCTGAATAGATATGGGGGGGTAGCTTCCTTATTGGCAAAAAGATTTGAATGAATGATCTGCTGCTTCCGAGTGATCTCTGTGTGAATATAAGAGCGAGGTGATTTGACTGGACCTCATGGTCTGGTCTGTGGTGGACGAAATCCCCCCCTCTGCCCCCTAATTAATTCGCTGCCGTGACACAGCTGGTAACCCACATCGACATAGCACTGGCGCGAGCCAACCGCCCCAGGGAAAAGTCATTGTATGCGATCAAGTGTGAATTTACATCCTTCTGCTTTAATTCTAATCCTATCTAACCCACCTCGAAACTCCAGAATCAAAGGCATCCTGGGTGCGCATCTAAGATTAATACCCATCCAGGGAGGATTCGCGTGCAGACACTGAAAACGATATACAATGTTAAGAAAACCAAAAGTGATGAGTCGCCTCTCGCGCGCTCTCTCTCTCTATCTCTCTCTCTCCCCTCCTAGAAATTGCACCATAGATCTTGCTAGCCAAAAATTTGTCCTCAACGATCGATCTTTGACAGGTCGTGATGTTGAAAAAAACGGGCTTTTTTTTCGTTGTCTAGATTCGAGATACGTAAGGTAATCCCATTCCAATATATTGAAGACCGACCTTCTGCTTCCCACACACTCCCTTTGGTCCCTCAGCCCAACTGATATCAAATCGAAAAGAATAAGAAAAATTCTTCCCAAGACCAATCAATGGTACGTGGTATTCCCAGCTGGTTGAGGTAACCATCGACATCTGTTTCGAGGCCACGGTTCACGGTCCTCAATCTTCTTCTTCCTCCTCCGCCTTAGATGGTACTCCTAGACCCGCTCTTCTCGTCGATGTGGCGGAACCGTTCCATCTCCTTCCGGTCCTTAGACAGGCAGGCGATAGCCATGATGAGCACGACGTCGACGCCGACCATGCCGAAGACGGCGGTGAAGAGCGTGTCGACGAAGTTGCTGCCGAAGGAGACGAGCTTGGCCGAGCAGCCGGGCAGGAGGGCGGCCGCCGCGGGGCTCGGGCACGTCGTGTCGGTGACGAAAGCCGGCGAGGTGCTGTTGAAGTATCCGCAGCATGAGAACTAGCGTACCAGTCTAGGTCAGTACCGCCTGCTTCCATGGAGCCAGATCTATGTATATCAAGGTAGGTAGGTAGGTAGGTAGGTAGGTAGGTCCCAAACAACACTCACCGTCGTCTGCATCAAGTCCTGGACAGCGGGGGTCTGGGAGGTCCAGATGTCGAAATACTCTTGCTTCAACTTCAGGGTGATGATCCACAAGTCCAACCCGATGATCATGGTAAACAGGCCGTCGGCGACGATCAGGTATGCGGCGATCTTGAGCCACGATCGGCTGTTCGTTGCCAGGGCGGGGAGCGTGACCAGGAACGCGATGAAAGTGAGAACGGCGTTGGCGATGCCGGCTGGACCAAACACAAAATGTTAGCCTCCCTTCTTCTTCTCCTCTCGGTAATGAATAAATTTGACTTCGCGCGATGATTGATTGTGGCCACGCTGCTGCTGCTGCTGCTCCTTACCTGTGAAGGGAAACTTTTGATACATCAGGTCGCGCGCAGCGTCCATCCCGTTGGTGGGCGTCTGCTGGGCCTCTCGTTGCACGATGATGCAAAACCCCAGCATGATAGCGCCGAGGGCGGCGAATATGCCATCGACAGCCACGAAGGCGGCAACGACCTTGTTCACCATCTTGATTGACCGAATGAATAAATAGCCCAGTTGTGGCTCGTAGGTTTGACACTCGAAATGTCCGAATTGCGTCTCCCACCTCTTATGGTCCGCAGACCTGCTCTCCTTCTCTTTCTCCAATAACGAATAAAAAACGGTACTAAGTTGTAATAATGAATCGACGACCGGCGTCTTTGGGTTCGAAATCGGCTGTGATAGTCGTCCGTGTGTGGTTGAGAATAAGAGAGCGAAGGGAACGACACAGTCGACGAGAGAAATGAACGTGACGTCGAAAAGAAGGATGACTTCTTTCTACCTTGTCGACCGAAGCAGTAGCGCAGCAGCACCGTCACCTCGAACGCTAGGGGAGAGAAGGGGAAAGAGAGAGAAGAGAATAGATTGGCGTAGCGGAGAGATGATCATTAGAACCAACAGGTCAGGCAGGGCGCAATACTACTACTACAACACAGAAAGCCGCCAGGGCACGAATTACAAGGGGGGGGGGGGGGGGGGGGGAACGACGGGATGGTATTCTACCCACAACACGGGCAGAAAAAAAGAGGTTACTCTGAGTAGGAGAGACAGAGGGCGGATACAAGCGGCCAGCCAACAACAACAACAAATGCGCTCGCGTACACATACACAAGACACTCAGGCACGCACACACAAGACAGAAGGGAAGAAGAGTGAGACGGCAGACAGCGCAAGAATGGCGTGACTGATGTGCAGGAAACGCAGAGGAAACGCTATGGGCTGTGGCCGGATCCACCCAGCGTGATGCGATTCTCGTGTGAGAGACGGCATGGTCTGGTATATTCAGGGCGGCCATGATGCGCCATCTCCGGCGGTTGAGGTTTCAGGAGTTTTGTTGTAACTTCAAGGTTGTCAGGGGTTTGGCAGGGGCCCCCGGGCTTGGTCGTCGCCATTGGGTTTTTCCTCTGACGACTGCTTCTGATTGGCTAAATGTAACTCAGCACAAGCCAGAAACTGAACTGTGCGGCCCCCTGAAGCGCCGCATGGGGGGCAAGTCTGAGAATCGAGAATCGAGCGCGACCAATCAGTCGAGGCGTTCTGCGTCGAGGTTTCAACAGCGACGGACTGCCTCCAAGCAAATCGAGGGTTGAAAATCGAATGATCTCGCCTGGACGATGCATGGCTTGAGGCTGGAGGTTTTGAGCCTCTGACAGCTTGGTTACCAGGGTGGTGGTGGTGATAGGGTGGGACACCGATTCTTTTCCATCTCACTGCTCTCAGATCTTGCAAGGTCTTCTGGGTCTTCCCCATCTCATCTGTCTGTCTCGAGTCTCGAGTGCTGATGATGTGGACCGTCGTCCACTGTCTGTTCCATTGCTGCGGGTAGGTAGCAGAGCCTCATACAAGCTGACGACTTATACCTCTTGCGGTGACGTGTCGGCGCCGAAAGCTTTCTCACGATGGTTTTGTTTTGGGCTTGTAAAAACTTATGTGTTTGTCTAGTGATACACGCCTGACTACTGACTGACCTGGCAACATGTGAGGTGCTGCACTTTCATTTTTTACCCCTCTCGTGGTGGTGAAGACAAATCTGAAACTACAGCCTGCCCATGGGCTGGTGCACAAACTCCCAATGTCAGATGCCAGATGTGCATACATACATATCGTCGTCAGATCGTGCGGGTAAAGAGTGACTATCTTCCAAGGTTGTCACTTGTATGCCTCTCTAACCTTACAGCCCTTTTGCGTTGCACACCGTCCGATAGGCGAGTGGTCAATGGCTCTCACCTTCAGCCAAGCTCGGACTAAAGATGCGGGAGATCATCATCCTACCCGCAGCACCGGTGACTGGTTTCCACCATGCCCGTCACAACCTCAGATCTTCATAGCATACACGGATGGGAAGCGCGAATCTGGAAGTCGTTGGTTCACGGATAGAAATTGTTACGGTTGCACATCCGACCGACGGTCCCGCGACAATCTTCTAAACTCCGCACTCCGTCTTTCCACTAATAAAATAAGACCTCGGGATGAATCCATGAATCTGCAGCCCGTCATTGTCATGTGCGTACGATGCTCTACCTAGGTAGGTATTATTCCTCCAATGCCCAGGGTGTTTCAAAGCCGGACGCGCGCCATCGCGGATCCAATGCCTCTGCCGACTGACCAACGAACGCCCTGTTTCGGCGATAGAGTGCACGAAACCGATATTGGTCGACGGCGACGGCAGGCGGCAGGCGGCATGACAGACGGGGAACATATCATTAATAAATAAAACATCGATAGTGGGGTGGGGGAACTCGGAAGTTCGACCTGCAGGTTGTATCTCAAAACGATGCATCAAGGCCTGGTCCTTATGTGTTGTTTGGTATTACACAGATTGTTCTCTCTGTCCAGATCTTCGTCAGCATACCATGATACTTCCAAGGTTATTACTTACTGTCCATGGTTATGCGGCGTGGACAGTCACTCATCTCTTTGCTTGCAGACAAGCTGCATTAGCCCTTGATTTGAAAGGGAGTGTGGGAGAGGGCCTGTACGCGAAATAGCCACCACGGAAGCATACCAGATCCATGGATGTCAAGTTTCCCTGGGCACCTGTATCAACAACCGATTGGCAACACTCGAAAGCCTGTTTTACTCTTGATTTCCGATTCTTTCAAGTTTCCTACGCAGACGAAAGCCACACTCGTGACATGGGGATACGCGAGAGAGGCAGATACACGCGGATACAATAACATTATTGCCGGATCCGGTAACTTACAAGATTCGCCGCGCCTCGACCTTGACCTGAAGTCCGCTTCCTCAA
Organism: Xylariomycetidae sp. FL2044; assembly: GCA_022376275.1. Taxonomy (NCBI): domain Eukaryota; kingdom Fungi; phylum Ascomycota; class Sordariomycetes; species Xylariomycetidae sp. FL2044. Next base: position 321,915 of record JAJNOH010000034.1, on the reverse strand, counting down.
CTGGCATTCATGTACATACGTAAGTAAACATGTGTTAAGTAGGCTTTTGTCTTCAATTATAAGCAAACACGCTTCTCCCTGTCTTGCACTCGGCAAACCATCTTTTTGTTGAGTTCTTCAAAAGGTCGAAGCTTGCTGTCTGGGAAAGTATCGGTGCTTGAAAATCACCGAGCTCCAAGGTACGCGGCATTCCAGCCATTCGTGTTCCGCGCCCTGGGCTATTCAATCGCCTGCTGCAACCTCCCATGGATCGCAATCTCAACCTCAACCTCAACGCACTCTACCGTCCGCATCCCGCCGCGGAATCGGTAGTAATCAGTAGGTCGCCTCTTGTGCCGTTACCCCAAGTAGCCTGTTCCTGCCTGCCGGACATGTAGATAATCATGTTGTGGACGCAAAACACTCGAACCGATCGCTGTTCGAAGTCCGAAGAGTGAGCAAGCAAGCAGCCCATGGAGGTAGGAAATTACCGCATTCGAACTCTGCGACCCAAACGTCGATGAGATCACCCCAGCAAGCAAAGAAGAAAACTTGCCCCCCCTGTCATTATCGATGCTTCCCAAAATCCTTCGAAAGCCCGCGCTACTGCGCGTGCTGTTATTACATTAGTAGTACGGTACGTACAGCTTCAACAACTCGGTAGCGAGCCAATGCGGGAGAGTGATATCCTTCATCCGGATACGAGAGTAAAAAAAGCCTTTCAGAATGAATGCTGGATTGGACTGCAGAAGTTTGGCCCGCGACTACCTGCTGACTTGCCCTGTCTGACGTAGCACGCGTACCAGACAGCCCATCATCGTAAGGAGAGAGAAGAATAATAATAATAAAAGACAACCTTGAAGGAAAAGTATTGCGCTAGCGCCGTGCCCTACGCAGTAGGTAGATACAGGCTCAGCAGTACCAGCATCCTTCCCGACGTTTATCTTTCCCGCCAAACCGAGGCAGGAAATGATGGTCTACTTGCCGAGGAACATACACTGTGGGGTAATTAGTACCATCGTCAAAGTTATCACCGTTCTTTTTTTTTTTTTTTCTCTCTCTTTCTCTCTCTCTCTCTCCTTTACATCTATGGCTCTTCTTCTAATCAAGTGATCATGTAGAAATGTTGTAGTCTCAGCTTCATATCAAATATGATGATGATGTGTCTCGGCCTGTCCTTATTGATTATTCTAAGCAACGTAGGTGTACGTAAATACCTAGGTATGTATGTACAGCTGCAAACACGTCGTCAACCGCTATCTGTCAAGTCTGCGCAGCCAAGGGTAGGTAGTATGTCCCAACCCCATGCCTCGGATTGCTTTGTCATTTCTGCAGCATTTTTTGGTGGTTGCCGTAATGAGTGTTCATTCCTTTCGCAAGATGAGACTTGTCGTCGTCCTCTTGTTAACAAGTCAAGTTGACAGCCTGTCATCTTTTCGTCTCAACCTGCTCCTTTTTTTCTTCTTCTAGTGAGTGTGTTTGATCCCATTGTTGGAGACAGTACGGTATCATCGTCCTTGAGGTGGTGGCTTGGTGCAAATCCTCAAGGTACTCCGTACCTATGTAAGTTCAGGCTCGTAAAGACGCGCTCAGGTGTGTGCGGAGGAGCAATCGCTGCGGGATGGATGGTGCATCATGCAATCAACGAATCGTAGCACATACCAGCTCTTTGTTTCTCGCGTTCTTCTCTTTTATTAAATCACGAGCAGAGAAGTAGATCCTGGGGTATTGTGGGCGAAGTGGAAAAGATTTCGGGGGTGATTATTTTTAAAGAATGGGCTGCAGTCCCAGGATTCCTTCCAATGTTGGCTTCAGTTCGCCTATTATCAGCAACTAGGTATGAGCTGTTCCTTTTCCCGCGACACAACTCTCTTCTTTTTTCCTACTATCCTGGAATCAATTGATTGCCGTAGTATCATATCAGACGAAATTCAAGTCTGGCACATTTCCACAAGATGAATAATCGATCGCATGATATCCATGATAACATCCACGCCGGACGGAGAAAGTGTGTTACTGTATTACCACAAATACCTCTCGGCTGTATCTTGTGTCATCACCACTACCCGTATTCCAAATGCGGTCACTCCTCAAAGGGGTTATGCTGCCACGGTCTCATTGGTCGAGCGAGGACGAACGTGCTTCCGGCCCCTGTCCAATCGTTCGCCCGTTCTCTGAACCCATGCAGCCATTACTTTTAGCACCGACCAGGATCGCCAAACCACTTCTCCACTGCTTGTACTGTGCGGGTCTGTCTTACTATGTCCTATCTCCAAGATCCTGCCAGCTGTCAGCTAGACTAAGATGGCGCCAGCTCTCACATCTATTGTGCAGTCCGGCAGGGCACATGGCGAATTAAGCCGCAACCACCGAATCCCGCCATCGCCTATCAGGTGCGCTCCAGGGCTCTGTGCTTACCAAATGCACGTTTTCTTTTTGCATGATCCCATAGGACCATAGGCACTACTCTTGCGTGCGTCTGTCAGGAATCGCCACGTGCGAAATTACGTGATGTAGAATCATCATCCCGCCCCGTCAGCGCTAGCACCATGACACCAACCTTGGCGGAAAGCCAGGCAGCTTTGGCTCCTCGTCCAAGCAACTCTGGCGCTGGTCGAAATGGACGGCCGTAGATACCGGCGCTAAAGGGTGCGAAGTTTATTAGTGCTGAGTGACTGTATAATTTTGGTGGTGCCTGACTCAACGTTGCTTGTTGAATGACAGGCGGTTGGGTGGATAAGCTGAGTCTAAGTCAGTCATCCCCACCAAGCTGCTCCAAGATCCAACGGCAGTTGAACGAGCCCATTCTATGTACAGTGTTTAGGCAGACGGAACTGCTTTATTAACCTAACCAGTTGATTTCGAGGTCCATGCAGTCAGCCCTCTAGTTTCTGGCTGTCACGTCCATCTTCATCGATGAAGACTCACGTGACCATATATACTACGTACTCCTTCCATGATGAAGAATTGCTCATATCCTTGGTATTTTCCTATCAAGCTCTTGAGCACAGGTATTGGGCTTGCTGGTTTTGACAAACTTATACTCCTACCAGTCAGTTATGAATGCAACGTCAGGACCAGAAAGTACCTATACGGCACGAAGCTTGCGAGACGGCTTGCTGGACTATACAATTATGCACAAAACCAATTTTACTCAACATCCATCAGCAAATTGCTATGCAATTGTGAGATCTGTCCTGGCTTTGGTCTCATGATCCCTGGTGGCTTAATTATAGATACTTATTTTTAAGCACGATACACAGATAATGAGGAAAGGCCGAGGATAAGCTACCTACTTGGTATACTATGACTTGTTCGTATAGAAAACCCATGGAAGGAGTCGGAACTTGATTTTTGATATCCTATAAAGCCTGGAGCTATCTATCTATTTCTTACAACCAGTCTAGAGGTTACCATTCAAATGCCATCAGATAAACATAATACTTGCCACAATACCAACTTCCATTCATTATTATACGATTGATCCAGCTTCGCCTTGATTGCTGGCTTTGCCAGTTAAAGTGGTGGGCGAATAAGTGGCCTGTTATTCTATTATTGGTCTACTTTCATCTACTTTCATCATTCTTTCTTCTTTTATTTGAATAATCGTCTTGCGCAATTGTATTGCACAAGAGTAACAATAGCCCAACAGGGCGGGATAGAACAACAAGGGGGTAGGCCTCCGTATAAGCCTCAAGGCACGTTTGATCTACTGTAGTTTAAGGCTTGAACAGACTGTAACTATGGTGAAGGTATATACTCCATAGAAAAGAAAAGTATATGATAGTTAGACCTGGTAGGCCCTTTTATACGGTTGTTCTTTGATCTGATTTTCTTTTCTGTTTCCACCAATCCTCCCTGGAATCGTATTGGTGACTGTTACTATCAAACTCTCGAAAACGTGTACTGTATGACTGCGAAATTATTGGTAAATCGACACTTAAACTCCTGATTAATCATAACTGCGACATCGTGAGCCAATAGCCATCAATGATGTCCTTATCTTATACGGCCTGGAGCAAATGAAACTCCTGGGTATATAATGCATTGTGTCCTCTGGTTCCTCCTATACTATCCAAGTTTTGGATGCCGGCTTCATATCTACTGTATAACAAGAGATGCGGCCAGCTGCCAAGTGGACCAGCTGGACTGCGGCGTGGTTGGACTGTGTAAAGCAGCTACAGTGCGTTTTTTGGTGCCATTTTATCTCCCTATCTGGGCGTCTTCCCTGATTGGGTAAGCTGCAGCTTGTTTCTGCATGTTTAACTGGTTGATGGCATGCAGAGCATCCTACCCCAAGTCCATAGTTGCATTCCCCACAGGAATCCATTACTCGAGCGAGGCCTAGCGCGGCCAGTGCGTGCTATGACCTCGCACTAAATTGGCCAGTTTCTGCAACAACCTGGAAGACTTTCTAAACCCGAAGGCACTTAAGGTACAATATGTCTTCTACATTCACTAAGCTTTTCACTTGCATTAATTTTCTGGTTCTGATCCAGGTATGATAGGCAGTAACCAAGTGCCCGACTGATATGCCGTGTCAGTCGTTATCAAACAATGCTGTCGTATCCATACAGCAATCCCCGGGTGCGATGCCCGCTTCGTAGGTGTGCACTGTAGCAGCAGCAGTACCTAGCAGCAGTAGCAGCAGCTAAAATCCTCCGTCAGGGTGGCATTACTAGTGCTAGTTCTCCCAGGCTACCTAGATTAGTGAAAGGTGAGAGTCGCGGAATGATTGGTCGACGGCGGGATACAAGGAGCCAAGTGCGAAAAGCCAGGCCCCACCGATGCAGGCGACTGGGGGATTCTGGGTGGCGGGTGACGGGTCTGTCGCTCAACCTTGGAAGTCACTTTGTCACTCGGGCCCCGCAGCAACACAGGCACTTGACAAGTTGAACCCGCCCCCAGCAAGTAGGAGAGTCGCAGCTTTTTCTGCTTTTCCCTTTTCTCTTTAAACTGTGGCCGCGCCTGAGTCCGTGTGTTACAACCTCGCTATCCTCTTTTCAATCATCCCGCAGTCACCATTCCTGATCAGATCAATCAAACCACATTTGACACCGATATTGTTTGGACTTTTGCACCGGCAACCGGTAAACTTCCAGCTGGTATTGTGCTGCTAGAAAGTCTATCTGGTCATTAGACCCGAAGCAACGTCGCCGAGGCTACGCAGCACCACAGCACACTCATACACTCAGCGGCCAGCAGCCAGCAGCCAGCAATTACCATTTTGAAGCTGTCTGTCCATCCCGCCCGAGACGATCCTGCCCAATTGACTTTCCTCCCCTTTCCCTTTCCGTTCTGGCACGCGACCATCACCCATCATCCATCACCTCTATTTTCCTCTTCCAGGCAAGCATTGCCACAAGCAGGAACCGCCAAACCCTTTTTCATTAACCCGAGTCCAACCTTGAAGACCTGACTCCCAATTCAACCCCAGCGTCCACACGCGACAAGTCAGCGGTTCGAGTCACCTATAACACACCATCCGACCGAATTGATTGGTATTCGTCTGTTGCGACTTGAACAGTGCAAGAGGGAAACCCCTTCCTTCCCACGCATTAACTGAATGATTACGAAATCACCTTCCCAGGTACTTCGTACAATTAGCAGTAAGTACTCAGATTTCGTTCAAAGGACGGGCTTGCCACCCACAAGGGGCGGATCTACCTATGCATTGCCACGTCTTCAAGGATATCAGTTGCAATCGTCAACCCGCGACGTTTACACAGTAAATTCCTCAGCGCTCGCTACCCTTTTCGTTGCTGTGGGCGTGCACTTGCCACCAATTGCCCCAATCCCAATCCCAAGCGCAATCCCCCCTCCCCCGAATACTCCTCCCCTACCCTCTTACGGCTTACCTCAGCCCTCCACCTTTTTGGCAACACCCCCCCAAACTCCCAAGGGCACACCTTTCCAGACTCGACCAAGCAGCGCGCCCCCCCAACCAGGTTTCTGCGGCAAGAATTCCAGCCTACTACAACCCAGAAACTAACCGCTCAACGCCAGATCCAGTATAGGTCGTCCGCACCACGACCAAAACAGAATCTCCAGACCAAAAACAGCATCTCCACCAAATTTTGCCTTTTTTGTGAGTGATACAATCTACAAGAGTAGCACCGCCGAACGCACGTCCATCAACCAACTTTAAAAAATGGCCGATATCACCGACCAGCACGACCAGGGCAATGAGATTGACGACTCCCACGTCGGCAATGGCAACTCTGGTCAGCAGGAGTCTCGCGGCATCAAGCGTTCACGCGCTAGTATCGCCGACGACGACGACGACGATGACGACAAGGGCGGTCGCGAGCGTCGCAAGATCGAGATCAAGTTCATCAGCGACAAGTCGCGTCGTCACATCACTTTCTCCAAACGCAAGGCCGGTATTATGAAGAAGGTACGTCCAGAACTTCGTTCCATTCTCTGCCCGTCGCGTGAAACGCGCTTCGCCGCCAGTAGCCTCATACCGAGAATTGACGTGGCGCCCTTTTCGCGTACCACATCGCTGACTCTTGACGATTGAAATTAGGCTTACGAGCTGTCCGTGTTGACCGGCACTCAAGTCCTATTACTTGTCGTGTCGGAGACGGGTCTTGTATACACCTTCACCACACCCAAACTCCAGCCGCTTGTCACCAAGGCAGAAGGCAAGAATTTGATCCAGGTTCGTACTGCCCCCCACCACAGTGCCTCGCCATCCCTATGATGAACTGGAAATTGATTGAAAGGTGAACAGGCTTGTCTAAATGCGCCCGAACCAAATCCTGGAAATGAGAATGGTGTTGATGACTCCAACCAAGTCGACTCGCCGGAAGACCCTCCTAGCTCCCACATGCCGCCCCAAACGACACGGCCTGGGATGCCTCAAAACCCGCACATGCCCTACAGCATGCCCAATGTGCCTATGGACCCTCAGCAGGCATTGGCATACCAGAACTACGTTCAGCGCGGCGCCCCTTACGCGATGCCTCCGCAATCGGGTATGCCGCAACATACCTCACACCAATCCTAATCGTTGCCTTTGGTGACGATAAAGCCTTGCCTCTGATACCCCGAATATTTTGCATGTATGATTCATTTCCGTCCGAATCATTCTCGATACGACTATAATAGCAAGGCCTCGATCGACTCTCGTGATGCAAAACCTCGCCGTTGCCACACAACAGCAGCTCTTTTGGCGTTGTTTGGTCTTGATGTCCTTTTTACTCCTCAACAATGACCCGATATTTCTTCATCCAATTTTCCGGATGTTCTTCGTTGTCGAAGAACGTCGGTGTTCTCCTTGACGACGTACAACCCCCAAATACTTTCACCCATGAATCCATCAAACCTCGACTAATTCTTCGTATTTTCGACCCATTCTTTACTATCACCTGAAACCTCGATGAAAGAAGAACTTGACCGAACGATCCGCTCACCGAAGCCTTCACAATCACCTGAGGAAGACCTAACTCGATCCTACAATAGATTCCATCACCACTCAATCAATCATCATCAAAATGGATGAAGACGTTTCTCAGTACGATCCGGACAACCGCGAGATGCAAGGAGATCTATTTGACGAGCAACCTGGAGGCAGCGCACTACAACACGAAGACAGCCTGCAACAAGAAAATCTATTCGACAATCATTCAATGGATGCATTTTATATGCAGCTTGAGGGCGCACCACCCAATGCACCCGCCAACCTTACCAATCCGACAACGACAAATTTCGTGGGTTACGCCCACCAGAGCCCTCCCTACTTGAGAAGATAACTTGTAATGTTACGCCAGGGCTCCTGAGGTCAATCCAGGTGCTCGCCATACGACTGTTCACCGGTGACCCCAACGGTCCCAACCAACAGGGACCACATTCCGCCATGGAACATACTCACCTTGAGAAAAACATCGACCTCAGCTACGACTTCCAATTCGTTCGACAATACAAGACATCCATGAGTTAGCGACACTACAAACTCATGTCGGACAAATGGGCTACACTGCGAAAAGCCTACAGATTCCAACCCGGAGTCTCGCTCCTGCCTAACAGCATCGCAAACGCGATCTTTCTTCTCGTAGAGCTTTGCTCACCATAGAGCCTCAAGATGGACTCTAAAAGGCCTTCATATATTAGTTCAATGATCGACCAACGTGAAGGAGTCTACCAACTCGGCAGCTGACCAAATGGATAACACCGCCCATGACTCCCACCCGACGGTCAACACAGGCCCTAAACTCGATCCCAACGCAAAGGACTCTACCAATTCAGCAGCTAACCAAATAGATAACACCGCCCCGGAACAAGAAAGGACCAGAAGAAAATAGGCAAGATAGAAATAGCCGGCCTGAAAGTCAGGCTACAAAACATGAGTCTGTCCGAACGACCAGAAAAGGTTTTCCTCATCGTTCTTGTTCCCTGCCTCCGTCCAACCGGTTTCCTACTATTGAAGAAGAAGGTCCATCCTTTACATCTGGTTTTCCTCACAGGTCTGTCTGCCGTCCACCAATTTCCTGGTCACGGTTGCTGATAACTACTGGCCTGATGGGGAAAAAGAATCAATCCCTTGGAATCGATACTTCACGGATTTATCTCATCTTCCTGAACAACGGCAAGGTTGACGGCCCGATGCTGCCATTCCCGGATGCAGCCTTGGAAAGTAGCTAGAATAAGCATACCGCTACCTATAAAGGTATGCTTCCCTGTCATGTGTGGATATCAAGATGGACATGCAAAGCAGGGAGCATGTGTCATTGTCGGTGATGTTGAGGAAGGCGATGGTGCCGGTCAGCGTGTGGGACTTGAAGTCGGTTAACCACAGAATGACCTCGCCGCATCGCCGTCGTTTCCGGAAGACCTACCTTTTGTCTCGCACGTTGCAGGGGTTTCAGGACCAGGACCTGGTCATCGACTGGGAGAAACAGAAAGAAGATCGCAGAACCCCCCCTGGAGACTTCGTCAATCTGGCCCACATTCAGCAAAGCCCTGATCTCCAAGATGAACACACAAATTGCTGTTGGCAATCCCCTCATCATACAATCGCCTCCTTGTGCACTGCTCCCACAGTCCACCCCGGCCTACTTTACCCGATCCCGGTGATACGGACATTCCCCGACGAATCCCGCATTCATTTTAACTTCATACCACATGGTATTCGTGCGGCAGTCCCCATGCGTTGAAGGATGTGGTCGTCCGCGAATCTTATCGGCGTCAGTAATTGAACTTGCCCTTTTCAATCTATTTCTGGTACAATATCTTCCAGGCAGAAGACTCGCGCTTTGCTTACTACCCGATGATTGCAAAGCTGGATGCGAAATCGGAAAGGCCTTCAATGACGGTCCACTAATCACCACGCGAAGCATAGAACCATGCATTCAACCTAGCAGAAATTTGAAGCTGTGGCTTAGTCACGTCAAGAGAGACAGTCAGATCATGAAGAACGAATACAGCCCCCTCATCGACCACATTCTGGAGCGTTACCATGAATGAAGAACTGGATACAACGCCTCCGACTGTTTCACACCTAATAGGGATACTCTCGTGGCGGGAATACCGAATGCGCCAGAAAAGTCGCCCATGAAATTGCTACTTTTGAAGTGGGCGTTAGAATATATCGAAACCTACGAGTTTCTTCACGAATTCAACCCGTGGCCCTGAAAAGACAACCATACTCTGCACCTCCACTATTGACAACAACAAACACGTGGGAGGCTCACCAGATCATGGCAACGCCCCTCATGCAATGATGCGAAGTATCCCGAACTCTACCGGCAATCAGGACGAAGGATTCGGCTAGGAAAGACAAGGTCGATACCATAATCCTTTGCCAGCTCCGATGGTAGCTGCCATCCAACAGCGGGTTACCCGTGATGACTATCATGCGCCTCATATTGGCAACCCTTTTCAGCACCTTCAACCTGACCACCACCAGCAAAGACGCCTCGAGCAGCCCGAGGATGTCGACGAAGTCGACGATGTGAAGGGTGAGATCAAGTCCGAATGCAAAAGTGAAATCAAAGACGAGATGAAACTCGAAGATGCCATCTTGGACGTCAAGTCGGAGCAGGCAATTCCCCATTATCACCCTCACTATCACCACCACCACCACCATAATGACAGTCACCTCTACGGCGCAACACCCTTTCCCCATATGCCCTCTACCTCCCAAATGACTACCCCCCAAGCAACAGACATTCCACCAATCCCCACTGCTACCACTGCCGAGAGTGACCAGAACAACAAGGACGACGACGCTGATAAAGACGAAGAAGTACTTGTTGTTTCTGCCACTAACAGGCGTGGCGTCGCTGATTCTAAGGACTATACTGCTGTTGCCGATGCTGATATTGGATTCCATGGGATCAGTGACAGCGGCAGCCATAATCAGCATCACCAGCAGCAGCACTATGAGCCAAGGCCTCCTCCCAGCACCCTCCTCTCCGCCTCTCACCTCGTACACACGGGAGAGCATTCTTCGAAGTTGGTGATCACTGTGGACTTGACGATCCTCAACCGAAATCACAGTGGGTGACCCGATTCATCGGCGTATGGAATCAAGAAAGAGGCGGCGAGCCTAGGGCTGACGGAGAAGGACCTCTGCAACTTCAATGCGGAGAAGCAAGTTCTCCAGCTCCAACGCTGGGACCCTCAACCATCATGAACCAGTAAAGCCCGGCCAGCCAGCGACCTACGATTAGTCATCGCCGCAGACAACGAGTCACGAAAGCGTGTGACAATTGTCACTGGAAGCACTTGAGCTGCAGTGATACGCGTCCATGCCGACAATATATCACTCGGGGTATAGAGTGCACTAACCATAATGTTGCCAGCGCGAGAGATGAAGTTGGACAGCTCCACTGTGGAGAGAGGGAGAAGATGCGGATTATGAAATGATCCCGGTGAAAATGGTGGCGAGAGCACAAGAGGGAAATCAGCTTCCAGGTGGGCGATAAGGAAATGCTATAGCCACCAATGCCACACTCAAGAAGACCAGAGCAACGAAGGCCTGTGACACCTGTTGAATTATTTTCGTCCCGATTCCACAACACCAGACCATCGTAATCACCCAAGCAATTCAGCGCAATCATTCAAGATGTTGTCTCTACTTGGCCTCGTACTCCGATCCTTCCTAGTGAAATCCCAAGATCTCCCCCAAACAAATCTCACCTGTGATAAATCGTCTTTTCCCCCACAGCTCCTTATCGGAGCCCTTGTCCTAGAGGTGAAGACCATGATTGCTTCATACTGTGATCCGGCGGATATCATATGCCTGGCTCTTACGAGTCCTCACCTTCAACGCTTCGTCAAAGAAACGAGAATCACGTAGCCAAGAGACTGGTTCTACACGCAATAGAAAGGGAGTTGATACCCTTGGCAATGACAACTCACGTAGTCGCAAACGGACCTCTGAAGACCTATTATAATGTCCACGATCATATGCGTCCTAGAATCGTTAAGGTATTCTCGATATACGATCCGACATGCAGGCAGAGCATCAGCGAAACGTTGTGTCAATTACGTCTCTACGACGCTACAGAGATGATTGAGACTTACCAGAATGATCGCGTGGTTCGCTCAGGCATCTCCGTCGACCTTGCAAAGCACCAGAAGTATGGTTCTGTGCCTATCCTCAATCGGCTCAGCGAGAGATTCTCAAGTCTTCCGTCCCGAAGCCGTTTAATTCCCTTTTCCAGACTCGATAGATACAATGCTCTATCACTATACTCTTGAGAATAGAGAGCCTACCAGTGGCCACTGAATCCGAGCAGCACCCCTGGTACCTCAGCTCTCCTTCCGAGATTGTGCGGCATGTAACATAGAGTACAATGCGCTATAGCTGAGGAAGATAGGCCTGGACAGTCTTGATTTCAGCAATACATCGACAGCATCATCAGTACCTACATGGCGAGGGAAAGGCCTTCGACATGAGTCGAGTCAAGGCGGGGCTCGGATCCGCGATATGGATCAGCGTCAATCTTCTTCCGTAGGATGAAGCTAGCATCGACTCCTCTTCTCGAAGCGAGAATCAAAGGACCCGAAGAGATTGAGGCGGCAGTGGCAGTTGCAGCATTAATAATAACAACCACGATAACACACCCGGAAAAATAGTCAGAGCTACTCATCCCTGATACACAATCCATGACCAAGGGGGTGGACGCTGGGCCGCTAGAGGAATAGCTCCACGTTCTTCGAGCAGCAACAATCCCCCCTCATGTGAGCCAGTGAAGATTATGGCCTCGTCAAAGACATCACAATCGATTGCTCTGTTGTTGCTAGCCCTTGCGCGAGCGTCAGCCACTTGAAGTCAGGTCCCAATTCAGTCCTTCACCTTCCTGGAAGTTTCCAAGACTTTTTTGTCAAGATCGGGTCTCTCAATAGAAGCTACATAAAAAATCGCGAGGTTGCACTTGTCGGAGGTTATCCCATTCCGGCTACTCGTATGGAAAACGGCGAAGTACGGCCTATGCCTCCTTAGAATGGAGCATATGATCAACCGTCCCAACCCGAGACTGAGCTGGACTACCAATGCCAACCCTTCTGCGAGGGAGCCGACACCTCGCATTTCACAATGTAGACGTCAGGCATCCGCATGGAAATGTGTTCCTCATGGGCCCGATGGCCAAGAACATTCGGTCCTGTTGCCATAATCGGGGCATCCCCGGGAATCGGCCGCCCACCCAACTGACCAGTTCTTCCCTCAGGAGGCTTCTGCGGCTACCGCAACATCCAGATGCTCATCTCGTATACCACCGGAGCCTTCCGAATGCAAATGAAGACGATACTCTATTCCCCGACCTACATGCATGGAATCCGCAATCTGCTGGGATAAGGCCTCGATTCTGCTTCTATATTCCAGAGAGGAAAAGGTTTGGGGCGAGCCGCCGCCATGGGAATGGAGTCTCGGATACAGATGGAACCGCAGTTAAAGACTCAACTGAACTATCGTTTTGAGCTCGATTATGAACCCAAACGATATCTTCTATACCATTTGCTTGAGAAGTGGAACCGAAAAATCAACCCATGGTGGGAGAGGGCTACGTTGCGTCAGGTCCAAGGAATAGAAGCAGAAACCAAACTCTTACTATCAGATCTATTGCTACTACCAGATCTATCCTTCAACCAGCAGCTGTCAGTTTGAGAACCCGGGGAAACGAACGAAAACAAGCTACCAAGACACGCGACCGTAAATTGGTGGCATGATGGATTACCACCTGGATGTGGGCCCAGTATTACGAGACCAGATGTGCGCGAACGGAGCCAAATCGTAGGGGCAAGAGGCCTTGATCTCTCAGTCCCACGGCAAAGCAGCCCTAGAACATACCATAGCCGCTGCAGAGTTATATATGAAGGCAGCTAGTGCGGCCTCACCTGCCCTCGAAAAGAAACGACCGAAGAAAAAGTGCGAGGATCTGATCCTGAGCGCCGAGAGCCTCAAGAAATCATCACGTGCAAAGGACAGCGTCAGCGCTGTGGAAAGGAGACTTCGACTGCCACGTCCGGCTAAACAACGAGCACCCCAGAAGATGTCAAAGTCTGGTGTCTCGCCGGCCTCGGTGGCCATGGAAAAGATGTTCAGAAATAGGGAATCCAAGATGAGCAAGACGATCTGCCTTTTCTCGCCCAGTATCTCTGAGAGAGGTTAAATCTGAAGAAAAACTTCACGCACGACTGTGGTAATAAACCAGCATTCTCTCCCAGCTGGCACTCTCGAGTTATTGGCATCAGCGACCTGGATGATTTCCATCAGACATCGGCGACCCAGATGATTTCCAACTCTTGAGTCATTGACATCGGCGGCGACAGACTCCACGGTTACATCGCCAAGAGCCGAAATTTCGAACAGCAGGTGGAAGACACAGAACCAGTCAAAGACCTGCAGGCAGATACTATGGACGATCCCAGAGGCATTCTTCCAAGCATTGGAGCTGCGCACGCGTACTTGTCTCCAATAACCGAAAGATTTTCTCCATCTTGAAAAGCTTGAACAGCGTTTTAAGTCAAATCTCCCCCGCGGTCCTGATTGTATCTGAACACCGTTCGTTTCCGAACTGCAAGAGACGGCCTGTACTAGGTACTCAATACACAACTGTGGTCTTCTAGCGGTACTCGCTTCATGATTTGGTTGGGTCGGCACCTGGGCAGTCAGCAGGCTCTCGCAGATGAAACCCAGCACTCAACCACTCTACGAAGTAGTCATCAACTGATAAGTGCCACCCTGACCTGTAGCCACCAGTTGTGACTCGGCCACCGAGCACACTGCATCGGGTTGGTTAATTCCTTAGTTGGCAGCATGTGTCACTGGGTCCTATAATTCCGTTGACTCTGTTGAGTCACCAGGCAGTGAAAATTGACCTCACTTCTGATTCGGCAGATTGGTTGGATCATCACCGAGTGGCATGTTCGTGTCATTTAGAATGACCAAAGTTGTTCTCCGCTATGCTGAACATGGAGGATATTGCGGAAGGACCTCAAAGAAATGGTATTCAGAGTGCAGACAAAACCCGGTGCGAGAATCTCATGTACAGTATAATCCCCTTGGCTTGTTGCCAAGTTTTTTTTTCCCCAAAAGACTACTTCGAATGCAGTATTACCAGATTATATATTTGGTGACTTCGTGAATCTTGATTGTGATAAATCACCACTAAACTTTACCTCCTGCCCGGGGGGGGGGGGGGGGGGGGGGGGGGGGGAGCTGGTTTCGAGTAACTAGCTGCATGTAGCATTCATCCAAGGTATTGAGTGACCTCACGTGTCGCTCGCTCGCGGACAAGACGGCAAGGAGCGTTTAGTTCGATGGATGGCTGATGGGAAATTCCCGCAGGGGGGGGGTAAGGGGGAACGTACCCCTATTCTGAATGTCTGCTGACACTCGAATGGTCCTGGGATAGGTAGGTAGGTAGGCAATCAACCTAGACCATGTGATTCAATCTGGGGGGGCCGGGTAACCTATTCCCTTCCCTGTTTCTCGGGCTTGTTGCTTGGGCTGGACGGATTCAGACGTCGTGTTGGAGGACCCGCGAGCCGGGGGTTTTAAGCAGCACGGGCGCCTGGCTGGCTGGCTGGCTGGCTGGCTTGATACACAATCGACCCGTTGATGAAGTTGAGTATGCATGGTAGTCAAGTCCTTATAGTCCTGGCCTTGTAACAACTTGTCAGTCACTGTGCAACTCTTTTGCATCTGACAATTCATGCTTGGCTGACCACGAGGTATACCATCCGATTCCCCTCGACCATCATGTGCCACTGTGTTTTGCTGTCACTACCCGGTAGATAGATACATTCATTCATCGAACCCTGGCGTGTCGTCCTCATGCTCTTAGGGTACGGCTGGTTGCACTCCAGATCGTACTCGTCCGTATGACCCGTGTTCAGTGTGCATAGCAAAGGAGGAAAGAGGCTCTCTGATGTTGGGGCAGCAGCTGCTTTCCATAAATACAAATCTACCGCACGCAGACATCGACAGAAGAGAATATGTTCCAGCTTTACTTCATCAGTAACGGGTTTCCACGGGAAGCACTTCTTCCCTCAACTCTGGGGGAACAAGACTGCCAACAAGGCACACGCAGACTTCTTGAGGCTTGGCTAGGAGATATCGACGAGCCTTACTTATATACCCAGCAGAACAAAGATAGGTAGATAATATGTCTGCTATAGAAGCTAGAAATATATCGCGTCCTGGTGATATCTGTTGTGTGTCCCCTTCAGATGGTAGCTCTTGATAGATGCTTAGAACCAAGCCAGTTTTAAGGTATCTAATCGATTCCAACTAATTAGATATTGTCGGTCGAGGGAGAGCTATAGATAAAGAAGACTCCTACATCTAAATTTTAATACTTTTTATCCTTTACGAACTCCTTCCCGAGTTCGATGGAAAGAAATTGAAGTGTTGTGGAACAGGAACTCATGAAAATCCCCACCCCCCGCGGCCCCCTTTCTCCCCCCCTTTTTTTCTAATGGAGAGATGAGAGATCAGTAGAGGTGAAAATCTTCAGATATCATAATATTAACGCGTAATTCAACTTAGAACGAAAGATCAGCCGGGCCATTGTGTATACATAGATATCCATTGCAATCATGCCATTCCATTGTTGTAGTCACTTTTGTCATTCACGTTCTATCACAAAGCCTTCCCCCACAATTCTCATAACATGGACAACCCATGCAACGGGAAGGACCACATGATAATCATTCCTTCCCGAGATCTTTCCCATTAACCAGATCTTCATGTTTCATGGCCTAAAACTCGTCAGCAGAGCCTCCCTTTGTCCTCAGCAGCGAGGGAGAATTTTAGTCATGACTACGGCAGACAACACTGTCACAAGATTCACAGATCGACAAGCATGTATGGCACAAGGTCCCTTAGGCTTTATGGCTTTCATTGATACCAAGATTTCTGTATAATATATGTTGTAGGGCCTGACGTCCAGGCCCTGGGGGGCCGCCCGGTGGACCTTGCTATCGATGTTGATGAGGGCACCATCCAGATCCATGGGTTTATACTCACGGGTGGTCTTGATCGCGATAGAGACTTTGATATTGTCGGTCGCTTTGTACTTTGTGACGCCGCCAACGTCAATGTCAGTGTCCCTGCCGCAATCAAGACCACCCGTGAGTGCATAAACCCATACAGGGAGGGAGGCAAGAGGCACGCACACCACAGTGTAGCTCTCCTGAGAAGTGCCCCCACCCAACATACCCCATGCCATCCCTTAAAGACACCAATATAATCTTCTTTTTCCTTTTTTTTCAAATATAAAAAAAAGAAAAAAGAGAAGAAAAAGAAAAAGAAATGAGATAAAATCTCTGCGTAGTTATTCCACTCAGCTCCTGGCTTGCGGCAAGCCCAACTTCCCCCTTTCCCACTTGTCTTGTGTGCTCCATGGCAAGACCGATAAGGCTGCGGCTTCTCAAAAACAGCAGGACTATGTTCGTCTGGACAGTGAAGGGAGAGGAGATTGGCTGACGACTTTGGGTGGGTGGGGAATTGGATAGTGAGGTATCAGCGAGATGAGGGTATCGGCGAGATGAGGGTATCGGCGAGATGAGGGTATCGGCGAGATGAGGGTATTGGCGAGAAGAAGGTATCTGATAAGCTCCCTTCGACGGGTGGCACAGATCGCCGATGTGCTAGTCAAGGAGATCAACGCTCGTGCGGTGCGACGATGTGATCGACAGCATGTATCTGAGATAGCATGTTAGTGGAAACGGGGCTAGAATGATCAATGGTGTGAAAGGAGGAACGAACCTTGAGAATCTGGACTGTTCTGGTGAACAATGGCCGAGAGGCTACCGTGTCGTTCGTGAAAGGCACAGGCAGGGACAGTGTGTTCTTGTGAAAGAAATGGGGAGTTTGCCTGTCTTGTGGGATCTGGGCATGGCTGTAAGGGAACCGGATCACCAGCGAAACTGTGTAGAGTGATGCCGTTATGTGTCTGAGGGAGCTAGCTGACTGACAGTGGCGACTGTGATGCTGAATGTCCGGATACGTGGGCAGAAGTCCGATGGCGGGTTGGGAATCCTGGTGAGATGTATTGCAACTCGACTTGAAACTGCTAAACTGCAAGGGGAACACTCCGTGTTGAGGATAGGGAGGCAATGTGTGTGTGTGTGTGTGTGTGTGTGTGTGTGTGCAGGAAGCGACAGCTGAGCCGTGCCTCCTAGAGGGCTAGTTGATCAGGGGAACGCGTTGGATTGGGAGTTGTGAGTGCAGGGAAATGGTCAACCAGGGTTCAGGTGTGTGATGTCATGCCTCAAGAGAAAGAAGAGGTTTGGTGGGAAGGATCTGTGGATTAAAGGGCTTGCTGGTAGGTAGGGTAGTTGTTATCCAGCGCGACGTTAAAGCTTGAGGCAACACTGGTGATGATGCTTCTACAACGGGGAAGAAAGGTTGTCTATGCCTGGTTAGCTCCTAATTGGCCCCGGCTTGGGTTCTTTTGGATGTGGAGAGGAGCAGGAGGAGATGGGAGAGAGGCAGGAAGGAACGCGATGGGAGAGAAACAGGAAGAGGTGCGACCGTGGTGTTAAGTGAAGTATGGAGGAGAGACTTACTGTAAAGGCGACGGTGAGCCTGCTGGGGAGTGTGTCTTTGACTCGTTGGTGGTTCGCAAAGAAGGGCCGGATCAAACTGTTTGTTAAGGTTAGAAGAAGGATTAGAAGATTGAGGAGATGGAGAACTGACATCAGGAGACATAGACCCCTTTGCTATTGTTGAAGGTGTTTGGAGTAAGGTTGCCTTGGGATGGGATTGTTGGCGGGTTGTGATGTTGCTGTTGAAAGGGAAAAGGATCTTGGAGCGTCAGTAGAGTAAAGGAAATGGTTAGTCGGCTGGACCCATCAGTACGTACCTGGTTACTCGGCTACTTGCCAGGCTGAGAGAGGCTGGAAAGAAGTCTGTTGACCCAGTAGGCAACTAAAATGTCTTCCCAGAATAGGTGTTGATGAGGAAGTGGGCAGTTCGAGGAGAGCCGGTGGATGCTTGAGAGAACTTAGTCTTGGAGGGATGATCTAGCTCAAGGTCATGCTTTGATGGAAGAAAGAGAAAAGACACCCTTGATGGCCAGAGTGTGCAAGGAAGGCAGAGAAGTCAGTCCAGATGATTCCATGATTACTCGAGAGATAACGTGACACTGGCCGTATCTAATCTCGAGAGAAAGGAAAAGAAGGTACTAGTACCATCAATAGGGGCGGGGTACAGCTTCTAGAGTTGCTACCTGGTTTCTAATACTTAAGCCTTGGATATAGAATCTCTTCTCTGGGGTCGTCAGCCCCCCCCTGAAAAGTTCGTAATGTCAGTCACATCTGGGTACATCTCCGGCTTAGGTAGTTATTATTGACCGGACTCGCTACTCCTTCCTACTCGATCCTTCGAAAACAGAACCTCTATGCCACTCAGCCTTAATAGTAAGTGACCCCGGGGTCGCGATGGTGAACGGTTTGTTGGCACTGGTAAAGGGGAAATTGGCGAAGCAGTTCGACAAGGGAACCGTTGAAGAAGACCTGGACAGCAGAAGGCGAAGCGTGACCCGGACCAGCGTCAGCCGCTCCCACCGTATCTAGTCGACCACCTCTACACTGGCTTCCCAGACGGCTCAGCCTTAGTACCGAGGTCTCTTTCGAACACGCCCACAGACTTGGCTTACCCCCTGACCGGGCAGATGTCCAAAAGGTGAGACATAGCGATTGGAAAGGAAAAAAAGAAACATAGCAATGTAACTGCCGGACCTCGGGTGGCTTCGACGGGCACCTCAGCATGCGAATCCGTAGCGCCTCCACTACGAAACGAGAAGCACGTCAAGACATCCATGGCAGCAGCCCAGTCACAAGGGGTCCAGTGAGCAAAGCGAGGTTGAGACTTCTAATGAAGTCTCGAGGTTGGGAGGGCTTTAAGGTACGTACATATCAGTGGGAACATGGATAGAGTCGACGGGATATTCAATATTGATCTATTCGCGAGAGAACACATCTGGCGTGTTCGTGTTTTGGCGGTAAATCTGCAGGGAGACCCACGACCATTACAATTACACCTGCACGGTCAGATTATGGTGTTTATCAACGGCACTGATGCGACTAATGTGTGTACAACTTGCCCCTACGAGCTAACATTAGGCAGTAACTAAGCCCGCAAGATGTAGTGAGACTGGAAAAGAAGCCAAGTTGGTGGCTGGGTTCAGTCCACATCACGAAGTATATGGATCTCTGCACTGTTGCCGCCCAGTGCAGGCAGGTTCTTGCTGTGCATACCATCTACCATAGATGAAGGTACCGGTACTCAAGAGGTTGAGCCCATAGGTAGGCAGGAGAGCGTATGTGTAGATATCCAAAGAATATATTTGAGTATATGCATATAAATATGTCTAGATGCGAATGATGCGAACAGATCTCACCGTCAGCCAAGTAGACGAGGTAGTTCTTGTCGTCGGGGTGGAACTTGCACAAGTGCGACTTGATGCAATGGGCGTCATTGGTGAGGTTGGGGTAAGATCGCTTGCCAGGCTTCAGATCGCAGACGAGGCAGATGTAACGCTTCTCACCGTCAATTGTCGCGAGGCAACCACCCAGGTGCGCGGCCTGAGAATTGTCGATTGGTTGATGCTCGCGCTTGGTCTTGCGATCCTCAGGAAGTTTCATGGTCTTGCACACCGGCACCTTCTTGCCGCTAATGGGGAGCTCAACGACTTGAGGCATGATGATAGGAGTGCAGCGGGTGACAAAGAATGCAGGGGTGATGTAAGATCCGCCTGGCAGTATCCAAAAGTATCCAAGATAAACCCAAAAACCAATATCTAAAACCAAGTAAATGGCTCCTCCTCAAATTGTCGCATATGAGTATGGAGATCAGATAGAGAAAATGGGCGATATCCGAAGTAGATGCAATATCCAAAATGACCACCCTCCCTCCCACCCCCTCCACAAATTACCGTGTCCAAAAAAACGTCGTAATATCCAAGAATGTGTCGAAATATCCAAAGAGGTCGTTATATGCGAGGAAATAGTGACATATCCAAAAAAGAATTGTTGATATGTGATAAGATGTCAGGATATCCAAAAAGGGGGTTATGACAACGGATAGTGGCAAAGAAACTCGGATAGTTGCAAAAACTCGGATAGTTGCAGACGAGATTATGACAAAAGATTGGAAATATCCAAAAAGGATAGGGTCGTAAGATGCGAGAAGATATCGGGATATCCAAGAAAAAAAAATATTGTTGTATGATTCGAGAAAATGGCGTGATATCCAAGACGAGGAGGTTTTCGTATCCAAAACGAAGTTGTCCAAAAGGATGTGGCGAAATCCAAGAAACGAAGCTGATCCGAATAGTAACGGCGGGCGGTATCCAACAAAAAGTAGAAAAAAGTCGTAATGTCGAAAAAAAAACAGATAATATATCATATCCAAAAAAGGAATCGCGATATCCAAAAATAGGGGTGGGTGGGTGGCAGATGACACGCCAGCATGGATTCTCCCCAGCTGTTGCCCGCGGTCAACCCCCCAGACGACAGACAGGCCTGCATCGAAGTCCTTCTGACGGCCGACCGGTGCTAACGAAATGACAATTTTGCCATAACCCGCGTCGTCGTCAGCAAGCATGCCACCGGATCGGTCGATCGACACCACGCCGCCGCGGGTTGACTGGTTCGACTCACCACCACCACCACCACCACCACATGTGTGGTATCCCCAGGCGAGATGGCAGATTTGGCACTTCCACTCAACACCGTCCTCAGCCTGCATGAACAGCGTGTAGGCCGATTCATTCCATGAATTGTGCGTAGTTATTCCACTCAGCTCGCTCGCGCATCGTCATCATTTCCAGGTCATGCCGTCTTCCGCTTTCATGAACAGCATATAAGCTGATTCATGGAATGAATCGTCGTGCGTAGTTATTCCACTCAGCCCAGCCCACGGACATGTAGGCTGCTGCTGGGTGGGTTATCCCAGGCGAGGCGCAGAAGCGACAGTGCCAATTGACACCGTCCTCGGCCTTCGTGAACATGATATAGGCGGTTTTGTTGGCATCACCACCAGTCAGGTAGACAAGGGGTAGATAGTCCTTCTCCTCGGGGTGGAACTTGCACAGGTGTGACTCGCTCTTGATTTATATGAAATAAATCATGCGTAGTTATTCCACTCAGCTCTCCTCCCTTGGACCCTCATCCCCGCCAACCCACCCCAGGAGGACGTACCGCAGTTGTACCAAGCGCGCACGTCCCCCCAGAGAGTGGAAGTCCATGTTGACGGGGGCAGCTCCGCCTCGCCACCCCCCGGGAGGACGTACCACAGTTGAAGCAAGTGCGTACATCCTCCCAGGGGTGGATATTGATGCTGATGGGCGTGGCTCCGCCTCGCCACCACCGGAGCAGGTGACTGCTATAAGCACAAGTTAGCCAGAGTAAGCTGAAGGTCGCTCAGATGATGACTTACACGTGATTTACGTCCCGCCGGACGCACGTGTGTACACGTTTGAGTAAAGCTATGCGAATCCGCTGTGGTGTAATGGCTAAGATCGGTAGCTGGGCTGTTCTGGACTATTGTCATCGAAGAAGCCTTCGTATCCGGATTCACTTGGGCATGTGCCGTAGGTTCTTCTGTATCTCTTTCCTGTCCTGCTCGAGCAGCGTCTTGCTCGCATACCACATACTGCGGATGGGGTGCCCATCTTCGACATAGGCTGGGAATAAATTGGTGCCGTTGTAGGGTCGTCCTAGCTTTATGCCGCCAGGACTGCGCAAGAAATAGGTATTCTTGACGCCACAACCGGTCACTGCCCATGGTCCGTCGTAGTATGGTTCATGCTTCGCACGACGGGCGCGTACGTGAGAAGTTGCCGTCGCCATGCTCCATGTTGTCCCCCCCTCCCCCCTTCCCCTCCGTTCCCCGTTTTCCGCATTCTCATCTGTGACCTCTCTCGTCTTGTTTGTCATCCCTCAGCTGATTGTTATACCATTCTGCCATATCGCGTGCGTTACTTCCGCAACCGCTTCCTTCCTTTTTTCTTCACTTCGGAGACCCAAGAACTCGGCCTGACGAGAATAAGTCATTATGACTGAGTTGGAACTCTCAAAGAAGCTATGCGAAATCCATGTGCTTATGACTAGGCACACGGATCTCGCATATATCTTTGTGATGATCCTGCGCAATTGTATTGCACAAGGATAACAATCACCCCGGATCTCGCATATACTCTACTCGTACGCGCGCTCCGTGTGTGTTCTCCAGGACCGCCTTGGCGTTAGCAGCTTGGTTCATCCAGCTGCCACAATAGTACCTAGGCACCTTGGGCTTGGTTATCCTGAGCCTTGCCCGCGCCCTCGATCTTGGCTCCTTCTGCGTTGCGCGTCCCTCTCTTGAATCAGACGACGATACTCTTCGCGAAGCACGTCTGCGTGAGAATGCACAGCTAGGTCTAAAATCAGTGTTCGTACAGCGTATATCGTCCGGTTTCGCTTTATTCAAGGCTTACCTTCGACCATTCGAGCCTCGAACTTGGAGAGCTCGGCGTCAACTTCTTCCATTGTCATAGTTTATGGTGAGGGTTGAATGCATGGTTGGAATAACTCCCGAAGAATACGGTCACTGTGTTAATCGTGGTCCCCCCCACGTGGCTCTGCACCCTCTGGATGTCGTGTATGAGCTTGGATCCGAAATATGGTGTCAGGGCGTCTTCCGTGACAAGACGCCTAGGTCCGGTTAACTTCAGGACACGGCTTTTCCCAGTGCCGTCCTCTGCTCGAACCCCGGAGTGGTTCCACCGGTAACTCAAGGGCACACGGAGCCATTCAGCTCGCCAATGTCGCAAACGAAATGGGGTGAGGCTGAACTGTTCAACGTGAACCCCGGGGACCCAACGAGAGGTGATCCGAGAGGTATGGTGTGGAGCGAGAAGCTGACAGCAGTATCAGGCTTCGTAACGGTATGTCTCGATTCCCACTGAAGCGCGAATCTTGGTTTTAGGCGTAGTCGGGACCAATTCTTGAAGTCGTATTCGCCACTCCCCCCCCCCCCCCCCCCCCGACTTTTTGTCGTTCTGCCAAAAGGGCTCACGGCCATCCGCCATCCACCATGAATATGGGCTAGCCCTTAAGCCTGCTAGTCATCTCTCTCCCTTTCTTAGTATCTCACCCAATAAACAGAATGGTCATCCCGCTCCTGCGGTGCGCCGTCTCTCCTTGAGTGTTGCCGTGACAGGCATAATAGCGAAAGTCTGCGGTAGGTTCCTAAGTCCTTTGCTCGGTCGTTGTCCTCGGACTCGTCATCAGTTTCTGCACTGGAGACAGTGGAGATGGTAGAGTAATCAAGATGTTCTTGACAGCGACTCATCTTTCAGCCTAGTGGTCAGGAGACCTCGATGGATATCAGGACCACCAGTGGCAGGCCGGCATCCTTGTGATGAGATAACCAGACTAGAGTTGATGGCATACTGTGCCCATCATTGGAAGAACGACCACTTTGCGATCTTCTCTTTGTCCAAGGAGATGTGCCGAGGAGATTAGGTAGCACGCCTCCCTGTTATCGTAAGCCAAGCCCAGTCCCCGCCTTCAGGGGACTAGGGGATTGAAGAGTTTGGGATAAGGTGGTGAGATGCTCAGAATAGATGAGATGACAGTTGAATTCAGAGGCTTCAGTCGTGTTAAAGGTTGGTAGACCGCCATCCCTTTATAGACTCCTCTCGCTTTGTCCACTGCAGTTGAACCTTGGCAATATGTGCCCTTCGCCGATGCTGGTGTCGCCGATGCTGGTGTCGCCGATGCTGGTGTCGCCGATGCTGGTGTCGCCGATACTAGCCTTAATAATTGCATATCGGCAATCCTGGCTTTGAGAATTATATATCGGCAAGACCAGCTTGATTATTAATAAGCTGACCTGTGGGCATAATAAAAGGCTATTATCTTATTATTACCAAGCAGGCGCGCCTCTGCTGATGAATATGCTTGATCATCTTTCTAGTGTGGCAAACCCACCTGAGGTGAAAAGGTTATGGGAGGCTTGATCATTGCTGCTATTGAGCTGCAGGTGGTGGTGGAAAATGGGAGAAGAGGATGCTTTGCTTGGAGTCTGCTTGCAGCATGTGTCTGGAGGCTGTGAACCAGCGGCCGTGCTGTGCCAAGGGTGACCTGGGGCTTGGTGCATCTGAAAGATGTTCTTAGAGGATTTGGGGGATGGAATGTGTGTCTGGATTTATCTTGGTCCTGGTGAGGGAACAATGGTGATAGAAAAGGGAAGCCTGTAGCGTCTTTGTTTGATGCTCACTGTATCTGCTTGGACCCAGTGAGAGACTGGACAGTGGGTTTCAGTGGGGTGAGAGGGTCTTCTTGGTTCATCCACCTTGTCGAGTACCAAAGCTGAATGGAGTATGGCCATGTTGTTCTCAGATGTTCATGAGATGAATAACCGCCAGGATGAAGGGGGTAGGGAGTTGGTGAGCCAGTCGCCGATATTCCAAGATTGGAAGAAGAGGGTACATGGATAAATAAGTCAATAACTGGGGCGCCGATCCCTGGGCTGGGAGGACAAATGTATGGAGTCCATACTGCCTATGTGTTTTAAGTTAATGATTGAGGTTGACTGCGGAGATAGATAGGGTTTAAGAACTTACTGGCTTCAAGACTCTGGATTGGAAGATGGTAGGTATACTACTGGGCTTATCTAATTGTTCGATAAGATAAACAAAACCATGGATTGCACGTTGAGTGGCATCAACAACAATCGCGCTTTGCGGAGATGGGTGTCTTGTCGGCTTGGTGTCGGCTTGGGGTTGCATGTCCACAACAAGAGAGTCGCGGCTTCATTCTGGGTTATTAGTAAATTTGAATCTTGGTGGGGCTGTCTCTTCAACTTAAACTCACTTAGAAAGGCACCTTTAGAGCCGTGTTTGCTTTGGCTGAGTTGGTCTGGGTGACTAAGTATCTGGGGCATGACGCACTTTTGACGCATGACTACACTAGCATGTGTATGATCTGAGGCTCTTCCTGGTGAGGTGTTAGTCGTCTGTGTCTTGGATTTCTGAGCAAAAGTGGCAGTCATATCGGAGTCAACTATATCTGGATGGAATTTACCTGTAGGAAGCAAGCTGTCGCTATTGTCAGAAGACGTGGGTTGTTGTCAGAAGACATAGCATTGAGGTTCTGGCAAGCTGTCGCCAGGCACCGCCCAAGGTCGTTTGGGTCAGCGATGGAGAACTGGGAAGGCGCAAGGGTTTAGCAGATGACATAGGAGGTTGGCCATGGGAATGTGTGGTTAATGGGAGCAGAGTGTTGGTAATGAGAGCAGGATAATACTGTGAGAAGGTGTGTTGGGTTGATTGATTAGATCAGAGGAAAGAGGGTCTGACTTGACCTGGCGCTTTCTCAACCCAGAAGGGGGCATCAATTAAGGGCTGAGAAGAGAGCAAAGTGTTTAAAATGATGGAAAGAGTGTTGAGGATGATGGAGAGGGTATTGTTGATCAAGCGGGAAGGAAGAGGTGGAGGGTGGTGTTGGCTACTGACCAGCAACAGTAGGCAATGGGTGCATCAGACTGGAAGAGAAGGTCCAAAGTAATTGTTGGTATTAAAAGAAAATGTAGTAGAGAAAAGAAGAGATGCAATGCAATTGAATGTTTGATGGATTGAGCAACTTACCTGATGGGTTCGGTGATGAGTGTAGTGGTTGATGGTGATGGGTGGGAAATGTTGTTGGAGGAAAAGATGGGTTAACAGGTTTTGAGGAGTGTGCAGATGCTTTTGTGTTGCTTCTGGACGCGGGCAATCACTCCATGGCTAAGTGACAGTAGAATCGACTAATCATTTGTTGCCATGATACCGATATTTCCCTAGGCAACTATCTTATCTTGCCTGTTGCGTCTATTATAGTGGCACGTTGCTGTGGGCGACAGCAATATTGGTGATCCCACTTTCACCTAGCAGCTTCTAGCAACTGGCCTGCACTGTGCCACTGCCATCAGGTTTGAGGAGAATAGACAGTAGCTCATGGTATCCAACCATTAACGATGGTGCTCCTACCAGAGCTCTTCCACCATATGAACCGCCTGCCACCTTTGTCCGCGAGAACAGTTCTCAGAAGTGCAAGAGGTACAGCACCTGGGACGTAGCTACCACCAGCCGTCACTAGGGGTATGCCCTCTTGTCATGTAGGGTGACCACCTCGAGGATAGGAAACCATGGTGATGGGCCTTCGTACTCCTTTCCAGATAGGAATAGCTAGCCCCCTTTTTTACCCATGGTTGAGCTGGAGCCTATCAATGGCGTGCGTGGACATCAAGCCTGCGGAACATAGACAAGCTTTCATGCCTAGGAAATAAACTCCTTGCTTCAGCCTTTTGTCTGCAAGCATTTGTAACTCGACGATTAGGTGCCACCACACTCCCATGACCCCTTGCTGCAAAACCTCTAAAGTAGGCACTACTATTTCTTATTAGATATGCACAGATAAGACGCTCGATGAAGGGACAACTCAACAAGAAGAACCAGAAGAAAAATCTGGAGGACGTAGGTATCCGCCAATACGTAAAGCCTGCTTGCATTCGCTATCTGGAACTGTTCCGGCTCGTCCTAGCAGCCAACAGCCAGCAACCAGCAGCCATGGTAAAAGGTACAGAGATATGTGTGCTAGTTCGGTTGGAGATCTGTAGAGCTATTGGAGCCTAAATACGTATCCATTGGTGAAGATATCGTAAGGAAGTCATCAAGGGGAAATGCTTAATCGAGATGAGAGACCCTAACGCTGGACCCGAGGCGCTAGGTTGGCCAGAAGTTGCCTCAAGCTTGGATCCAGGGCTGGATCAGTGGGTCGCGGGCAAGAGTGGGGTCCAGTAGAAGAGAAGATCCGTCGGATCTTCCCCGCTGCCCCGCTCCGGAGGACTCTGGACCCTTCACTATTCTGACAGGGGAGGCCCTGCTAGGAATGCTACCAAAAGCAGAGAGTGAGCGGATTTGAGAAGGTTTTCTGCATTAGACTCTGGATTTCAGTGGATCCTTGGAGGGGTACCAAGTAACCTTGAAGGTAGAGGGGGGTTATCACATGCCCCAAGTTCTCAAACCCTACTCCCACAGACCCAGTTGAGGGGGAAAATGGAGATGGTGATAGCTTCACGGGAAGATAGAGACGATATCAAAGAATTGATAATGGCAATTGAAATGTGCCAGAAGAAGAAGAAAAGAAACCCTTCCGCTTGCCTGCTCTGCTTCTCGCTGTATGTTACCCCGTAACGCCGTGCCCAGAATAACCAATAAATAAATCCCTTTCTCACCGGCTGATATCAAACAGCCTGGAGCCGATTCCAATGCTTGCCGTCTAATCATCTCAACGCCACCATATGATTTTGGCAGCCTGTCCGAATATGCTGAAAAAATAACCCCGTTTCCCTCTTGGTGTAATTATTTCCTCTCGGCAATCAAGAGAGGACTGTGTGCGTGTGTGTATGTGTGTGAAACCTCGCGACGTCGGCGCCGTCCGTCGTCCTCCTCAGTGCTCGATCGTGTCCACATATCGCCCCACCAATAGACTACCCAGAAAGGTGCCGGCGAGCACGGCGAGAAAGTAACCGACGTTCATCGTCATCACTGCCAACATGCTGTACCGGTACCACAGTCAGACACACACACACACAAATACACAAGTACGAGCAGATACCCGATCGGTGGTGGGACATGAGAATCGGCAAAGAAAAAGACGTATGCGCAGGGCAAGCGAGAGAGAGATAGAAATAGAAATAGAAATAGAAAGAGAGAGAGAGAGAGAGAGAGGCTTACAGTAGATAGACGACGGCGGCAATGCAAGTATCGATGGCGGCGCGCAGGGGGTCGACCGACAGCCTCCAGGGGCGGGGGCGCGTCTGCTTCCTCTGGACGACGACGACGTCCTCCTCGACGCCATTCTCGGTCAGCGTCATCTTGCGGCTCAGGTCGTCGCGCGAGACCTGGTCGGCGACGGGCAGGCGGCCCTGCACGACGACGTAGCGGCGGCGCAGCTCGGCGTCGAGCCAGCGCGCCTCGGCCAGCGCCCGGCCCGCGAGCAGCAGCCGCAGCGCGACCGCCAGCGCGATCAGGAAGATGACGGTGCCGGCGTAGGCCGCCGCCGTCGTGGGCGTCCACGACTCCGAGTACAGCGGCGTCGCCATGGTTGTCTGGAACACGGCCATCATCGACATGGAAGAGGAGGACGATGAGTCCATGCCTCCCATGTCCATATCCATGGACTCTTCTCCGTGGCGCGGTGATAGCATAGTTGCGAGTTGAGTGGGTACGGTAAGGTGTGTAGTAGATGTGGATCGGATCTGTTCAACTAGATTTTAAGTCGGTAACGGTTTTTCTCTTTTTTGTATCGGTCCAGCCGTTTGAATATAGAGTCGTCTGTAATCCGTTCAGTCGGTATTGGGCGTAGATCAGGGCCAAATATAGGCGTTCTTGACTCGTGTCAACGGTATGAGCAGGTTTGAGGTGGTTGTCGTTGATTGTAACAGGCGGAGACGAACGAAGGGAAGATCGAAAACAGGAGGAGGTGGTGGAGCGGGTGAGAGAGCGCGCTTGTTTTAAAAGATAAGTAGACTATATGAGCAAGTTTTCTCAGGACCGGACCGTAGAGTAGTGTTGCTGGTGGAGTCGTCGTCGGGACGTACTGTACAGAGGTTCTAGTGTAAAAGAAACAACAAGCATGGAGAGAGATCGGCGCTCGGTATCTAGAACAGATCTTCGAAATGTTTGGGATGACAGAGCCAGTCCCCCCTCTAATTACGATATCGATCTCGTACTTGTACGATCCGACCTCTTAAGAGAATCCGAATGAAGAAGTGATACGATGGTGTTTGAGTAGCAAATGGCAGGCAAAAAAAAAAGGGAAAATGAACTGATTTGCTTTTCTTTGTCGGCTGTCTGCAAAGGGGGTGGTCACACCCGGCGAGGGTACAAGTACACAGATAATGGCGGGAGGTTGATAAGTGGCACAAGTTCTACAACATTGAAGTTCTAGTCTACCATCTTCACAGCTCGACCCCCAACATTCGTTCAATAATCCGAATAAAGGCGTCCTAATAATAGACGGGCTCCTTCTAGGCACCTTGTTCCCTTTGTTTTTCTCTGCCGAAAACCATTATCTATTCATGTAGAACAAGTGCAGCCCTCGCCAAGCCGGATCGGTGAAGGTATCTACATGATCCTCCCCTCATAAATGCTTCCCCAACTTAGCGACTCCCATAGTATAGGGGCTCACCCGCGTCGCATTCCAACGCCTGTCCTCGTCCTCGTCCTTTGGAATGTTCTGTTCCAAATGCTTCAGTTAAGCTTAATAATTATGATCTGCGTCCGGACCTAGCGTATCCCCTGATCCAGACATCCGAAACCTGCTCACTGGCTTGGCCTGACGAATTGTCACAAGACGGCCATGCTTTCTTCTCGGTGCGCTTCGGGGCCATCGCCCGGTGAATTGCATACCTCATCGCATGTCATCACCATGGTAAGTCCCATAACGTGCGGTAAAACGCCTCAACGATGGCTCAACGGTGAGCAAGTTTTTTCATGTTCTGATACTATGAACCTAGGTACCTAGGCTGCTAGGCAAGTAGGTTTAGATGATGTGTTGCACAGCCCTTCAAGCCGTTGGTGGTGCCATGTCTCTCCATGCGCTCGCACTCTTCAAACTTCCAAGCAAAGTCCAAGCATTCCGATCTACGCCCATTCAAGCTTCATCGCATGGCTAGGTGGTCTGAATCTTGGGCTGGTCTTTCTAGTGATCTCAACTCTCGGGATTCTTTTCATCTGCGGCAAAAAAAAGGCCAACATGTGAAAGCCCGTGAGCCTACACCTTTCAGTCGTCTGGAAGTCGCCGGGGGTTTTTCGCGTCGGCAGAGCCTAAGAGAATACCTGAACAAGTTATCTTACGAGAACGACATCACCGATGACCTATCCACCATACCAAGAACGAGAGCGCTGGGCTTTAACACAGGGATCCGCGCCCTTCAGGATCTCGCCACGGTACTGCTCGACCAAGATTTGAAAGTTGGCGCGGGTGAGGTACGCGCCGGCGGCGTGACGGCGCCCTTCAAACCTATCGAGAGTTTCCCCCGTCCACTGCACGAATATATGTCAGTCGACCAGCCCCTCGATCGTGCAGAACTTCTTTCTGTGCCCCTACCACCTTCATCGAAGCCGGCCATGTTTCCTCCACAGCAGTTCAATGATGTTCTTGACGAGTTGGTTCTCCTCAGCATCCCAGAGGCAGCTGGATGCGCTACCTCCCCACATCTCCCCTGGAAAATACGAATCGACGTGCCAATGCTTCAGGATCTGCCTCACGTCGGTCTCATCACGCGTCTTCTCCTGAGCCTGCTGCGTGTACAACACACGCTGAACTGGAGGAACACGTATGGGGATGCTAACTCCCTACCAGAACTGCAGAGACACCAAGTCTATCGTCCCGGATCTCCGTGACACTCGCGACGGCACCGCTCAATGTACTCCTGGGATTTTTCGTGAGATCGTGCAGCTTGATGAGTACTTGCCACTGCCACATACTGCTGCACAGCGACGACTTCAGCCGCAGACGCTGGCCGGGATACCAAAGTCCGAACGAAAGTATTGGGAGCAAATATTTAAAAAAAAAAAATCCGACGGGAAAGATGCTTCTACACCTGCCGGATTCAAGGCGCCTCAGGTTTTGTTTGTAACGCGGGCGAAGCTCCTGTTTGAAAGGTAGCTCAGGACGTCACGCGTTCTAGATGTGTTACAGTCTTCCATTATATTAGTTCACCAGAAGCGACCTTATTCCGAGTTCCCACGCTTCGATTAGAAGAAGGGAGCTCGCAAGGAGATTGAAAAAAGGGGGGCAGGTCAACGAATACTGGATCTGGCGTTTACTCTGAGCGAAAGTGCCTGGAACCTTCCATCGTCTCCTCGTGTACGGTTCTCGCTGTCACACCCTGCTACGTGCATTCTCACTTTCATGGAACGAGGACCCTGTTTTCATGACATAGCGGTCGGTTCCGGTGCTGTTCGCAGAGCCCCGGAAACCACTCCCGGCAGTTACATGTGCGTGCTGGCGCTTACGAACAATGTGCACGCGGAGAAAACGGACGTCGCGCATCATTATACGACGCTTTCGAACGGGCCACCGGCTATCATCACACCAGAAGCATGAAGGCTGCATTCTCCTGCCGAAGTCTCGACGTCGTCACGAGGGAGTGCACATGCCCAGCTCGGGAGTCACCTATGGGTCAGGGAAAAAAGCATCAGGTCTCGGGAGGCCATGTGGAGGACACGAGATACTGGAGTAGCTCAGGGCTCCCACGCACGTATTTCACATCCGAACGAGGAAAGGGAAATCCCATGGAGTATGGAGACCAATAAAACATAGGAAACGAGGGAAGGTCCCGCGAACATGGTTCCCTGCTGATCCGGACTCAGACCACACAGTGCCTGACACATCGACCGCACGGGATTTATATACCACGCTGGTTCTCCTGAGATGGGATATCCGGGGAGGAATCCTGGGATATGGGTGGATGTTGTAAATAAAAGGAGGAAGAGGCGATAGAGTGGTCCGGACTATCTTAGAGCTGTGTCTTTCTCCTTCCCCAAAGCCGGAACCCCGAGAGGCTCTCTGACGGACCTCCCGTGCCGGTTTAGAGCCATCTAGCTACTTAGCTACCTTTCACTAACCTGCAGCGCGACACAATCTCGAGGTCATTTCTAACGGATAACTGATAAGTCAGAGTAGGTATCATCGAGTCGTTCCTCTGTTGGTCAGTTCGACGGAGACCTGTTTTATTTTCCGTCTCTTACGTTTGATCTATCCAGGTAATGCTAAATCTACATACCTCTAACCTAGTGAGTGATTGCACCTTGCGGACGCCATTTTATCGTATCGCCAGCCTCCAGAGAGAGGCATGCAAAGTTTGGTCTTGCGTCAAGAAGAGCTAAGTGACGACGCGATTCGGTAAGGAGACATACGGGCAGGACATTACTTTTTTCTTTCTCAGGTCTTACTTACATGCGGACTCCAGGGGGGAGCAAGACGAAAATGAAGGAACTCGTGTAGTTCTCGCTGCAATCTGTTACTCATAAGCGATGAAGAAGCATTTTCCTCAAAAGGACCACGGGGTTGCCAGAAAGGGGGAGATGTCTGTGTGGTGAGTGGTGGGAGGGATAGCGCATCGCGCACTGCCACCGCGGACTGTATACATAGAACCGTTCTCGCCGCTCAGAATGCCGGCTCGCCGTGGTTCATCTCTCTCTGGGCAACGTCGCCGAGGTTTTTCGTGGTGAAAGAGAGAGAAAGAATATCATCGCCTCGCCTCGCCTGAGGCTCACTGGTGGGATCCGGAGTTGAGGCGAGATGTACGTACGGAGGTGACTGACTTACTCAGCTCAGCTCAGCGTGCTAGACATCGACATGCGTGGAACTTGCGGTCGATCATATGAGAATATTTGATCTTTATTTATGCTACAGCACATCTAGTTATTTAGTTCATGGATAAGACCATTGATATTTTATCGTTATCTGTGTCCTCTCTGCTTATACGCGGAAACCCCCTTTTCTCCCCCCAGTGCTCCACCTCGTGATCTGATCCTGCCTGACCTCCCGTTGATGACTGGTGCTGTTCCCCGGCGACGACTCAACTTTGACTCTCGAGGAGGTGTGTATCATTTCGGTGAACGAATAACATGGATATGGTTCCTCTTGCCCAGGTATCGGCGTCTCGTACGTAGCCTTTCACAAAAAAAATCTTTGGGGGGGGGGGGGGGGGGGGGGGGGGGGTGGGGGGGCTGGGAGGAAAGCTTCTGGCGTCAACTCTCTCTCTCTCTCTCCCCCCCCCCCCCCCCCCCCCCCCCCCCCCCCCCCCCCCCCCCCCTAAACCACACCGCGCGCCTTCTTTGCTTTTTTTTTTTTTTTTTTTTTTTTTTTTTTTTTTTTTTTTTTGGAAATCAACGAACGTATTTACCCATCTCCCCCTGCCAATCCATGAGAGGACGAAGCCAACACACACCCGAGTCATGACGAGCAGGACTCAACAGTACGAAAGCCACTGTCTTCCCATATGTGTTCCTATCATTCGTACGTGTGTGTCCTTCCTTCCTTCCTGCCACAGACCAGCCTCCCTACCCCTACCCCCACAAGCATGCCGATTCCGATCCCGGGTCGGTCGGTCGGTCGGTCGGTCACGCAGCAGCAGGTACGGTCAGTAACTGAGAGCAGATACGAGTAAGAATTATCTAGTCTATCTAGCACAGATACCGCGGATAAATATCTTCTCGGGTCCCCCCCCCTTTCCCCCGGAGAGCACGCTACTGTACTGTACTATACTGTACTCTCACGAGGAGTACACCCCGGGCTGGTCTGTACGTGAGAGTAATTTCAAGTCTCGTTATGGCTACCTAGCTTATCACTAGTCCATCCAAGTTCTTTTCTCCTTTTTTCTCTTCTTCTTCTTCTTCTTCTCATAGGTAGCTAGGTAAGTATAAACAGGTCGCGGAGAGCCAGCCAGATGAAAAAGAAGGGGGAAGGGGGTTGTTAATTTAGGTCAGGTAATACCCGTCGAGATGTCAAGGGGGAATAGCCACTTTGGATTGTTATTTCGAAGGGGGTTAGTTCGAATAGCCAAGATGGTGATTGCTTCAACAAGTGAGTGGAAGAGGGGGAGAGGAGGAGGATGGGGCACTTCAGCTAGCAAACGCCAAACATCAATCACAATCAATTAACTGTTTATTTATTTATTTATTGCCTTGCCTCTCACCCTATCAAGCCAGCCCCCTTTTGAGTCGCGTGACCGCAGCCCTTGCGGACTGCTGTGTTGTGTTTGTGTATATGTTTGCCAGTTTGCTTTTTTTTATACGAAGCAGCGAGGCCGGTGGTACCGGTCCAGGAGGGACGGTTTTGTTCTATATCGAGGGCGACGAGGGATGGGGGATATTTTATTCGAGGAGTCACGAGGGAGTCGTCGCTTGGTTAGCCAGTCAGTCAGTCGATGTCGACACTCCTTCCTGGAATGAGCGCTTTTGGGATTTTGGAGCTCTGCAATAATACACGTACATACCCTGAGTAGGTACCTACACACCCTTTCTTGTTCCCGTGATTCGAGTTTGCCTCTTTCCGGGGACGACATACGCACTTCATATATACATGGCTCCCCTTGCGTCGCGTCGTCCAGCTCGCGAGCGACTGAAACTTCATGAAACGCATACGCCATACCCACGTCCCTTCCCCTTCTAATTTATTTTCGCGGCCGGGGCCCAGGCGAGCCGAGCTGAGCTGTCGCTAACATTAGCAGTTGCGAGACAACCCTTCTCTTCTTTTTCACCACCACGAATGTCGCATATCACAGGTCGAATTCTCTAAGGGCATGGATCTTTCTTGGCATATGAGTTTATTTTTCTGAAAGGGGGAGCGGGGACGATCGATCTACATTGGAGATCGACACCGGGATGATGAGGTTGGAGAGACGCTTAAACGTTGATAATATGATCGCTGATCACTCCCGGTACCCATATTATCCAGCGTCGTCGCCTGGAGACAAACCCTGTGAGATGCCGCAACGCACTGGTGGTGAAGAATCATCGGCCTACTCCCGCAATAGAGCGGTCCGCAAGGATAGACCAAGTTGTTCCGATCAGCTCCGAGTGCGCTTCGGCCACGGCGAACTCGGGTTGTTGACGCCAGAAGAAGAAGAGGACAGCGCCTTGTCTTTCATATACGACTCTGGGGCGTCCAAAAGCCCCGAGACAGATGCTGTCGATGCTTGTACCCTCGGCGAGCCGCAACGAGAGACCTGAGTAACGTCAAGAAGTACAACATGATTCGTGTCACGTCGTCATATTTTTGACAGGTTGCTCGCATGCACACGCAGCTAGCTACCTAGATGTACGCATCCAGCGGGCGCACCTTGGATGTTGCTGGTACGGATCGCGGCTGAGGCTCACTGCCCCAGCGCATAGGTAGTATGAGAGACGAGGAGCTAGCGACGGTGAGCGCTCTTCCCCCGAGTTTCCCATGATCTGTCTGGCCCCTGATGCCGGACGACAGACGATTGGGACCCTCCGCAAAAACATCGAGAAGGGGTTTACCAAGTATTTGTGGACCAGCAAGAAGTATCTACCTGGTAGGTATTAATAATAAGTGGCTCTCTCACGACAGACATACGATGGGGGAAAAAGGGTGGAGTCTCAGATCTTCGGATCGCTGCCGAAAAGCCATAAGCAGGACCGTTCGGATGGGAGCGCGACAGCGTCCAGGGTTCATTCGAAGAATTGCTTCCTTCCTCAATATTATTGATCCCATCTATCTCCATTTTCGGGAGCTCAGCCTG
The DNA here is from genome assembly GCA_022376275.1 of Xylariomycetidae sp. FL2044. Lineage (NCBI taxonomy): Eukaryota > Fungi > Ascomycota > Sordariomycetes > Xylariomycetidae sp. FL2044. The sequence goes on along the minus strand of JAJNOH010000034.1, from coordinate 286,166 downwards.
TGTTTCGGCAACACGCGTCTCGTCGGCGCTACTGAACCATGGTCGTTGTCGTACCGAAAATTCCCAATGAATCGGACCTGGGGGCGCGAGGGAACAGGAGGGTACAGTATCGTACCCACCCACCTGGCCATCTCGCGAGCGCCGATGAAAATACATGCCCACCCCCGTTCCCGTGCCTGGATCGATAGATCGATAGTAGAATGCGCGAAAATTCCCAAGCCGACGTTGTACGCGTGTTCTAGCTCCATACTCCTCGTAGCTTGCTCGCGCATTGGCAGTGAAGCTAATGAGAGAAGGCCATGGGCGATTGGACCTCGTCAATAGTGTACGGGACAGCCAGCGATGTGACCGATCCGGCGCTATGTATGTACAGTACTCCCAAAAGAGGGCAAGCTTGGGGTGCTGGAGATAGCTGAGAGAGACGCGCATTCTTGTATCCCATAAGACAGGTTGCTTATTCCGGGACATTTCTGGGCCTATAAGCAAGCAGGATCAAGGACCCCAAGTTTTGGTGTCATCCCAACCTAAGGTTATTTGCCATGCGCTCTTCTGCAGCCACACCGAAGTTTGGGTCGCGGCAGGGCGGGTGGCTCTCGACGAGTGTATGGAGTACGGAGTACCTCCATACTTATCAGTACATGCAGTACTTCAATGTTGCACATACTTACTACCTACATATGTAGGCTAGGTAGTCGTTATATTGGTAGGGAATGCTGGCCTCGAGAGGACACGCACCGGATCCGAAGCCCGGCGCGGTCCCTTCCAGTTTGGGCAAGTAACGCGTGGGATTGTTACGGCAACACGGTAAGTAAGCACAGCATCCTCGAGGTCCGCCGTCCTGTCAGCCTGTGTGATGCGAGCGTCAAGAAAATGATCCCGTCCGCTGCTGTCGTGTTCATCATATCATACCTAGATACTAAAGTAGGTAGACGAGCTGGCAGGCTGGCCGCTGATCCTGCCTAGTAGGCTAGGCAGGTTCTTGATTAGCTGCTGGTCTGTTCGTACTCTATGAATAGGTGCTAGGTGCTAGGTGCTAGGTTGGGCTCGGCGGCGCGAATGCGTAACCCTGTCGCTGTGAGACTAGAAGACCCTTGTTCGCATCCCGCTGTATTATCCACACCCATCGCGATTGATGATGAGACATGAGATACAGCCGGACCAGCATCGCGCCTTTCCCACTGCTTATGGCCGGATTCTCTCTGTCTGATTGTTGCCTGCTAGGATTCTCCAGCCAGGGTCCTGTCAGATGCGGGATAGATTTCGACCTGTTCTGCAGTTCGTCGTCCTGAGACGCAGCATGGCAAGGATACTATTTAGTATTGCCAGGTGGTCGGTTTATTACTCCTGGAAAGGATGGATGGGGAGACAGACAGGTACATGCCTAACTTAGGTACGTACAGTACTTAAGTAAGTACGCAGATGAGGTCGGATTGATGCTGCGATGGGCAGGAGTCTAGACTCGTCGACTCGGAGTATTCTTCTGTCTCTCATTGAGTGGGCTACTAGTACAATATGCAGTCTACTGACTTCGACCTGCATAGTATGTAAGAAAAAAAAAGGGCATGAGTAAAAAGGTAAGTAGGCTACTCGACGGCGTGGGGTTGACGGTTGAATTGACGCGTCTTGGTTCAGCAATCGAAGGCAACTCGAGCCTACTAGGTACATACTCATGGGTAAGTATCGGCCGATAGGGGATGAGAGAAACATCCCTAGAGGGCGATACTTAGCGCAGCCGGCTACCACTGTACTGGCCTCTTTAGCATCCATAATCCTACGCAGCAGCAGCAGCAGCATCGATACACACACACACAATACGGCGTATCACAAGACAAGTTCTCTTCATCATATCAATCCTCCTCTCTCACCAGGTAATTCTCCATGCAATTTATTCCCGTCGGTAGGAGATAGCGATACAAAGTCCGATGAGAGCCTGAACGTTTTCGGTTTCACCACATTTTATTATCATTCAGGCCGGAGACTTGTCATTGTCCTGCATCGACCCGATATGGCTTTTGTTAGGGGGTAACTTGCTCTGTATTGTACTCCGTAAGGTAATAAATAAGACAAGTTAAAATATGCACAAGTGGTTATGGATGACAGGCAGGTCGGCAACCCGAATCATTTATTTCCACAATCGACCGGCCAATTGGTCTCATCCTTCAGCTTCCTCTCTGGTGGTGGTGACGTGCCAGTGTAGAGTGCAAGTGCAAGTATAAGTGCAAGAATCGCTTGAGACGACGGGGTTAATTCGATGGCTCGGTCGCTCGGTCGCTCGCTTTCCGACTGCTGCACCCCATCCTGTGAGAGTTGGGTTTGTTTCTTGAGTTCCCTTTTCGCTTTCCTGAGGGTGACCTTGCCTTTGCCTGCCTGCTTCGTTTGGTCTGATGCATCATCAATCAGGATACCCGACGCGCCCTTCTGCGATATTGTCGTCAACTGCCTGCCTCCCCCCCAAAAGGCGGGGGTGCCCAACATACATTTATAGTAGACGGAGTATCACCAACATCAATATAACTTTATTACTCGGCAGGATGTCGATTAACCTTGTTTACGCCTTGCATGATGCTAAGATTTTTGAGTTTGCGCCACTGCTCGCTCCCCTTGGGGATGCAGTTCTAGACGCCATTCTTGGCAAAATCTCGTGTTGCACAAAGCCGGTACCTATATAAGGTACCTAGGTATTAAATGACTTATTTAGAATAAGTGAGGCATAATATATGCTTTTAAGTACATAAGTAAAATATGCTTACTTATAAAGTCCGATACCTTTTATTTTTTTTTAAAAGGTGCTTATTTTTAAATATATATATATATATATTTTTATTTATTTAATATTTATTTTTTATATTATATTTAACGTTTATAATAAAATATATATATAAATTAAATGCGTAATATAATATATATTTATTTAAAAATATTAGCGTTTTAAATTAAAGCGTTATTTTAAATTATTTTTATTATATATTACGTATATATTTTTTAAAAAACTAAAATAAAATTATTTTTTTAATTAATTTAATTAATAACGTTATTATTTAATTAATATATTAATTATTATTATAATAATTTTTAATACTAATAATTTAATTATAAAATAAATTAAGTACGATATTTAATTTTATTTTAAGCGCTAAAAAGTTTATTATAAACGCTTTATTAAATTTAAATTATATATTATTATAAAGTTAAAAAATTTACATATAAGATTTTTTTATTATTTTATATATTATCTTGCTATTTTAATTATTAATATATAAAAATTAATATAATAAAAAATAATATAGCCTTATTTTCGAGTTTTTTAGTTTTTAAAATTAACTTTTTACGATTTATTTTTCGAAAATAAAGCGCTTTTTTACGCATTATTAAAGAATTTTTAAGCTATATATATTTATATTTTATTATAAATAAAATATAATTTAATAAAATTAATAATTAAACTTTAATAATATTATTTAATACGATATTTTCGAAACGATCTTTAAAAAAAACGATTAATATTATTAATTTTAAATTTAAAATTAATGATTTTTACGTTTTTATAATTATTAAAAAAAGAAAAATAATTAAATATTTTAATTTTAAAACTTTTATAAAAAAATTTTTTATAAAAAAAATTATAAGGATAATTTTAAAATAGCGATAATTAAAGCTTAAAAAAAAGATAATAAAAAAGATAAAAAAAACGAGATTAATAAAAAGATTAATATAAAGGTTATTTTTAAAATTAAAAAAAAGATAAATAAAAAAGCTATTTTAAAACGTGAAAAAAAAAGATAAATTTAAAATTATATTTATTAGCTTATTATTTTATTATTATTATTATTTTCGCCGCTATTATTTTTATTATTATTATTATTATTTTTATTTTTTATACGTAATATTAAAATAACGATTTTTATTTATATAATTTAAAGATTTATAAAAGTTAAAAAATTAGTTTCTTATAAAATAAAAATAATTATTATTTATAAATAAATTAAATTAATATAAAATATTAACGATATTATTAGCTAAATAATTTTACGTATTAATTTTTAGCTAGCGATTTAAGCTTTTAGCGATAATTATATATATATTTTTAGAATAACACGGCTTATTATTAATAAAAAAATTAATTAAAAAAATATATGCGTATTAATAGCCTTTTATATTTTTTAATAGTTATTTTATAATAATTTATATTATAATAATATTTTTAACGTTATTTAAAAATATAAAAATCTTTAATTTATATTAATCACGTATTATTTTATTTTTTATGCTTTTTTTATTATTATATTAATTATTATTTAATTAATAAAACGATTATAAATATTAATAAATTTATTTAAAAGATTATTTTTTATAATTATATAGCTAAAAAAATAATAGCGATTATTTAATTTTTTTATTATATTAATTATAATATATTTAAAAAAGCTAAATATATTACGATTTATAATTATATAAAATAATTATGCTATAATTTCGATAATTATTTAAATTTTTTATTTATTTGTTTTTTTATTTATTACTCGAGTTATAATTATTTTAATTTTATAAATAAATAAGATTTTATATAAGTTAATGCTTTTATTTTATAATATTATTAATTATTATAACGTAAGCTAATAAAATTTTATATAAAAATAAAAGTGTTAATTAGGTTTTAAATATATAAACTTTTATAATTTACGTAATAATATTTATTATTATATTAAAAAAAGTTTTAAAATAAAACATTTATTTATAACGTTTAATATATTACGTTAATAAATTAATATTATCGATATAAATAAAGCTATTTTTAATAATTTATTTATTATTATTTTTAAAAAGTTAAATATAATTAAAATATAACGTATCGCTAAAAAAAAGGCTTTAAATCGGTTTAAAAATAATAAAAAATAAATTAATTTAACGATAATAATAATATAATATAACCTTTAAAAAAAAACCTTAATATTAATAATAATATAATTAATAATAACATTTTTTTAATAATATTTTTAATTTTATTAAAAATATTATAAGTTTTAATCGTAATTATTTTATTAATATTTTTTATAATTATAAAAATATAGCATTTTTTAAACGCTATTTTTTATAGCGTTTTTATTATTTATATCGTTAATTATTAACCTTTTTTTTTTGCTTTTATTATTTTAAAAATTATATAATATATAAAAAATAACGTATTAATAATTATAAAATAAACGTTATATAATTTTATCGATTAAAAGCTTTTTTTTATATTTAATTAAATAAATAATACGCAATTATTTAAAAACTTTATCGTAATTATTATAAAAAAGCGGCTTTATAAATAAAATTAAAAAAAAATTATTATAATTTTTAGCTATAAATAAAATTATTATATTTAAAGCGTATATTTTATTTATAACGTGATTTAAAAACCGTGATTTTACCTTTAAATTTTATTTATTATTTTATAAATTTTAAAAAAAACCATTTAAAAATAAATAACTTTTTAACGATATTTTCGATATATAATTTTTTATTAAATAAAATATATTTATTATAATAATAAAATAATAATAATAAAATTAAGTAAATAATATAACTTTTTTAAGCATTTATAATTAATTATTTAATAGCTATTTATTTTTTTTATATATTAAGCTTTTAATTTATTTTTTTCTTTTTTTTTATTAATTATTACGTTTAATATTTATTTTTATATAATAATAATATTTAAAATAATAATATTAATAATAATAAAAAGTGGGGCCGAGGAGCAATTTTTAATCTATATCGAAAATATAATAATAATAATTAAAACGATAGCGATAATAATAATAATAACGATTTATTATTTTTTTTATTATTTTTTCCCTTTTATTTATCGCTTTTTTTATTTTATTTACACTTATAAAAAATTAATTTCGTTAAAATAAAGGTTATTTAAAACTATTAAAAAAAAAGCGTAAGATATTTTATAAAAAATAAAAATTATAAAAAAAAATAAATAAATAAAATAGCGACGGCTTATTTTTTTATTATATTTTACCCCCTTTTTTTTTATTAAATAATAAAAGCCCCCTTTTTTTTTATAAATATTATAATTATTTTAACTTTTAAAAAGCCTTTTTTTTTTAATAAATTAAATATTTTTATGCGTTATAAAATTATATTATTAAAATATATTTATAATATATTTATAAATAAAATATTAAAAAAAAAATTAAAAAAAAGCGACGGCGATAGCTAATCGTTTTTTTATCGTTTTTTTATCGTTTTCCCCTTTTTATATATCGTTATTTCTCTTTTATTTATCGTTATTTCCCATTTATTTATTTAAAAAAAAGGGGAAAAAATAAAAAAAAGGTTAAATAAATAATAATTATATTATTATATCGATTAAAAAAAGTAATTATATTAATAAAACTTATTTAATAATAAACGTATATTTTAAACCGTTTTTAATAAATTTATTAAATAATTAAAATATATAATTAATTAAAAAGTTATTATTATTATTATTATATAACCTATTATATTTACCTTATTTTTTATAATTTATAATATTTATTAATTATTTAAAAAATATAAAAAGCTTTTATAATTTAATAATAAAACGCTTAATATTTATTATTATTATAATATTATTATTAAAAAAATTTGGTGAAATTAAAAGGTTTTAAATTTAATTTTTAATTAAAGCATTTTTTTTATAGTTTTTATATATAATAAAAACTTAAATTAAACCTTTTTTTTATTGTTTATTTTATTATTTATTATAGCTTTTTAATTTATTTATTAAATAATATATAAAGCTTATTTTTTATCAATTTTTATAATTATAAATAAAAAAATAAAAAGCTATAATTTAAAGGTTTAAAAATAATTTATATTTATTATTTTTAATATATATATATAATAAACCACGCTATATATTAAATTTTAAATAAGAATTAATATATAAAACTTTTAAATATAAAAAAAATAATCGTAATATTTATTTTATTAAAATTATATATATAAATAAAGAAATATAATTTATTTATTATAAAAATTATAATTAATATTAATTTTTTTTAAAATGTCCCCTAATTTTATTTGTTTTTTAATTAATTTTAATAATATAATCTTTAATAAATTAATTAAACTTTTTTTTATATTATATTATAACTCGAGATATTTTTTAAAACGTTTTATATAAGTTTTTAATATATTAAAATAAGTTTTAATAAAATTAAAATCGGGTAAATAAAAAAATAAATATTATATTTCAATATTATAATATTACGTAAATTTTAATATTTTAAGTTTATAATAAATAAAAGCATTATTTATAATTAATATAAATTATAAACTAAAAAAAAACATTTTTAATATAATTTATTATTTAAATTATATAAAAAACCCTTTTTTATTAATAAAACCTTAATATATAATAATAATAATAATGTTTTTTATTATAATAACTAATAAAATATTAAATCGTTTTTTTTTTTTAAATTTATATATAAAAAAAATGTTGCTTTTAAAAATTTAATTATATTATTAATATATATTTTATTTATTAATTTCAAATTTATTAATAAATATAAATATATTTAATATATAATTAGCGATTTTTAAACGATAATAATTTTAACGTATAAAATCGGCTTAAAAAATATATATTTTTAATCTTTTATTTTTTTAATCGAATATTTTAAAATAATCGAAAATAATTTAAATTAATATTTTAATATCGTAATAATTAATAAAAAACCATTATATTTTATCGAAATAAAAATTAAAGCTATAAATAAATTTTAATAATAATATTTAAAAAAATAAACAATTAATTAAAAAATTAAATAAAAAAAATTATAATCTTTTATATTTATCGTAGCTAATATTAAACGTATATTATTATAATAAAAGCGCTTTATAATTTTATATCGTAATTTAATTTTTTTAATAATTTTTAATTCGATTTTATATTATTATATTATATAAATAAAATATTTAAAACGTTTTATAAGCTTTTTATTTATATTTTTATCGCATTTTTTAAAGTATATTTTAAAAACCGTTATTTATATATTAATTAAGTAATTATTAAGGTTTTTATTTATTATATTATAATAAATAAAAAAAATCGAAATATTAATTATAAATATTATAAAATATCGTTAAATAAATAATTATACCTTTAAATAAGCGTTAATATAATTAAATTAACGTTATTAATCGAATCAATTAAAAAAATGATTTTATTATGGTTTTTTAAAAAATGTGTGCGTAGTATGTGATAAAAGTGGTTCGGGGTGACGCCTTGGTTCGGAACGCTAATACTTATAGGTAGGTATTCGATCGGTCCCGACGCTACTAACACTACTCCCTAAATAGCTTAAAGGGATCTTACCGGCAAAGGTTTATCATTGGTGCTTTCTGGCTCCTAGTTCCTTGCATGGCATCTTTCTCCATTTTCATTCGCGGCGCTCTGACCCGTGTGACCTGCGTGGAGAGAACAGGAAGCAGAAAGCGGATGTACTTTGTCACGTCACACGATATCAGATCAATCCCAATCCCCGAATAGGTATTCCAGCCATTTCATCACGAAAACTTGGAACGCATGGACGGCACCAATACTTTCTACTTGTAGGTACAGTAGATAGCCTCCTCTCCTCTCAAACAAGCCGATCACTCAATTCAATATGATCGCATACGAGACGCTAGATGTGCATTAAACATTTACTATGTACGGAGTAGAGGCATCTCGTCAAAAATTCCCAGAATAAGCCAAGAAACCCCCCTCCCCCGGGCGCGCGTCAGGTCTCGGCGGTCAAGACCCAGAGCTGAATCTAATCAGAGCTGGAAGAATCTAAGAGAAAGAAAGATGACGAGGAGGGAAAAAAGCAATGTTGCATGTTTCTGATCATGCTCTTCAGCTAGCATACTTTTTCTATAACGTATAGCACATCAATTGGAAGCTCTCAACCCATACCTAGTTTCACCAACACATACTAGATACAGGACACCGTACCCGAGCAGAATGCGGTATGCCTTCCGAACCCCTACAGCAGCAGCGCAACCCCTGTATCTTGATTCAGCAGCCGCACCATTTGTTGAGAACTACTTACTTCGTATTAGTAGCATAGTAGCTGAAAGACCATCCATGATACCGCCATCCCGCTGTATCTCGATTTGCTTCTTTGCCGCTTATCACGTCTTTTCCAGATCACCGGTTTCGACAAATCCCAATCCGCCTGGCAGCGTATGTATTGTGTGTGGGTGATGTCCTATCCCTATTCCTATCCCTACCCCTATCCCTATCCCTATCCCTGTCTCTGCTAGTGAGACGGAGCCGCGGCTATGTTCCGTACAGAACCAGATATGCAACCTCCGTACATCTGGCAGGTAGTTATGTAAGGTTAGCGTGATTGATGTGTCGATTTGGAAAAAGTATCATCACCATCACCATCATCATCATCATCGGTCTCTCTCGCCCCAGGAACCTCTTCATTCAATCCATTCACTCCATCAGGTCCAGAGGTCTAGACCTCCCTGTGGCGACGTCTCATCGTTGATGGATATGTACGCGCGCGCGGAGAACATGCAATCCCCCCCAATTCAGTTGATCATCTGATCGAGTTGCATTGCTCCAAAGCGACGAGATGTCATCCAGATCTAGCATGAAAGGACAGATCGTGCGACTGTCCCGACCTTACTCAGCTCCGCGAAAGACATCCCCAATGGCAGCTATCACATCCAAGGAAGAGACAAATCTGACACACCGAGACGCATTCCAGGATCGGGCTGGCTACGCTTGCCGGGGCACACTGGCCTTGAAATGCGAGCACGGGTGTCGAAGCATTCGGGCCATGACAACAGCTGTCTTCCTCTCCTTCTCGCGCATCCCGTCTCCTATCATTTCTCAGCAGGCGTTGTCGTGTGGTTCACTGGTAATCATCTCAAGATACGAGAATGAATGAGAGTAAAGCTCTCGCCAATCTAAAGAGACAAGCACTCGGCGGAATGAAAGATGACGACGGCAATGGATGAGGTCAGTGCTTTTGCTTGCGATTCCAGCCGCATGTACGAATCAATATTGATATGCAACCTCGAAGAAGATATGTACACAAGTACATAACGTATTCCGCGGCGGCCGGGAAAAGAAATCTTGTAAGCTGTACACATCATGATCTAGGTAGGTAGAGACTAAACCATATCGGACAATACCCGTCGCTGATCGAGTGCCAAGGCAATACTATGTAAATCTACTATGTAAATCCAATATCAAGAAGATCAGGGGACCAATACCTACTTTCAACGCCGAGATACCTACTATGCTGCGGAGCAAAGAATTCCAGTATCCCGAGGCGTGTTGTTTGTTGTTTGGTGTTGTTTTCTTCTTCTCCCTTCTGGATAGTCATGAATGGATGACTTCTCCTCGCTCTCATTACTGTTAGTAGTCGCTGACAGGACCGCAGGACCGCATGATGCCTACCTTAATATGTTGGTACCTGTGTGTCAAAGGCGGTAATAATCAGACTGTGATGGATGATGGAGAACGGGGTGCTCCGTACGAACGCACGTTCATACCCAGATCGGTTAGGTGGTCTATTCCGGGGGTCAGGGACTCGTGGCCAAGCGATCACGGCCCTTGTCCCCTGTTCCTTGTTCCTTGTCAGATGCATTACGGGGGCGACAGGGGCAGTCCGCGATGGATTATCCTGGCAGCCTGGCAGGACAGTCAGTCAGTCAGTCAGTCAGTCATTCACCAGTGCAATCAGTCCGTCGCCCAGTCAAATATCCCAGTCACTTTACCTACGAATCCTACGACAGGACATTCAGCTGCATTTCCCGTAACGTAAGCCCGCATATCTTGGAGGTTCTTGTAGAAATCGTACCTACTGCCTACAGTATCTGTACGTACCTCCTAAGGGTAAGAATGTACCAGGAGCGCAAGGCTTTATTTCGTTAGGTGTGTTCAGAAGGTCTTCTTCCAATTATCCATCCCGCATGGCGTTGGCATCGAGTCAAGCAAGTGGTTGGCTTTCTTATCACATATTGAATGGCACCTGGTATCTAGTTGAAGTTTGCTGTTTCGAATGTTGCTAATAATAAATGTGAATGAGTCGCCATACGTCGTCCCCGTCCCTGTCCCCGAAGATGTACAGATAGATGTACATACTTATGTATTTATACCAACCACCTGGGCAGGCAATAATAATAATAAGTGAGAGATGCCATCCCGGATTCTTGGGTGCATGGGGCGTCTGGTGTGGGTAAGTTACCGTACCAAGTCCCAGTCCCAGCGGTCCCAGTCCCGGTCAGGGTTCTAGCCTTTCAACTCTTGACTCTTGACTTCCCCCCCTTCTCCAATACGTTCATCAAGTATACATGTACGTAGTATGCAAGCATGTAATTGATGACCCGACTGCATCCTCCACGTTTCTCTTGCCAAGAGTAGAAACCTGGTCCTTTCCAGAGGATCCCGTCCCGCCCTCTGCCATATTCTACGATATCTAGATCTGTACATACTACTTACCTAGGTAGGTGTATGTACATGAACGACTTAAAACCCACACACTGGAAGCGTTCTCTATCGATCACTCAGGCACCCTAAAAGCTCCGTGTGGCCGGTCTCTACCTACCTAGGTACTTACCTACTACCTTGGCACTTACCTAACCTAGGTACCCAGAGTAGATCTCGATACAAACAACCTACCTAGATACCTTGAGGTACCTAGGTAGGGACTAATGCTAGTATGGACGAGGTAGGTATAAGTACCTATTCCGTACCTTCATGTAGGGGCTTCCAAGGTCTTTATTACTCCTTCGAACCCCCGTCTTGACTGGCACTTGCCCAGCCTGCCCGGTGCTGTTCCAGTGCCGGGCCCAGACCAGCCTGCTGCTGTGTAAATACTTAACCTGGAAGTACTTCAGTACTCGACACGCCAGTCTGTGGCCTGTAAGAAAACCCGCCAGGGGCTTTGCGCTTACCTAGGTGCCGCTACTTAAATGTCGTGAATCCCCTGACTAGACTACCTAACCTTACTTACATGTCATAGACGAAAATCGGAGGCTTATCTGGCATATGTTTGTTGAGAAACGGGAAAAAAAGAAGAAAAAGGAAAAGATAAAAAAAAAAACCCTAAAAGTTTTCACATGAAGGTACTTATTTACTTAACATGTCGTATGGTCTCTAAAGAAAGTTTGCTTGGGATTAGAGTTTCGCATACGGCACCTGAGCAGTTCCCGATAGCCAGCTAGCTGTCTGTGTAAGTCGCCTACTACCACAGCTCAGCCCCAGCCCGGCACGAGGATAAAAGAAAGTCTTCCAACATCCTGACTTTTGTTATTATGACCAGTCTCAGGACTGCATTATATATACATGCCTAGCAGCACTTCAGCCCTTCCAAGCTACTTAAACCGGGGTAAGACTTGACCCCCTACCCCTACCCTGATCCTTACCCGGCTCATCTCAACTTACTAAAGCGAGATCCTTTCCATCCCACCCATCCAGTCAGCCCATCCATTGGGAAAGAAAGAAATACAATATCCGTACCTGGTTACCTAGGTAGGCAATAAAACACCTAGACAGGAAGAGAGCTACGACAAAAGTACCTACCTTGAGGCCCTTCAGGTCCTTCATGTCCTTCAGCTCCCGGCCGAAAGACCAGGAAAAAGCAAGTTGCCAGCACCCCCGATCATCTCAGCCTTCATCGAGCTACTACTACTCACACACCAAGCTTTCAGTCGCCCAATAGAGCCCTGACAAGCATATATTCGACAGACGCCTCCCGGCAGCCATCCCATGATCGACGTCCCCACCTTGCAACTTTACCTTAAAGCTCGTGGGCACCTTCGCCTGTGTGGAATCCTACTCAGTACTTACCGTGTGCCGGTCTCTTGGCCGAAAACCATCTCATACCACCTCATACCCTCAAGCTCACGCCTCAAACTACCAGGCTCACGCCTCATTCCACCCTCACCCACCGGCACAAACCCCAAACCTCAAACCTACACACAGTCAAGCCGTGACGTGACCATCGGCTGCCACCACAACCGTTAGCCCTAGCCAAATCATCACCAGAACTGTACCTCTATAACCATAGCCTCGAGAGACACCCACAGTCGGACGCCCACTCGTGATCAAAATCACCACCAACCTGGGAGGAACAGCTTGACCGATACAGGTAGTGAACTGGAATAACCTCGTGAGACGGGAGAGAACCCGGGAACGCTTGAACTTGGCCGTCAAGCTTCATAAATCGATCGTCCTCGCCTGCCCAGGTAGCCTGCGACCGACTAACTACTTGGACCTCAGTCGACCTTACCCTACGGTACTCACTCACCTGATAATTATCCGGGAAGGAAGTCTGCTTGCACTGAATTGATCCTGTTGAGCCCTGTTGAGCCGTCAGGAGGCAGCTGTGTCCCGGAGCTTTCATCTCGAAAGGATGGAACCTGTGGTTCATAGCTTAATAGCCCGTAGACCAGCAGCTAACGGTCTTGCTCAATTTCACCTTCCTCTACCAACACTCGGAGAGGCCCAAGTACCCAGTATGGCAAATTCAGATCATCGTCATGACTCTTATCCTCGTTATTCTCCTCCTCCTCCTCCTCCCACCACGCCTCCTGCCACCTCTTCTCCCCCCGATTACTGTTCAGAGCCCTCATCCTCATCCTCACCATACGTCCAGCACAGCTTTCCACATAGTGGTAATCAGCATCTGACTTCTACCTCAGGAGTGACTGCTAGTGGTGGCATCAACTCTCTCTCACCGAGCGTGAACAGCAGCACTTCCCAGAGCCCCCAGACTGGAATCACCCCTTACAGCTCTCAGGGAAGCTGGTCGATGCCTGTAACCTCATCCTACACCTACGGTTCCTTGACTCAAGCAGGGTCGACGACGGGGCTCATGCAGCCTAACTACAATCGTCCGTGGGGCTCTCCTACTGGTCCTGGGTACAATGCGAGGAACTCGCAGTCGCCAGCAACAGGAGATGGGTTAGTACCTCCCCCATACGACGATGTTTCACCGCCATACCCGATTCCGACGCCTACAGGAGGCGCTGGCCACTCGAACGTGATTTCGCAGCCCCAACATCATCAGCCTTCCCTACAAGGTACCATGTTGGGATCCCAGTCCGCAGGCTCACAACCCCCTACACCTTCATCGACCGCACCTCCAGATAACTACTGTCGCGCACCACCGACACCGGGCTACTACACTCTACCGCCATCGTCGACACCGCACCAGGCTTCGTTCCCTTCATTCGCGCCCTCCCACCACTCATCTCTGCAAGCGTCATCATCAAGAACGGGGTCTATGTCGAAACCCCCGGTCCTCGGTACGCATCATGCCCCCCCGATGCAGGCGCCACCAGGCTACGGAAATCGATCCTATGGCTACCCGTCTCTTCCACATGCAGTGGGTACTGCGGTCTTATCCAATATGGCGAATCCCGGAGGCCAGATGGCTCTCATGGGAACCATGAACCCCATGGCACATCATTATCATTCGGGACATCATCATCTTGCACCGCCCCATGCAATGTATCACGCACAACCGAATCCCCACACCGATCGCCCTTTCAAATGCGATCAGTGTTCACAGTCCTTCAATCGTAATCATGATTTGAAGAGGCACAAGAGAATCCATCTTTCTATCAAGCCTTTTCCCTGTGAATGGTGCGATAAAGCTTTTTCGAGGAAGGACGCACTCAAGGTAAGCATGGTTTCTATTGTCATCCACTTGCATATCATCTAATCTTCAACAGCGACACCGGCTCGTCAAAGGTTGTGGGAAGAAGCAGACGGAAGCCAAGCTCGACGATTCACCGCAGAGTACGAAGCCGGATCCTGACGCGTCGCCGAATTCGAATTCGGGTATGAGAACAGAGCAGTATGCAGGCGCGAGGCAAGATTCATACCCCGTCATGAAATTGGTATAGTGATTCGGCGCGTACTAGACGCCAACGGGATGCCGGGAGAGAGCCTCGGAATCTGAAAGAGGAGTGCCGCGACGATAGATAAGATGCTGGATCGACCCTATAGAGTTGCTGCACAGGTGTACAACGTTTCCTTTTGGCGCCAATCTCGATTAAAACGACGTCCACGATCATATGGGAATTCGAAAAGGTCTATTCAGGAGTTCAGGGTTGCGTTCGAACGGAAGCGAGCAAGCATCTGGCTTAAGGATACCAAAACACGGCATTACGGCATAAAGTACTGGGACTATACAGTCGGTCACGGCTTCGACCACGGGGCGTTTGGCTTGAGCAACTGGGATTAGTGCTGGGTTTCAACTATCATCTCACCATTATTATAAGATACTAGATTCCGGAAAACGGGCTTTTGTATATGTATAGGTATATCCGAGGAGGTGTGAATTGGCAGGGTTTGACTCGACGCCGGCCGAGCGACGATCAAGTGACGAATATGTCGGAACACGACTCGTTGTTATCGAGAGATAACCCATTTCCCTTCCATCGACAGACGACACATCCCTCATATTCATCTCGTCTACGGCAGCATCGTGTGCTCGCGGGGTCGAAGATTATTCGGATGCATACGAGAGCCCAGCAGACTGCCGACGGTACTATCAAACTAGGCTCACGACATCCTAGTCTTAGGATGAGATATTTTGTCGTATGATGGTCTCGCAAGCAACTCTCGTGGAGACTATACGGAATATCTCGTGGATGGGTTTTATTTTGTTTTACTCGGGCTGCCAATAGTTGCGGGCCTCGGCAGTCAAAAGGGAGGCCTCCTCGTCTGGTCTGGGAAACTCGTGCCCTGAGGAAGGTGATCTGGATTGGAATGACAGAAGCTACCTACACATAAGTAGATAGACTTGAGTGTATCATAAATGGTTTCGTGATCAACATGGGACGGAATTGGTGAAAGTAACTAACACGAATGGAGTGAGTCGGTGATCAAAATCAACAGGTGAATTACACCACGCCGGAGACGGGAAATCCCAGAACTTTTACATGTTCTACATGTTCCACATGATGGGGACTAATAGTTAACGCTAGTCCGGACGTGCGGGATAGATACCATAGGTAGGTATGGTATCATTCATTCGCCAACTACGTATCGCCCTCTTCGATCTTCTTGGGCTATGCTAAAGACTGATCATGGCTCAAGTGCACAAGAGGGGGAGGCATCATCGTGGAGCAGGCCACGTTTCTGTGTTAAGGTTCTATCAGCAGTGTCCGCTGATAAGAGATTGATGAGATCGAGACCCTAGATCACGTCTTGAGCAGATTTCGGCCGATTGGGATTTGCCTATGCGATAAGTTCCAACCGTAGATCGCGTCTTGGGTAGAATTGGTGGGCCACAGGATCTGAACCCCTATTTTTTTTTTTTTTTGTTTCTGGATTGAACCAAGTCGGCTCCAGACGCATGCCAACCAAACTACTTACTTATACATAAAGTTATCGCAGCGAATCGAGATCATGGGAATGACTACCTGTCATGATGCCGGCTTAAACTATAAAACACTAAAGTCCACGTGCTTCTTCCTTCGGTAGGTTTACTCAGTAGGATGAGGGTTTGCATCCGTGGGACTGTCCAATATGGGAATGCTCCTGGAGGTTTTAAGTTTACTTAACAAGCTGCCAGTAGACTTGGGTAACCTACTGCAAAGTCAAATTTTCCGGACCTCATGCGCAAGATAAACTTTAGAAAATTAAAAAAAAATAACTAGAAAAGGGGTAAAACATAAAAACAGTCACACTTGAATTTGCTTTCTTGGGATCTTGCTACTCGGTCTGAGGAAGCAGATAGACATTGCAACACAAACTACCGGATAAACTCTATAAGAGCTTCAGAGGATTCAATGACTATAGTACGAAGACCCAACATGACGCTTAGGTATCAATCCTCTCTGGTTTGGCCCCTCTGTAGTACCGATACTGTCGCAAAGCCTTCCTAAGCGAGCGATGCAGCTAGACCACGCGCAGTTCGCACCCCCCCCTTCCCCTCTCTCTCGCTCTCTCTCTATCTCTCTATCTATCTATTTTGTGTGTGTGCATGTATTGAGGAGAGAGCGCGATAAACCGGCGCATGGGCCGCAGTAAAGCATCTTGCAGATGACATGCAGCCGCATAGATCCCCAGACGAACTCTCTCTTCGGCCACACGCCTTCCTCAGAGGCGACACACTTCCCCACCACGTCCGGATGGAGGTCGTAGAGCGTAAAGACGCCACATGATGAGGCTAGTCGTCTTGTCTACCTAAGGTACCTTGGCTTGTACTCCGTACAGGCTTGGTACACCCTTCAGGGATGGGTACATATAAGGCGCACCAGAGTCACATTCGCTGAGCGGACATCCAACCCCTTCTTCTTCTGCAATTGACATGCTGTATGGTACCTTACCAGGCTTTGATGGAACTTATTACCAGACCGCGCTGTGCTCACCGTCGAAAATTCCCCGAGAGCGTGAGTGTGTATCGATTGCAAGGGTCTCTTGTCTGTCAAACAGGGGAAGACCATGGACGTTTTGGATACACATCGTATCTTATCTTGAAGGATCTCGCAGCAAAGGGGGGAAAAAAGAAAAGTCATGACGGACGGGATGATGATCTGACATAACTTACTAGCGTCGAACATAGTTGTCAGTCTTTTTTTCTTCTTTTTCTTTTTTCTTTTCTGCTAGGGCCGTTTCAGACGCTCACCACCCTCACCCCCTATCTACTACCAATGACCAATCACCCACCAAGCCTCCCTCTCTCCGTCTTTATGTACACTAGATCGGATCAAGCAACATTTCCTGGTGATCACAGTAGTCTACTTAGACCCCTTCAAGATACTGTCTTCAAAAGAATTACACTTTTTTTCCCCCACCTCCTCTCGAGATGCTTGAGCCATCTGGCCCATCGCCAGCTTATCATCGCCAGCACACGCAAGTCCCAATCGCGCGCGCCTCCTGGTTGCACGAAGATGTTACACAAGCTGGGTTCGTCCGAATCCTAGCCCAGACCCAATGGGATGAGATATGCGCTCACACACTCGCCCTATCTCCCGTAATCCTTCAATTACCCCCTTCCCCTATCTATACGCCGGTAGCGAGGTCAAGGGCCATCCATTACATACGATACGGCACAGCAGCAAGCAGTTGTCAAGGTACGTAATTTATGTTTTTTTCTTTGGTTTTTTTTTTCAATCCTTATCGTGTAACAAGCCCAGCAATCATTTACGACATGACGGCGTACGCTGGCTGAGTGAGATCAAGCTGGCCGGCCCATGTTGGTTGGGGGCGTGAGAGAGACCGAAAGAAGAAAAAATAAAACGAAATGAGCCTGTAAGTCCGGGGTTCAGCACATTCGAACTAGGGTCGTCAGATAATAAAATGTGTGCTACTTATGACTGTGTATGTAGATATGTAGACTATATTGACCATACAGAAGGAGAAAAATAACTTGCTATTTAGGAATGATCGATATTCTTAGCATCAAGGATGTTGCAGTAGCCTGCATCTGATGCCATCCAATTAATATTGCCCGGCGATATGTAGACTATGTACAGTACGCATCGCTGCGCTGCGTGGTATCTACGGTACGGCTCACCCGCGCCCGCTTCCTTCACCCTCTTTTTTTTTCGCCCCCCCCCCCCCCTAAAAAAAGAAGTTCTAAACCCCCGGTCAGCGTACTCATTCATAGGATCATTGTCCGGGGACCGAGGACCGGGGATGACGAAACAGAGGTACTTAATTAAGAGCAAAAAAAAGTAGGGAGGGATATGTATCACCTCCTCCCCCAGGAACACAGCTGGGAATAGCAAGGCTGCGCGATGCTCCCCCCCAAACGACATAGTCTACATGGTCATAGCTGAATTGCCATCTGATAACCCTGTCCGTCCATACGGTGTCCCCCTCCCCCAACCCCCGGGGCTCGCAAAGAAAGCTTGTCTGTCGTTTGATTAGACTTCGGGTGAACCCGCTCGCAGTTTACCCAGCATCCCCCCCAGCCGAAGAAATGGAGAAAGAAAAAAAAAAGGGGGGGGGGGGGGGGGGGGGGGAATTGGATACAGTATGTGTTTCTCATATAAGTAAGTACTTCTTCGGCTCCCGGATCTGCTTCGGTTACGGCAGCAATTGAAAGAAAAGGAGTCCTGGACCCCTGACACATCGCAGTACCACTCAATTTCTTGCTTCTTCGAACTTTGTACTGCGTACGTACGACTGCCAGATCGCTCGCTGCCCAACGTCTTGGAGCCTCGTCGGTACGGTACGGTACGGTACGGTACGGGGCGTAATTGGGCTCGGGTAGGGACATATATCCAATTCTTGGACCAGGTTTCCGGTTCGTTGGGGGAAACCAAGGGGGGAAAAACGGGAGCAGCTATATAACTAAATTCAGTATTTAGTTCAGGATCTTCGTTCTCTGGTCCAAAATATTTTTGTTTTCTCTCCCTCTTTCTCTCTCCCTCTCTCTCTCTATGTCTCTATTTATCTTCTCTGCCAATACTCCCCGTAAAGGTATGCGTGCGTGCGTACGTGCGTCGTACAGGTCTTGTCCTTTTGGCTGCCGCGGTACCCCCCTTCCTTGTCTGTTCGAGTCCCGAAAGGAAAAAGAAAGGGGGAAATTTATTTTCCCGGGGACACACACACGCGGGTCGCTGCAGCTGAGGGGCCACACAGATTACACGGCATATAATATATCTATGTGTCTAGTTCCGCATGAGGTAGAAGTCCGATATGAGACAGAAGCACGTCAATCCCGGTTCCCTGTCTTTTTTTTTCCTGAGTCGAGGGTTCGGGTCGTGTTGATGCCTGAGATACCTAGATCTCCCAGCCCAATGTTGTAAGGATAACGAATGAATGAGCGCAGAGAGCGAAACGGAATGGGATGGACATGGGCTCTGTGGTACACTATCATCACAAAACCTTTTGGGAGTCTTCGGGACGAAAAGATCTAAATTCCTTTTCGCGGATGGGTGGAGTATGTACATATCAACACACATATATGCCATTTGGCTACTCGGCGCGGGGAAATTTCCATGTTCAAGCCTGTATATGAGTCTTGGGGTGCCTGCTCCGTAGAACGCATCTTTGATGTTGTACTTGGGTGGAAGCCGGTCTCCCTTTGGGTACTTGACCTTGAATGAAGGTTACATGAATGGGTGCTACACAGCTGTCAAGGGAGGAAATAGGGGAGGTGGTTACCAAATGAACCCGTTGAACGTACATTGCTCAATATGACTTGATCGTACTGTAATTATTTAGGAAACTTGCTCTACCACTTTTTCACGGAAGATGGGAGACACAAGAGAAAGGCAATCAAGTATTCGTGGTTTACAAAAAGGGGCCGCCGAAGACGGTTATGCTTACCCTCAATCGGCCACCCACTTCTTCCTCAGTTACAGGATTTTAAGGGATGTATTAGATAGGTTGTGACCACCAGGTTAGACACCTGAAAGCTCAGACTCATCAAACCCATCTACGAGTTTTGGACTTGGGGTCCTGAACAATTAGGATAGTGCTTCCAGCTACTCGGAACTATGTTTACCTATATCGTCGGGAACTGTGTCTACCTATATCACCGTATCAACCGGCTGAGCCCTTTATGGAATCTTTGGATTGTTCCCTGATTCAGTAAGTAAGACACAGTACTGTGCAGCATGATCATCATGGTGGTGTTGCGCGCGCAATTGTATTGCATGCAACATGATCATGTCTCTGGTCATGGTCCCAGTTCTGGCTGGATATGAACCGATTCATACATCTTGGATAGTAGTGGTGGTGGGGACCTGGTCTAAGTTGATATTCACAGCCAGTATAGAAGCCAGGATACTCATAAGCACAAGGCATCCATGGTCGTGGCGACGTTGTAGACGCGTCGTGTGAGGTACGATCCCCCTTTACACTTGAATTTAGCAGATACCTACTTGATACTGAACCACCTTGGTATGAAAATCACTTGATGGTTTAGTTGTCGTTAATGAGAAAGCAGTGTCAAGTAGTACAGAGAGATGCCCATTATCTTGGAGAGCACATGTAGTATCAAGACAAAACACAGTCTTCTTATTGTAGTGTTTCACTATCCATCTAGCAGAGTGGTGTACTAGAGACAACACAGGAGAAATAAGACCAAATGAATCATCTCTGGAAGTTTGTTTAGATTAGGGGATGGAATTGGATCAGCTGTTAGGGGCCACCGGATGTTGAGCGTTGATGACCTAACTACCTAGGTAGCTTGAGATAAAGGGGGTCTGCCTGAGCCCCTTTTCCTTGTTTTCATATCAATCCTACCCATTATCTTTAATTATCTTACGTCTCAACTACTACAGTGTAAAAAAATGTGCTGAGATTAGCATTAGAGAGTCTGCCTAAGGTATAGCTAGATTGCAAACATCATCCCTCTTTAAAGATTCTTAATATAGTGTATGGGATGACAAGCTACAGTATGCTGGTAATGGTCAAACCTACTGATGACGGAATGCACCTTCCAATGAGGCCTCGGAATATTGTGTCGAGATATCTACCAGGCCCGGAACACCACTCAACTATATATAACCCACACGGGCATCAGAAGCGAACGTGGTATTGTAGGATGGTATTGACACTGATAATATGACCACGTGAAACATCATCCCACCAAGGACTAGGGAAACCGTACTTCTCATGTCTATTAGAAGGGAACAAATCCATACGCACGCATGAGTAATGATATTTAAATACACCTTATTGAGTGGACGGGTTTGGTTGCATCCAGTACTCATAATGCAGCTTCAACCGTGGGTGTTGGGTAGATATTGCAAATCAACAGCAAGTCCTGATTCCTTGGCACAAATAGGGGTACACATGGGGCGCCATTTAAGGGGTCGATCAGCGTCGTCCCATCTCTTCCTCTTCGGCTTCACAAGGATAACATGTCCCCCTTGCTGAGTCTATTTTTAGTTGAATGGACCTGCACTGTAACCACCACTTCGTTGAAACATATCATCATTAGGCCTGTCGCTTAACGAGGAACTGTAAGTTTGGTTGCATGGATGTCACCCTCTCCAAGAATCCCATCCCAAAAACAAAAACAATCTCACACGCTCATGTCAATCATGCATGGTGCATCAAGAAGCCCCCAAAACATTTGCCTAGGACTTCATCATTGCGTCATTCCTTCCCCCCTATCGAAATCCCTTATCCCTCCTCCACCAGATGCGCCGCCCGGGAGCTCATGTAACTTTATTGCCACAAAAATGCCCGTCAGCGAACGAGCCTCGTTTTCTTTCCGCTCGGATCTCGAACTAATCGGCGGAAGATTATAACCCACTCGCTACGAGGATTCGGGCCAGACGGCCGGGAACAGACTCATGAAGGCGGGTGTGCACCTCATCGCCGGGCGAACCTCTCTGCCAGAGTCTTCTCCGCGGAGGAGCTCATTACGCCGTATAGGTACGGAGGTCAAAGGGCGGCTGGGGCATGTTGCTGACGGGACGCTACACCATCCTACCCCTTGAGGCGCGCTCCTTAGCCCACCCGAATCGCCGGGTTCAGGGGTGCTAGCTTCCGCCGGATTCAGGGGAGAGCCCGGAGGGCGGCCCCTGTTCCTGACCCATATCTGCCATGCGGGGAATAAAACAGACTGTCATCGAGCTGTGCGCGAGCCCCGTGGCGGCTTCGGACGCGCAACCTCGAAGAGGAGAGAGCAGCTCCGAGGGTTTGCGATTCGGGAAGCCCGACGCTTCGCTGCATCCATGGAGGAGGAGGAGGAGGAGGAGATAGGGGGAAGTCAAGACTTGCCTTTTTTGTGCATGCCGCCGCGAAAGTAACTGGAGAAAGCCGGATTCGGACAGTTGGTGGCCTACAGCTCCAAAAATGCTTGTAGGCTTGCTTTCATGCTTCCACTCTGAGTCGATACCGCGCAGCCGCCGGTGACGCCCCGAACCCCCCTTACACTCCCGGTCATACTAAGTAACCGATCTTTCTTCCCCCCTTCTACCCCAGACGGCTACTCCCTAGCCAGCCGGCTTCTTCTCTCCGACGACGCGCTAGCCTACCTACCTACCGACACCTACAGCAGCTTCGCTCGAGAACCGCTAGCATAGCCGCTCGAACGTCTCGGACCGCAACGCCGTCCGTCGACGGGCGGCTCTGTTCCCCGAAGGAACCTGGCGCTGGCCCAAGAACGCGGATGTCGGGGGCCCGCTGTGCTGTTCTGTGGAGACGCCGATCTGGCCCATGTGTATGTATATGTATATGTATATGGTCAGTTGGGCGTGCCATACGGAGGGGCGCGGCTCGCTGGCTGGCTGGTTAACTAAGTCGTCGTATCCGGAGCCGGCCGGATGAGGAGGAGGAGGAGGAAGGACGAAGAGAGGAGATAGACTAGATGGCAGTGATGTCGCGTTCTTGAAGGTTGCTGCGGTGTTACGAAAAGAAAAGGGGGTGAACGGAGAGGAAGAGAGAGGAAGGAGTGAATGATTTAGAGAGTAGACAGGTAGGCAGATACCAGGGCAACAACTGTAGATTTCATACCTTTCGAATGTTTTAATTATATCATTATATCATTATCCCCGACATCGAAACATATATATCTACCTATCTATCCAGTTGCACAATCTCCAGCCAACTGCCCATTCAGTCATACATCCCAACCGTCCCATCCGTCTTGTTCCGAGCCATTGGGTAGCCTCATGATGATACCGACTCAACCCCACGCACGATCTGTGACTGCAGCTAGGGTTTTTTTCTTCTCTCGAAGAAAGAGACGTTCACTTAGTCCCGCCTCCGGCTTCGACTCCTCTCCCTGCTCTTGCTCCGATCTCGATGCTTGTGATCCTTAACGACAAGATATCCGCTATCGCTCCTTGCCCTGTGCTTCTCTTTCTCTCTATCCCTCTCCCGCTCCCTTTCACGTTTCTCTCTCTCATGTTCGCGTTCGCGTTCCCTCTCTTTCTCCCTCCGTCGCTTCTCGCGCTCTCTATCCTTCTCCTTTTCTCTCTCATGCTCCCGTTCCCGTTCTCGTTCGCGTTCCCGCTCTCTCTCGCGTCCCCGCTGCTCACGCTCTCTCTCATACTCCCTCTCCCTATCGCGCTCCCTATCCTTCTCCCTCTCCCTGTCCCCGACCCCAACTATGGCGACACCCTTGTCGAATCTCTTGACGTCGTCCGGCATCCGCGTAACCACAAGCTCCCGGCAGAAGAGTCCCCACTCACCACTCGTGCCCTCTTTGACAGCCTCGGCCAGGTCCTCGCCGTACCGCTCGCGGTACGCCCGCTTCACGGCGATGAGGTGCAGTCGGTCCCAGTGGAAGCGGACAAGCCGCGAGATCAGCAGCTCGCGGCGCAGCTCGTCTTTTTTGGACGCCGTCAGTGCGTGGTGCAGAAGCAGGGCGTCCCGGACCGGCTTGTTAATGACACCGTTAAGAATATGGGCCAAGAGTTCGCCCTGTTGGTTATTTTGTCAGCGTCAGGCAAAAAGCCAGGTTGACAAGCGCAGAAACAAATGAGGCCAGAAAATCTTGTCGGAGGCTTGCAGAAATGGGAGGATGCTCGAATGGAATGGCAGTGATTGAGGGTTGAGCTCATATGAGCCAGGGGCAAAGCAAGCAGCTTGCATGATATAACGTACCACAAGATTCCCACTCTTCTTCAGCGCATCCCTGGCAAAATTGGACCCAGCAGCGCGCTCGTAAAGCTTTAGCACCTCCCGGAGATGGGCATCACTCCGGAGGATGACGACCTGAATCATAGCGGTCTCGCCGCCCTTCTCGGCGCGCACGGCCTTGTACAGGGCTTCGACGTCGTCCTCGACAAGCCTGCGATCGACGGGCAGCGGGCGGCCATGCTCGTCGCGCTCCTCCATGTGGCGCTCCTCCAGCACTGTGAGTACGGCTCTCTTGAACTTGTCCTCTTTCAGCTCCGTCTTCATGCACAAGACCAAGCTGTCCTTGTACTTCTTGTCCGAGAATGCATCCTTAATCATCCGTACCTCCTCGTTGGTGCGCCCCATAAGGCTCTCGATGAGCAGCTCGCGCCGCGTCTTGTCGCCCTGGTACCAGAAGTTGGCCCAGTACGCCTCCGACTCCCACCGGCCCAGCGCGGTTGCGTAGCAGGCCTTCATCAGCGTCGGATCCTCGTCCTTGAGCCGCGCGCGGATGTGCTTGGCCACGTTGACCCCGCGGCGCTCCGGACCCGTCTTCACCAGCCGCTTGTACTCGGTGCGCAACTCCATGAGCTGCTCGTGCGTCATGCCTGGTAGGATCTCGATGAGTGGCCCCGTGTCCGGCGCCCGCCGGTCGCCCTTCAGGGCCTGGGCGAGCCGAGCCGTGTCGTCTACGGGGTCGTGGAAGCGCGCCCGGCGCTTCTTCTTCTCCCCGCCCTCGCTGTCGGAGAGGCCCGGCGAGAGAGGCTCGATTATGTCGGTACCCAAGGGCATACTATTGGACGCGAGAAGCAAGGGGGATGGCATCGGGGACATGGATTGGTATGTCCCATGATAGGACTCCAGAAGAGGCGATGCCGGCGCGGTGGAAAGAGACAAGGATGCAGAGTGATGGCCTGTGTTTACACTCAAAGTGGACATGCGGCCTGTCGGAGGCATCGGGGGGCGGTCCCGATGAGCGGCCGAGCCGGGCTCGACGGTGAGTATGTTGGCTCCCGAGGCTCGAGGATCGGTGCTGTACGAATTGCGTGATGGCCTTGTGGGAAGGGCGGGAGGATGATCAGCTTGCAGGGCTGAGTTGTATGTCAAGTTGGGGTCTGGCTTGTCATATTCCCACTGGCCGGGCACGTGGTACTGGAAAGGATCGACGTGCATTGAAGGGGAGGCGGGTCCCGGATACTGGCTCGCGGCGGCCAGGGAAGCAGTGCTCCCGTAGGCGAGATCGTCCTGGAGCTTTTCTTTCTTGCGCTCCTTCTTCTCGCGATCGCTGTCCGAGTCGCGGATCTTGGCAGCATATTTTGCGGGTAGGAAAGCGTCAGCGCCGCGGCGAATGGTATCCTGTACCGCCCCTACCACGTCGGCATCGCCCTTAGACTTGGGAGCCGCTGGACGGTGAGAGTACGGATGGCCGTCGTCCGAGTTGTCACTCTCATGCTGACGACGATAATAGCTAGGGTCATTAGCAGCGGAGGTCCTGTGATAGGAAGAGTCCCGGCGGTGGTTCCTGGGCTGGCCGTAACTAGGCTCAGGGTCGGCCCAGCTGAAGCCGGCCGGGGGAGAGGGCATGCGAACAGCATCCAGTATGTTGGGAGATGCACTACGTTCGCGCTGTCTCGGTGGAGGAGCAGGAGAACGTGAGCGACCACGGTTCTCACTGCCGCCAACGTGTAGCGACATGGTGTTGACTGGCGCTCTCTAACAGAGAGAGGCGACTATCTAAGGGAAGAGATCTCGTATCTGGTTGGTGGTTGATATGCTTAAGGTTGAATAAATTAAGGGTTATGATTTGCTCATCAAGTGCCAGAGGCTCCAGACCAGGACGCCGTTGTGACTATTCGCTGTGTTCAGTAATAATAATAATAAAACCGAGTCAGCGAGTTGATAGAATGGGGGTGCGGGGTAACGTCAGAGTCCAGATCCTACCTACCTAGGTAGAATATCCTGGAATTGTGGAGTGAGAAGATGGAGATGGTTAGGCACACGATGCCCGAAGGCGAGCCTGGCACGTTATTAGTTAGTCTATTAGTATTATTATTAGGCAGCTGGAGGCTGGTTAGGGTACCTGTAGGTCGGGTATTACTCCTAATTTCAGCCTTACGAACCGGTCAAGTCAGACTGTGGTAGCACGGAGTACAAGTCGTGCGTGTGGAAAGGGGAGAAGGAGAGTTCTTCTCCAAAGCGGTGAGAAGAGCAGGGTAATGATTTATAAGAGGCCAAGGAAAGCAAGATGAAGAGATCTAGAGAGTGCTATCATGACTAATAAGTAAGAAGCAACACTGGCAGACTATACGAAGGAGGAGAGAAGGGGTACAGGACTGCAGGATACAGTCACAATAGGAATCGAGTCTCAAACAATGTTTGCATGGCATAGGGCGACGCGCAGAGAGTGATACAGTGCCCAGGTTGGGGGCCAACAAAGCCAACAAGAAGAAGAGGAAAAAGACGGTTATGGACCAATGAGTGCTCAACCAACTGCCAACCTGGTGCCATCAAAGAGCCGGGGGGGTTGAGCGTGACGCGACCTCACTGCCGCCTGCCCGACTAGGACCATCTCATCTCATCTCTGTGTGACCAGCAGCTCGCCTTGGGTGATAAGAATGAATACCTCATACCATTTTCTCATAAAAAAGCCGCAGCCCAGATGAGAGAGAGCCGCACAGGTGGTAAAGTAGCGGTCGAGGATCACCCTGGCAGCCTGGTTCTTGAGCCACCAGACAGTCAGCCCTGAACCACCTAGTTACCTACCTAGTAAAAGTACTTACCCGATGATTTTTATGGAATCAGAACATTGCTGCCCGACACCACCTAGGTAAGCCGGAGCCCATGCTGATATCAGCACGTATAAAGTGGCCGCAGTCTGCTTCCATCATGGATACAGGCGAACGAGAAGACCTAGTGAGGAAAAAGAGGTATGTACGAACTAGAGGAGAGCGATTCTAACAGTACCCTGTCTAAATTGGGATATTGCACTGACCAACCAGATACAACAAAAGAATCATGGATAAGAACCAGGAAAAGGCTAACTGCATAAAAAAACTGTCGGGTTTTATGCATGCATGTGGACAATGAGGCTCGGAATGCCCTAGTGTTTGCAGTCAGGCGAAGTGCTGCACTGTGCTGCACAGATTTCTTTGTGTGGGCAACCTGTAGACTAAAGGGTCAACCTAGGTACCCGATTGCGTGTCTTGGTCCTGGACATCTCATTTCCTTGAACCTACTTCGTATTATCAACACTTTGGCGACGCACGAAGGATCAAGAGGAACGGCTTGGCTGCTCGGCGTAGCCCAGCAGAGTAACTCCAAGTTCAAGCTCTGTGTGTGGGTATGCTTAATGCTTGATGCTTCTTATTCTTATGTGGACCTAGTGATCGTCGTCATGTCATCCACCATTCCACTGCAAAAGCCTTCAGTAGCACCACACTTCGGTATCCACTAATAACAAGTAGTAAGGCTGACGACGACTTCACCCGACTGACTGACGACGACCTCGCCCGATTCTGCGTCTTCGGTCGCCGTCCATAATTCAACCTCTGGGTCTGCTGACGAATTCCACTACACAATACACATAGCCATCCTCCCTTCCTAACACAATGCTGGGTCCGCCTTCCCCTTCCCCTTCCCTACCCCTATCCATGCATGCAAAGAACCCCGATGCCTGAAGACAAATGCAAATGGGATGAGCGCACCAAAATCCCTTTTCCCTGAAACGCCTGTCCCCGGTGGGTATCGCAACCTTTGAACAAAAAAGAGACGTCGTATGTCGGTGTCGGTGTCGTATGTCGGTGTCGTATGTACAGAAGGCTCTTGAAAACTTTGGGCTTCCTAGTGTCGAGCCCGGCCTTCAGAAACCAGTGATGGCATGGAGCAGGGTTTCTACGCCTCGCACGCTGCTGTCGACTCAGGGTCCTCAAGATCTCTAATGTCTTTGACATCACGCTTGAACATGCCGTCATCCTTCAAGAAAATGGCACCCTTGCCATGTTTATATTGATTGATCCTGTTACTGTATAAGTCTATGCCGCTGCGAATCTAGGGTTGGGAAAGCAGTCAATTTACCTTTGGCGAATTCTCTGGCCCAAGCAGACCACAGCAGCGACGCCCATGATAAGCAAGATCAGACTGAACGCGAGCTGGTCGGGTTTCTTGGCCACTCGGTGAAAGTGCAGTTTGCCGTCCTTAAGGCAGGGAATCCATTGGTGAGACTCGCGCGATGCCTGGGTCTCCATCTCGAGCATGGTAGGCTCCGGATCGGGTTCGATCAGATTCGTCTCCTCTCTCATGAAACTAGATTCTGCGAACGGAAGGGGAGAGACTCGGTGGCGAGATGACGCCAGGCGGAAGGATAGTTCTGGGCCATTAGCGGCTGAGACAGTCTCTTTTACCTCCAAGTCATCCACAGATTCGAGACCGGTACCATCCAACACAACATGGGAGTAGCTATGGTCCTTGAGGGATACCTTGCCTGGAATGCGGAACGTGGCCTTCAGGAGGTTTCCAAGTCGACTGGTTGATTCCCCCGTAGAATTGGAAGGGCCGGCTTGGAGGGGTGCATCTGTGGTACTTGAGGTTGGTGCACCGAGAGCGCAATAGGATGAAACAAGGGCGGCCACAACCACGGAAGTCTTCATGGTGGGTGGTGGCTTGCTGAGGTTGCCTTGGAAGTGTTTTGAGTGATGTGATAAGTATGACGGCGTATGGAAGAGATGCGCGGTGGCAGGTAAGGGTCCAAATGTTGTATAAGTCGAAGGTGGTGTATGTAGTAGTTGCTGTTGACGATGTTCCCACAACTGCCAATTCAGGCCAATGCTTTGCCGAAATGAAGGAAAGAAACAAATATCTCTCTCACCAAGAGGCTACCGTCTTGGTCGGGGTGCACCAATTGCCAATATGGGGTTCGAAGGGACAGAAGGTGGCAGTGGATGTAAGATTATAACAGAAAGGTTGTCAGGCTGTTGTTGCTGTGGGTGTACTAGTATGTGCGTAATGCGGGTGGACTTCCGGACTACCTAATGCGGTACGCGGACGACTCCAGCGAAACTAGAGAGGTAGATGCACCAAAGTTTCAGGTGGGCAAGCCTGCCACGAAACAGGAAATAGAAAACAAATGGGAAAATGAAAAAATGAGAAACGGAATATGGAGAATGAAGAAATCAGTGGTACAGTGATCGGTAATGACCAAAGGCTAAGAAGAGCTTATGGACTGGGCAGGTGGGAGGTGGGAGGTGGGAGGATTACATAGTAAAAGGAGATGCCCAGCTGCCCAGATGGATGGATGCGGTATGCTTACATGCAGAGGAGGCGCGGCGCTGTACGAGAGTATACCTATCCAGTAGAGATGCCCAGGTACTGCATACCTATTGCCTACCTAGGTATCCTGGAGATGTGGAAATTCCGCTGGCTCCTCGCCGCCCCTCCGCTCGGGGCCATCTGTGGCAGGCCGCAGGGTACCTAGATGGTAAGTAGGTACCGGGCAGGCGGTGTCAGAAAAAAACGCCGGACCCCTGAAATGCCACATATCACACCAAAACCTATAATATTCAACTTATCAAATAAAACATAATATAGCTTTAAAAAAGGATAAAACTTTTTAGAATTTAAAAGCTAAAAATTATATAACTGTTTTAATTATAATTTTCCGATTTTTTGAAGGCTAGATATAGTTATAATAATATAGAGACGAATATACCACCAAAATTTTGGTGTTGTGGCTTGATCGGACGCGGCGTTTTTTTCTTGACCCGCCTGCCGGGACGCTAGCTGAAGGATCCAGCAGCCTGACATTGAACCCTGAAAATAGAGGACAAATCCATTATTCGTCAAAATTCATCAGTGTTCACCTGGAACCAACGAGACTGACAGGATTCCCTATGATGCAATATCACAGAACACTGCCATAGCTAACAGCTAATAACAGCTTATTCACTAGAACACTGAGATACCTATTTTGGTATTTCGTTCAGAGATCAACATGCGGTTGGGTACCGGTATGCTTATCATTTCATCACAGTCAACCTTGAAGCCAAGTAACAATCTTAGTCTGCTGCTATTCATGATCTCATATGAGGCATGATGTGTCTCTGCCGGTTTCTCCCTACCTAGCCTAGGTACTGAGGTAGGCATGTACACTGTACCTACCTAGTACCTACCTAGCCTTCCATACGATCTTACCTAGGCGCAGCTGTTCAATATTGTAACCTCCAGTTGGAACTCACCTTATACGTTCTAGACCCGACCCTCGTTAGACACCCCTCGTTGTACTACCTGAAGGACGAGTCTGCGCGAGTCTGTGGCTGGCTGCTCTGGTCGGCATTGCATAAACCTTATTTTCAACATCATGCAAGCAGCAAGTTACCGCATACTTGGGTACATAGTCAGGTAGTCCGACGAGCATATAATCTTGAACAGTATCTCGGAATCTTCATTCATGCATGGCAGCTTATGTTTGCCATTCATTACCATGCCGCCTTGGTGGTATCGCACAAATACAAAAGATACGCCCGTCCCGTCGCGAGGTACAAGCGGTCCCCACCAGCCTTGCTACGGTGTGTTGCGCCGACGTACCTAGCTGTCTAGGTACCTAGGTAGGTCTTTAGCCAACCGCACGATACCTATTAGTGCCGGCAATCAAGGTGATATACGGGTGACACCAGCCCGTGTCAGTACCTGCTGACCTATCTACTTAAGTAGTCCGCAAAGAGAGAAGTCTGATCGGGAAAAGCGATCCACGGCTGCAACCCGTGCGCTGCATATACCAGTGCATCGAACATGATCTGCCGTGGGTTTTGGGCGAGTTTAATACACAGTGAAAGAGAGCCAGGTTTTGACTAGGATGGTGTTGTAAACCCGCTAGGAGGAGGCCTCGCACGAGGAAAGTCGCCTACAATTTCCTTGATCAACTTGCAAAAGCCGCTCAGTCTTTTGTTTTATTCGCTAGAACCTGTCGCGATCGCGAAAGTGAGCACCATCAGACAAAACCCCAAACATTTGGAGTGCCAAGTAAGATCGACCCCCAGGATTGCTCTGTTTCCCTGTATCAGAGATCTATCGCAATGGGAAACTCGAATCGGCTCATCTCAGGAAAGATGTCATCGGTCTCGAGAAAAGGGTCAAACACTGGTGAAGAATGCAGCTGGCGAGGACGATGGGTTGGGGAAACTCGCGGAATCATCCCGAGCGACACTCAGGAGGAGGTCGACTCATAGAGGTGTCAGTCTGCGCGAGGTCATTATAACAAACAGTATCCATGGATGTGTGTCATAGTGTGCAAGGGCTGGTTGTTCCAGTGGTTGAACGTGTGCTGTATGTATTCGTTCAGTCCGTCGAGCCGGGGATCTTCGAGTCCGGTGTGACCTGTCGGCCTACGCATACTCATACCGTCAGGAGGCATTTGAGCCGTGGATGATACTGTTTTCTCCCCAGCTTGAAAGTATCTGGAGTTGAAAGTTGAAGGAAGAACCGTTGAATACTTTCTTTCGTATGGAGTATTATTTGGATTTATTTTTAGGACAGAGTGGCCCTAGGTATGTGAGAATGCAGGGAACCTTGGAAGCCTATCTCGTAAACCCAATGAATTTGCATTAGGTATCGAGAAGCGGAATTCTATTGGTCAAGAGTCTCCCTTGGCACTAGGTTGCCAGGTTGCTTTTTTTATTTATTATTACTCCGTACAAGTTCGAAAATTTACACACTCATCACCTGCGCCTGCATCATCCACATCTCCAAATCCGTTCGCCGTCGATCTTTCGAGGCTGATAATCCACATTCGCCTCTTAAGCCTTGCCCAACATACCTCGGCGCCCAGGATCCATTCCTCCCTCGGACCATGCATCGTGTGTGAACACCCACCCAGCTTGCCAGCTTGCCACCCCTGAGATCCGTACCTCTCTCTGCCTGTCTGCCTCCCGCCTCCCGTTCTGCGCTCATCGGTCATGACATCAACCCTGTCCGGCCCCTATCTCCCCCCTCCCGCCTTGACCCGCGCCTCCACCCTCCCCATCGAATTAAACTCGCCACGAACCTCGCGCTCTCATCTCTCGCCCGAGGATGCCTTCAATGCCGCATCCGCTGTCCATGACTCTGCCAACGAGTCGCGGTCCCGGAGGATGACGTCCAAACTTGGTAGCAGGAGTAGGAGTAGGCGCCGGAGACGCAACTGGAAGAAACTACTCTGGGTTAAGCAATCATGTATGAAACCACCACCACCACCACCACCACCATTCCTCATCACATCTCATTTCTTGCCTCTTACATGCTAAACAGAATATCTCTAGATCCCGATAATTACACAGACCAGGCTACCTTTCTCGACAATCTCCAGCGGAACCCCCGTCTCCAACCCTACGAATTCTGGCCCCTCGTCGCCGACTCCACCGTCATTCTCCAACAGGTCTGTTCCGTCACCATATTCATCGTCTGCTTCGTCGGCATATCCCAGGAACGCGTTTCCCCCGTCTCCGTCGTAGGCTGGGGAAGCTTCGCAACCCTCCTCGGATGGCTCTTATGGGACTGGTGGGTAGGCCAGGAGCAGGAGGAGGAAGACGAGGTACTCCAAAGGCGCCGCAGCCAGCGCACGGCGAGAGAGTCCAGGCGCAAAGATCGCATACTCCCCGGCACTGGAGTTACGCCATCTGCAGCGAGTTCCGTAACGAACCTGACTAGTACAGAGAGAGCATATTCCCGGGGAAGCCTGGCGGCGACGCGGCAGTCCCATTCTGTCTCGGCTAGTTCCCTGCAATCCGCCGCGTCACAGACCAGCAACGCCGCGCGCACATCGTCCGACTCTATCGATGATTTCAAACACCGACCATCGTCCCCCTTGCGTGGCGGGCGCGCGCACATGCGCCTGAGCACTATCAAGTCCGCCGTCCTCATCTATTTCACCCTGTTAGGTCTATCGCCCATCCTCAAGTCGCTCACGCGCTCCACC
Organism: Xylariomycetidae sp. FL2044; assembly: GCA_022376275.1. Taxonomy (NCBI): domain Eukaryota; kingdom Fungi; phylum Ascomycota; class Sordariomycetes; species Xylariomycetidae sp. FL2044. The sequence continues at coordinate 252,675 of JAJNOH010000034.1, read as the reverse complement.
TCGTCCGACAGCATCTGGGCCATGTCCTTCTGGCTACTCGCCATCAATATCTTCTTCTACGACTACTCGGGCGGCGTAGGCGTCAAGTTCCCCGCGTCGCTTTCCACCAACGCCGCCTTGATGGCCTCCACCGTGCTGGCCTCGCGCCTACCGTCCACCGGGCAGGTCTTCAGCCTTACGCTCTTCAGCATCGAGGTTTTCGGCCTGTTCCCCGTCTTCCGCCGCTACGCCCGTCACCAGAGCTGGCGGTACCATCTCGCCCTGTCGGTCCTGCTGGTCGTCGGCGCGGGCGGTGGTGTCGGTCTTATCCTCGGCAGCGAGAGGGACGCCGCCGCTGCCTGGCCCTGGAAGAATGGGCTCCTCGGCGTGCTGGTTGCCACGCTCATCGCTGTCATCGCTATGGGCGGATGTAGCTGGTGGCTCATCGGTTTGCAGAAGTACAAGAATGCAATTAATGGACCTTGGGACCAGGCTAGACCGATTATTATCAGTCGTGGGTTCTGGGTAGAGGAATGAACTGAACGATTGCACATGAAATGAAAAGAAAGCTGTATAAAATTTAACACATTTGTCCATGTTGGGCTGGAAGGTTACGATTTAGTCTACTTGTATGTATCTTCCCTGTGATGTTACTCATCCGCGATGTTTCCCGAAGAGCTCATGATCTACCTGTCTCAATAGGTGAAGGCATTCTTCCGACTTTCCCGCAGACCTCCCCCCCCCCCCCCCTTCTCTCCTGTTTTGTATCTATGGTAAGCTTAGCCAATCCCGGTAAGTAAATCATGGGCTTCGAGTTCAGATAGCGTTGGAGGCGCCGGCTAAGTTCGAGCTCATCGCGAGAATGGCAGACCGGTCACATTGGGACGGCAACGCCACGGAACAGTCTTTTACCACCTACCATCTGCCTGAAAGACGTCCTCGACATCGAAGTCCTAATATTGCGTACACTCCATATCTGCGAGTACCGTTTCTTCAATCGGCCAAAAAGAAAAGAAAAAAAGGGCTTGGTAATGGAGGAGAGGAGTGAGAGACGAAGGTATCGCGGCAGGGAAGATCGAGTGCAAGTAGGTGTTGAGAAACGCTGGGAAAGTTTCCCACAAGGGTTTCTTCTTCTAACGCCGATCGGGGTCCCTTGTTTTCTCAGCATATGAAAGGGGGTACGTTATGAAGCTTGCTTCTTGTTTGAGAGGCGAGCACCCCTGTCTGTCGGGTATAAATTAATTTTCTTACAGGTGTTCATTACTACGAGCTCACAGGCATATTTCTACTCTTCCAAAAAAAAAAAAAAGCAAGAAAAAATAGAGGGAAAAAAGGAGGTAAAGCAAAAAAGGAAAAAAATTCCCACCCATTGCGCGCTCACACCCCATGGCGAACCGTCGTCACAACACCCATATCTGACTCGACATAAGAACTGTTCCCGCTGCGGAGCGCACCGCCGGTGGCGGCCTCTCTCGCAGCAGCGCTAGGCCCGGACGTGAGGTTTCCCATGCTGGCTCCCTCGGGCGGTGTCTGGCCGCGGCGGTCGCCTTTCGGCTCGACCTCCTCGCTCGTGATCCGCACCTCGTTGTGCTGGTATATCTTGAGGGGTATGCCGTAGAACCGGTTGATCTGCTCCTGGCTGTCCGAGGGGCTCGGGTCCTCCGGATCGTCGTCACCGCCTTCGCCGTCGCCGCCTCGCGGCTTCCGGGTGGTGGTTGTTGTCGTCCCCTCTCGTGCGCGGCTGGCGAGGTTCCCGTAGTTGGACCGGAACCGCCCGGTCGCCGTGCCGGTCCGGGGCCCCGTGGACTTGCCGTTGAAGGAGCCGAGCGCGAACGCGCGCTGCAGCAGCGTCCACGTGAAGGGCAGGTTGTCCACGATGACCGCCGTCGAGGCCTCGCGGATGTACCAGAAGATCCACTCCGTGCCGTAGGTCTCGGAGAAACTGTAGTACTTGCTGAGGATCGCGGATAGAATCTAGTGAGTCGAAGAAGAGATGAGAAAGTGCGCGAGTTTGTCAGTTGGGTGGGGTTACCGGCTGGCACAAAGCTTTGGTCCTGGTCTCAGCTTTATTTACTTACGGTGAAGAAACCCAAGGCGAAGACACCGCACAGGATGACTTTCCTGCGGAGCGGCAGTTGGGCTTGCAGGAAGACAGGCATGGGGATCGAGATGATCATGAAATCCGACGTGATGTTGAACACGGTGTTCAGGATCAGGTGGTTCCTCTCCGCAGAACACTGGACTGTGAAGCGATTCCGTCAGCTATCTACCTAGCCTAGCGGCCTCTCGCACGGAGCTTTAGATGGACTGCATGTATGTATGGGGAGTGAGTCCAACATACTACTCTCAGGGGGCACCTGCCAGTAGTGGTTGAAGGGTCGGCACCAGACTCCGAACCACAGGATCTCCATCACTACATATGACAGAGCGACATAGCCGGCAGTCACTTTCACCAGCACGCTCTGCTTGAGACTCGTCCTGGGAATGTGTCAGTCAGACGAATAGACACACGACGGGGGGGTGGGGTTTGAGGTTGGTAAAAGGGGTTCCTGACGTCAGTCTGCTGTACATGATGAGCAGGCATGCTTTGATGAGCCAGGTCGCCGCCAGCTGCATCTGTTCGACGACCAGGACAATCTTCGACCCGTATATCCTTATCTTGATGCTCTCCGGCGTGAGTTCGATGTGGTCTTCCGGGTTCATCAGGTTCGTCGGCGTGTAGGAGAGGATCTGGACGCCGACGAGGACGACGGTGTAGAAGATCTGGTACGATTCTCAGCGAACGACGTCGTATTGTTAGTTATCAGACAACTCGTGGTATGGGACGTAAAAAAGAATTAAAAAAAGAATAGCTTACCATAACGAGGACCATGAGGTAGTCGTCAACACCCATGTTCTTGAAGGAACCACAGAGCATTCTCCGAGATGTTCTGGCAAGCAAGAAAGTGTAAGTGAGATATCTGCAGACATAGGAAGGGGTCGTCATCCTCAAACCTCAATCTACATTCTGGCTAGTATGACGATGAAGGTGATGGCGAACCACACCCATAGCTCCGCGACGAGGGCCGACATTGCGATTGGCTCGAAAGACTCGTAACTATCCCAAGGGCCTGGTCGTCGACTCGCAGAAGCCCCGACATGTCAAGAGTATGCCGGAAGCATCGTATACTTAAGTACTTGGGCAATATCGTGTGATCAATTACGGGCTGGCGCCTAAGTACACAAGATCTATCTAGCCCCTCATCCTCCTCCTTCTCCTCTTTCTGACCTGTATGTATCCATCCATCCATCCAACCCCCCTCCCCCTTTTTCAGGGGTTTCGAACCACCAGCACCGAACATTGTGGTTCTGTATGACTATATACGCCAAGTCGAGATAGTCTATCCGATGAGATGATCGCCTACAGTTGCTCTATCCGGCATGGTTCGTTGCTGTCATCGGTCGGCCTTGTTTTTTTCCCACGTGCTTTGGGCTAACTAACGTACCTAGGTATGTATGATTGACACCGGCGACTTCCAATGCCTACCTAGGTATTTGACGATCCGTCAACTAAAGTAGCTATCTGCCTACTTACTAGGTAACTGACTAACTGGACGCTACGTGACTTGACAGTTTCAGCCCTAACTAGAACGATCAGCCGATACCGGCAGGCAAGCTACCTAGCTAGCTACCTAGCTATTCGTATTCAGGGTTACTTGAACTGTCCATTGGTGAGCAGTACCTACCTACCCGTCATTTCGGCACGATCTAGAGCTATGAGGGCGGATGTGTGTGTGTGTGTGTGTGTGTGTGTGTGTGTGTCTAGACCGTCAATTAACTACTAGACTATCTAGAATCCGCCGGACTCGGGACAAGGAGGCCCAAAAACACAAAGTCAGTCCCAGCATATCCACCACAATTAGGTAGCTAGGTAGCCTTCAGCGTTCAAGCTTGGTAGGAGAGCGGTACGATGGCATACTAAATGTGTATATTGCGTTCTCGGGCCCGAGGACCTCACCTCTGGATACCTAGATATCTTTAATCGGGCCCGTGTCCGAAACACGGAGCGAGCCTAGGGACGAACAATATCGGCGGTATTATATTTGCGGCTCTTCAATCAATTTTAAGAGCTGTCATATAACTAACTAACTAGTTGGATGTCAAGAGCTTTTAGAAAGGGGCCGCTTGCAAGAAAACATGACTCGTGTTTTTTTCCCGTCCCTGCCTTACCTATCCTTATGGGTCTCCTGACTACATCAGGCCGCCCCCATGACAGACAGAAGTTGATGAAAGAGATGGCAGATCGCAGCTTTCTACAAGAGAAAGGAGTATGTAAGGTCTGGGCTTTCCCCCTACGGTTTTCAGTTTCGTCCCCCCCCCCCCCCCCCCCCCCCCCCCCCCCTTTGCGGGATTAGGCCAACTGCTATGTCTTGCGCCTTTGCGCTGATTGCTATCTCGTTGCTGCAGACGGCAGCCACAGTTTCCTTTAAGATATGAGGGTGTGATAGTGCTAAATCCACAGAAGGAGAAGGAGAGCATAATGGTGGTTGGTTGCTATGAATGCGGTATTGCTGCCTTAATTTCAATAGTCCTAAGAGATGTGTCCGGCCTGCCTCATTCTTTCCGCCCGATCCCGTCACAGGGGTCGAACATGAGCCCCATAGTATGGCCCAAAGTGTGAGTATAGCAATTGACTCGAAACCGTCATAAAAAAAACCTTGGTAGGAGCCCTGGAGGTATCTGAAAAATGTTGAGGTGAACAATCCGATTGGGTGATGTGTGCATTGCTTTGGGGGGTATGAACAGCTTTGACCTCGGGTAAGTCAATTCTTAACCGAAGTCATCTAGAGGCGCAGAGTAATCAAAACACCGTACTTCGAAGAAACTTCATGATGTGGGTAAAAGATTGTCTGACGAATATCATTTGCATAACAGATCTTTGGCATTCTGGGCTGTCAAAGCCCGGAAAGCAAGCAGGAATTCACCCATGGCTTGCGGGATATGCTGCAAGTCCGAGCCGTTTAGCTGTTTATACCAAGGCCACAAGAAATGCCCTGGTCATACGGTGTTGCAGTAAAACATAATTCCTGAAGCAGATAAACCGAAGGTGAGTAGGGTCACTTTGGGATTCATTGAGCTCTGTTCAATCATGGTACCTCAGATTGTGATGCGTCGGATACTGGAGAGCTGGTGAAGATCGATGTCGAGCATCTAAGGTTTTCAAAGTCAGATGGCATGTAGCCACAGTGAGTTACCCGCCTGTATCACGGGTGGCGCGCGATGTCACGTGATACCCCTAAACGGTTTGCTCGCCGGTATCGTTTTTTATTTTCTTCTGGCGAAATTGGGAATCTCAAGTTCGGTGATGGTTTGGATTGATTCAAAATCTCATGGGTGGTGTGAGCCGGGCGATATCAGGGTCCCTCGCCTCTCAGCTATGTCTGCCGTAGCAGCATAATGATATCGAGTGCATTAAAGTCCCAGGGCCATGAATTCTGAGATCTCAATCATGTTGAGATGATGGATTCCTTCCTACGGCCCTCAAAATCCCACGGCTTGTCTTTTTACCCAGCTAAGACCGTATCTTACTCGTATCCTACATACACGTTGACCTCTGGACTTTGACTGGTGCAGATGGAGGACTTGTTCAGTCTGTTAAGAACCGTAGAGAGTCGCCAACAAGGTGTAAACTCCCCGTTACAAAAACCTGGAGACCCTCCGAATCTATGGGGAGGCTCTCGGTGAGACTGATAGCGCTTTCAATGTCCGCCTTCAGGTGAATTGTCGCGTCGGGATGCAAGCTACGCCAGACACCAGCAAACTCTTGCAACAGCTTCTCATGCGTAGAACCATGGAGGCCTGATACCGTAAGTAAACAAGACTGGTCATGCGGGCTGGATATAACACTTGTATCTTACCTTCGACCCCCTTGTCCCGTGGCTCACCTTTATCATAGCATGTCAGTACGACATGGTCGAAGTGCGTGTCAGTCAGCGACAGAGCGAGCTGCCTCAAGACGTCCAACGAATTGCGTTCATTTGAGACTTGGGCGAAGATCAAAACCCGCTGTGGTCTGGGCGAGTGTTTGCTGTGAGAGCACCAATTACCATCTGTACATTCGACGTCGCCTTTTTTTTTACGGTGAACATCACTTACCGCACCAGAGTCGACGTTTCGATGAACCACTCAGCAGCCTTTACCACGCTCATTTCATTGTGTGCCCCGTCGAGGAACCACTGAGCACGACCCTGTTCGAGGAATTGGAAGCGACCTGGCCAAAAGAATTGAGCCACACCCTTCTCTATGTCCTCTAAGTGTAATGGCTTATCTGGCGACAATTTCTGGGTGAAGAAACGGACGCATGCCAAGGCGAGAGATGCATTGCTTCTCTGGACATCGGGCTTCAACTGTAGTGCACCTTCAGGAAGTTCTGGATCATCGGCGATGAACCGAAGTCGCACATCCTTTTCTCTCGCCCTTTCCTCCAAGACCGCAGCCGCCGCAGCGTCTTGGCTTGCTGAGAAGGCTTGCGCGCCGTGCTTGAGAATCCCAGCCTTGTGCCAGGCGATGTTTTTGAGGGTTGGTCCAAGTTGCTTGGCATGATCCATACCTAGGGGGGTAATGATGGTAGCTATTGGTTCGTTCAGGAAATTGGTAGCGTCGTACTCCCCTCCATGGTGTGTCTCGAAGATGGCGGCTTCGACGTCCTCGCGAAGGAAGACATGAGTCGCCAACAAAGCGAATAGCTGCAAATACCGCGGAAGGTCCTTTTCGTTGCACAGTAAGTCCCATACTTCGAAGAAATACTTGGCAAAGAGGTGACGATCCAGAGGTTTGAAGTTGATACGAATTCTCTCCTCGGGGTGGATGAGGTGGGGAGATGTATACAGCCCCGTCTTACTTGGAAACCCTGTCCTATCACCATAAGCCCTCAATAACGACTCTACAAAGGCACATGTGCTTCCTTTGCCCTTCGTCCCAGCAACATGGACAACGTTGAGCCTATCGACCACGGTCGGCTTCATGAATCAGCAGACGTTAGCTAGTGGAAGGGCGCGTTGACTGACAGAATGTCCCAGCTTATGGAGCCACCCGGTCATGCCATGTATGCTTGGTGTTCCTCGTATATCAAGTTGTCCTTTCGCATCAGGAATGCGGCTCAAAACCCCCGAGGCGGTCGCTCTATTGTCTGGCCGCTTTTGACGGCGTCTGTCTTGCAGTATGCGGAGAGCATCCTGGAGAAGGAAAATCAGAGCTGAATGCGAACGAGGGCTCAGCCTCTGAGAGTCATTTTTCCTACATCGTAACTCCTGCCAAAGACTCTCGCAACACCAGGAAGGGTACTGGCCTTGCTCATTTCTGAGTATGGATTCGATGGACCAGCATTGAATGTGGATTATGAAGTTGGCAGGGGATTTTCTTTCTGGAAAAACTCGTCAGGCCAAGACATGGTAAGATCATATCCATATCCAGCCCGAGGTGGACGGCGGGGCAATCCATCATAGCCCTGGAGTTGTTTGCCCCGCCAAAAGTACTCCGGACCGCGCCCCAAAGGCGGAAGCCAGCAGGGGTCAGGGACCTGAAGTGGGCCAACCATAGCCAGTAACACCCTGGCAACTGGCACCTGTCACCTGGCGATAGGCAGAGCGCATCCATGATAGTACTCCGTTGAGTCAGCCCTGGAGCTTACAATTCTGCAAGAGCATATCCAGGCTGCAACAGCAACACTCAGCGGCATATTCGGTTTTGAACTCGGTATACCTACTTAGGTATGTATTTAGGTAAGTACCTAGGTAGGCAGGGAGGCAGGTAGGTCGTTTATAAATGAGTGTCCCAGCATAAGCGTAGACCAAAAACATTCACCTACCATAGGAGATGCTTCACGGGTCAACCCGCAGTCGGTCAGCTTTCTATAACGGATACCTACATATGCAGGTAACTTATCAGCTTCGGTACGCGCGCTACCTTCAACTCCATGGCCGAAACATCATTCACACATCGGCCAGTTACACCCGGAGAGCGGCGGATCCGACTTCTAGAAATCTTGCCCAGGTCTCGAGATACAGCTGCGGATCTACTCCCATCTTGTAACCTCATTCAGTCCTCCTTGGACAACCCACCTCCATACCTTGCTCTGTCTTATGTGTGGGGAGACACCACCCGGTCAAGCTCCGTGCGGGTGAACGGGGCCCCCTACCAGGCGACCAAGAGTTTGGCCGACCTCCTCTACCACCTGACACCAGAAAGATCCTCTCACCGTTTGGGTCGATGCCCTCTGTATCGATCAGGACAATGAGGAAGAGAAAGGTGAGCAGGTGGGACAGATGGCCGACGTCTACCGCAAAGCTACCTCGGTGCTTTGTTGGCTTGGCCCAGCCACACAAGAGAGTCATCAAGCCATCCTCTGGATCCAAAAATACGGCAGGCAGGCCTACGAACTGGGCATTGGGAACACGCCTGCGTTACGCCTCGTGAATCTGCTCCGAAAATTCAACAGCGGTCCGCTGAATATTGCAGACGGCACGATGAGAGCCTTTCTCCATGACATACAAGAGCAGTTCGCCTCGTGGGTGCCTGACGACGAAGGCCCAATCAGCGCGCTCTGCCATTTCTTTGCGCGCCCGTACTGGAGCCGGATATGGGTGGTACAGGAAGTGGTTTTGGGTCGGAACGTCCAGTTCAGGTGCGGGGATCTGGTTGTATGCGAAGAAGACCTGCACCATACCTTGCGGCTGATACGCAATTATGGCCACTATCAGGCTCTGGAAACACGGGGGATCAAGGCGTTGGCGCAGGGGCAAGCTGTCACAGGGTCGACAAGTCTGGTACGCATCGAGACAAATAACCCCATCAACCTCCTGAAGCCACGCCGCGCCAAAGGTCCATTCCAACTCGTCTATCTGATCCGGAGCCTCCGCCAGTTCCAGGCTACGGATCCGCGCGACAGGATTTACTCGCTCATCAGCTTCGCCTCCGATACTGCCGACTTTGCCATTCATCCTGACTATACCAGAACGTACCCTGAGGTCTATGTCAGCGTAGCCAGGGCGCTGATCGAAAGGGGGTTTCTTGAAGTACTGTCATTGTGCACGGGGCCGGGAGATGATGCTACTTCCGAGATACCATCGTGGGTACCTGATCTCACCAAACCACGAACAAGGGCGGCAATACAACAAAGAGCACTGATGAGGAAGGAAGTCTCGTTGAGGTCCGTATTGCAACCAACGTATTCTGCATCAGGCCAACAGACCTTCAGCTCCATACCCGCAACGAACCCGCTGCATCTGGAAATCAACGCAGTCCATATTGGCGAAGTAGTCAGTCTAGGTGATATTTGGAATGTCGATGCCGACGGGCCAGGGAGGTGGTTAACGGACCTTGAGAAGATGTCCAGCTCAATATACCACGACGATAGGGAAGCACACCGTTCGGCGGTGTGTCGTACAGCCGTCGCGGATCAAGACCGACGCACGGTGGATCAGAAGCCCAGGTTGTCACCGCACAGTCTCGAAAAGGTTCTGGCCGGGCTGAAAACCCGGAGTCTACGAGATGCGTCGAAGCACACCTTCGATCAGCTAGGTTTGTTTGATTACGGCTATGAGATGCAACTTATCGGTCACGGCAGACGGCCTCTGTCTATCAGTGAAGGAAAACTCTTCGGCATTGGGCCTGAACAGACACGTACAGGCGATGCTCTCTACATCATCGTTGGCGCTAATGTCCCCTTCATTCTCCGGCGCTCTGGAAACGAGAAGTTCACTATGATTGGAGAGGCGTATGTGCATTCCATCATGGACGGCGAAGCAATGAAAGGAGATGTGCACCAGACTCGGATTACCATCACTTGACATTTTGGGTATATATGTGCGATTCGCGCGGAGGAAGAAGGAAATCTGCATGAGGTGACAGGTAGTGCTTGTTTTATCCAGCGCCGCGATGATTCACGGTGGAACCTTGAGTCCATTATGGTTCTTTCCAGGTTTCTCCCCTTGCTCTCCCGACTCCCGTGTAGGGTCTGAAGTATCAAATCTCCCCATTGTGAAAACTTTTAGGAGGTGATACTTCGTCTTGACTTTGAAGGGCTCAATCCTACTTCTTGCGGTATTGAGCAAGCACGTCCAGAAGACATTTGGGAAGCACTTCACCGACACCTGGTCGTTCTATGAGTCTTATTACGATTCGGCACTCAGGATCCTCGCAGAACCGTATTACCCCATAACCATTATCACGGACCTAAGAACCTCAAAACTGTACTCACATGCTCTCAGAAACTTGACACATTGTTTCCGGATTGCTTATTTCCAACACAGAGTACAAGCCCCTAGAAGGAGGAACTGGACGTGCTATAACGAGAAAGGCAATATTCGAAAGTAAACGCTCCCAGGTGCTTCGCATCCAGAGGGACAAGATAGGAGAACAGAGGAAAGGATGGAGTTTTGCGCTCCAGCCGCGCTTCATACACAAGCCTACCTGACTACCTAATTCGCCCTTCCGCCAGGATAACAAGATGATATTATAACTAACAGAACAAAAGGAGCACCCTCACATTTCATACGCATATCCCCCCTGAAAGGCAAAGTCCAGTAACGATGACAGTTTTCCCAGGCTCATTAAATTTCAACACATATGAATCAGATATGGTCCGACGACCTAGATTATTTCTACCTCCAGAACAACGGACGCCAGAACCCCAACGCGACACCCGCCCAAAACACGGCCATCAGCGAGCCGATCACAGCAAACCACACCGCCCCGCCCGACCTCTCTATCATGTCCAGCTTGTTCACGTCCCGGGTCTGGGGTACGCCCTGGTCGCGTATCCTCGAGGGGACGCCGGCCCAGGGGGCGGCGATCTTGAGGTCGGCCAGGATCTGCTCGGCGGTGACCTTGGCGCCGGCGAGCACGATGGGCACGCCGGTGCCCGGGTGGGTGCTGGCGCCGACGAAGTAGGCCGCGCGGAACCCGCGCGCGCGCGTCCCCGGCCGGAAGGACAGCACGTTGAAGAAGCTGTGGCTCAGCCCGAGGATGGCGCCCTTGTCCAGGTTGAACTTGGCCTCCCACGCGGCCGGGTCGTTGACGATCTCGTGCGTGATGTGCGGGGCCAGGGCCGCGCAGCCCGTCCGCGCACTGATGGTCGACAGCACCGACTCGCGCGCGCGCGCCACGAGCGCCGGCCAGTCCTGGTCGCGCGGCATGCCGCCGTCCTGCCGGGCCGTCGCCGGGAAGTTCTGGGACTCGAGCAGGTGGCCCGTGGGCACGAGGGCGATGACGGCGTCGCGGCCGGCGGGGGCCGCGCTGGGGTCGATGCGGCTCGGCACGTTGATGTAGAAGCTGGGCTCCTCGGGCAGCGTCTGGCGGTCGAAGATGGAGTCGAAGGACTCGCGGTAGTGGTCCGCGAGGAAGATGTTGTGCGTCTGGAGCTCGGGGACCGTGCGGTCCAGGCTCCAGTAGAACGAGATGGAGCTGCAGGAGCTGGCCTTCTGGCGCAGCGAGCGGCCGAGCTTCTCGGTGGCGGGCGTGTGCGGGAACAGGTTCGAGTAGGCGTACACGAGGTCGGCGTTGACGACGACCACGTCGGCCTCGAGCACCTCGCCCGACACTAGCTGCACGCCCCGCGCCGTCCGCCCGTCCGGGTGCATGATGACCTGCTTCACGGGCGTGTCCAGCCAGTACTCGACGCCGAGCCGGACGCTGACGCGCTGCAGCGCCGCGAGCACGGCGTGGAACCCGCCGCGCGGGTACCAGATCCCCTCGGCGAGCTCCGTGTACTGGAGCAGGCTGTACGTGGCCGGCGCGTCGAAGGGGCTCATGCCCATGTACATGGTGGCGAAGGTGAAGACGCGCCGCAGGCGCTCGGTGCGGAAGTACTTGCTGGCGCGGTTCCAGATGCTGTGCAGCGGGTGGATCTGGAGGCCGGTCCAGACGAAGTGCGGCGCCATCAGGTCCCAGAAGCTGGTGAAGTTGCGGTGCAGGACGTCGCGCACGCTGAGCTCGTAGTGCTGGTGCGCCTCGCGCAGCCAGGCCAGGTAGCGGTGGAAGCCGTCCTTGCCCTCCCAGCGCTCGATCTGCGCCTTCATGCGCGCGAGGTCGGTCGAGAGCTCGAAGTTCTCGCCGTCGGCGAACCACACGTTGTAGTTGGTCGGGCAGCGCAGCAGCTCGACGCCCTCGGCCTCGAGCGACGTGTCCAGGTCGTGGAAGGTCTCCTGGAACAGCTTGGGCAACAGCAGCAGCGACGGCCCCTGGTCGAAGCGGTAGCCCTCGTGGTGGATCAGGCTGCACCGACCGCCCGTGAACGAGTTCTTCTCCAGCACCGTCACCGAGAACCCGGCCTTGGCGAGGCGGGCAGCGGTGGCGATGCCGCCGGCGCCGGCGCCTGTGGACGTCGTCAGCGAGGCACGTGATATGTGGTGAGAAGAATCGAAACTTCACTCACCTACGACGATGGCCTTCTTTGGTCCTGTTTTCGACATCTTCCCGTTCCTCTCGATATCCAAGCCGAAGGTACCAAATATGAGGATGATGATCAGGGCAACAATCTCTCCGAGAATAATCACTCTTTCTTTCCCTTATCCTCCCGTACGATCACCAACCCTGCTCTTCTTCGAAACGATGAGATGGGAGAGATTCGTCAGTATCCTCGTCCAAGACCTCACATCTACCAACATCCACAGACGGGTGCTTATGAGTCAACCGACGGGTATGGTATACAATTCAGTCAGTCAGACAGACAGCAATGGAAGAGTAAAAACAGGAACCTGACAGCAAACGCTCCACCCCAGGTGCACATATAATAACAAGTTTTCAGGTTTGGTTGGTTGTTTCTGTATCCTTGTGCTCAGGTTTTGTACAAACCCAAACCAAACACCTAGCTAAATAGGTAGTAGAAGACTTTCTTTCCTGACTCATCTACTCTGTTCAACGCTCTGATAATGATAATAATGATGATAATAATAAACGGGATATCTACCTAGCTCGCAATGTTCGGGGACGAGGTACAGGCGCCTGATAAAATAAGAATTAAAATAAAATCACATGCCCTACCTACCTACCTCCTTAAGTAAGTAACTAAGAACCTAATAAGTCTACCCAAATGCGGCCAAAACCATAGGTAATGCGGTTTCAAGGACACACCCTCTCTCTCACTTTTAGACTCCTGATTCATCATAACGGGCTGGCTAGCTAGCCAGCCAGCCACGCTGAATTGAATCACTCTAGGTTAGTTAAGGTACCATAGTACGCGGTGCAATAATCTGGCCGACTCCAGAGGGATGGGGGGGGGGGGGGGGGGATTAAACGTTTCCGAGCGAGGAATCCCGAGTCCGAACGTTTTCCTTTTCTTTTTTTTTTTTCCGATGAATCATCATTCGGGATATGCCAAGCGGTTAAGGTAGTTCAGGGACTGTAAAGTAAAGTAGTGCGGCGAACTAGTCTAATAAGTAAGTCAGTTTTTACTGAGACAAAGTACCCACCATTGGCATGTTAAACGAGGTACCTACATATGTACGTACGTACGTATGTAGACGGTGGCTGGCTTGTGAAGAAGAAGAAGAATGCGGGTAAGTAGGTTGGTTGGCCGTATTATTAATTTCGGCGTCTCGTGGGATGCGATTTGCAGAATCCCATGCCGCGCGGCTGAATCTGGTTTAAGCTAGGGGATCGACTGCTTACCGACCTAGGTATGTAGGGGAGGAGCTGAAGATCGCCATGGAACGAGTAGCCTGGCCATAAGTACTCTACACAATCTTACGATTAATTGCCTAGGTACAGATTCTCAATATGAAGTATATAAAACTGGCAGCGGTGGACATATCTTGCATGCTTTCCATTCGCCATCGGAAAAAGGGGTAATATCTATCTATGTCTCATTATTCCCAAGCCCATCGTAACCAAAACTCCTCCCCCGTAGTCCAAAGGGGAGGTAACACTTCCATGCCAATATGCTAAAAACTGAAAGATATACGTCTCACTGGGTTGAGAGGTTCTTCCAAGCAACCCAGATTCTCCGCGAACGTGGGACGGTTGCGCGGCCTCGCTTGGTCTTCGAGGGGACACCGCTTTTCTCTCGGAGTACGCGGCCGATTTCCATGTAACTCTCCACCGCGACGATGAGCGGACCCCTTACTTCGTCTGGTAGCATGTCCATTGTCTGCCTGGACCTAGAGTATTCCTTGAATGCCAAGTCCAGAAGCTTTTGCCTCAGCCGTTCAACCCTCGGCTGTTTCGGGTCCTTGACGATATCTTGCGGCGTCAAATCCTCCGCCTTGAGCCAGTTCGTTGGGAGGTATACGCGGCCCATTTCTGCATCAACGAGGATATCGCGTGCGATATTAACATATTGAAGAGCATGACCCATGGTCCTGGACGCGAGAGCGAGGATGGACTCTTTATCCTTTGCTAGCTTCGTTGAACTGTGGTGAAACACGAGCCACAAGCACAACTCTCCAACGGTACTAGCAACGCGATGTGCGTAGAGCTCAAGGTCCGTTTCATCACCAATAGGAAATCGCGAAGACCCTTCTCCGGAATCACTTTGGGAGAATGAGAGATCCATCTTGAAACCCTCAAGGAGCTCGTAAAGTGGTTCTTTAGGTAGCAAACTTGTGGGCAACAGTTCCAGGGCAGATCTTGCTGACTCGGGGAAATTGTCCTCGATATAACTGACAACTGTTGCCGAAGGAGGCGAACGAGTGCCTGCAGGAGCGTAGGCAAGCGCCAGATATCCACTTAGCTTGTTGATCCACTCCAAGGCCTCAGCTTCGGAGCGGGAGTCATCAACTAAATCATCTGCGACTCGGCAGAAAGAGTACCTAGAAACATTGAGTTTTTTTTCCAGTTTTTTTTTTTTTTTTTTTTGGAACTGGCGGTAACGTTCAGGGCTTACTTACAAGAGTATCAAGTCGATACGGAGACGTCCGAGGAATACGGCACTAGCCAGGTAGAAGCTACGACTTTTCCTTCGCAATGTGCTCACTGCCTCCCGGATGCCCCTGACTCGTTTCATGTCGTAGCTGGCAGGATCGATAAGAATAGCCTTGATGAGGAGGCTCGGAGAAGCGGTCTGAGGCGCTCCGGGGAACAGCTCAGGAAAGGTGTCGAAAACAGCCATGCCGCGATCGAAGGCAACCAGTCCGAAAACGATCAGAGCATTGGTGAGGAGGAAGAAGACAGCTTCCTCCAAGTCCAGGCTGCCCCATAGACACCATCCGAGTTTTGTGCCGGACTCGATGGACCAGGTCCCTCGTCCAAGAGCTAATTCGTCCACAACCCACAAGTAAAAGGTCGGTGCAATAATTGGAGTGGCAATGCAGATGGCAGGGAGCTTGACCAGGAAGTATCCCGAGAACGTCCAGGTGAGCAGTGCGAAGGGGCACGCCCATACGAGAATGAGTCCGAGATACGTCCCCTCACCCCCTTTCATTACCAGGTAGGC
Source organism: Xylariomycetidae sp. FL2044 (assembly GCA_022376275.1). Taxonomy (NCBI): domain Eukaryota; kingdom Fungi; phylum Ascomycota; class Sordariomycetes; species Xylariomycetidae sp. FL2044. The sequence goes on along the minus strand of JAJNOH010000034.1, from coordinate 237,287 downwards.
GCCGATGAGGATGCATAACGCGAGGACAACCTGTCCTGCTGCGCGGATCTTGTGGGCGTTAGACGAGGAGTCGTCCTTGTTTGTAAGGAATTGTGCATGCAAAACGGGCTTGTTCATGAGGATATATAACATGGACGTGATATAAGTCTGGATGACAAAGAAAAACAGCTCTTCCGCTGGGACGGCGAAGAGACGCAGGCCGGTGATGGCATCTGGCGGGTAAGTCCAAACACCACGATGTATTAGGTATGAATCCCATGGTAAAGTAGCGACGAAGGCAACGAGAATGAGTGCCAGAGCCTTGGACCAGTCACGTCTTGTCAGCAAGGGCCTCAGGACGAGGGTGAGAAGACCGGCTAGCGGGATGGTGTACTTGAGGTGCCTATTCGGGCGGAGGGGGGTCAGTTCACTAGCCGTCGAGAAACGTTCACACAAACACCATTCAGGGGGAAGAGGAGGGGGAGAAGGGCAGGCTTACACAAGGGCATAGTCGTAAGCCATGGCGGATGAATGCAGAAAAGGATGTAGGCAGGCAAGAGGTTCCAATGAACACAATTAGAGCCGGACCTGGCATAAAGTTACCTGAGGCAACCCAAGGGTGTGCGGCATGTCTCGCGCTTATAAGATATAAGGTTCCAGGTTCGCTTTACATAGTACGGATTCAGGAGAGTGGAAAGCGGAGCGAGACAGGATCCAAACCTGTATGTAGTCTGCCGTGCCGGTAAGGTACCTACTTACCTACTCAAGTAGGTAGACTTGTCCTACTAGTAGGTAGGGAGGATACTTGTAAGTTGTTATCCAGCGGGTCATGGTCATGGTCGGGGTCACAGTCATGGTTCGGATGGTGTCTCTCTGCAACGAATGTGTGCTTCCATTTCGCGCCTCGGACTCGGACAGAGCTAATATCCATGGCCCATGGAAGTCCATGGCAGTCCATGGCTAGTGGTTGACGGCTTGATTGGGAGGAGTGCAATGTGGGCGAAACTCCATCTGGTTATTACCTTGGGTGGCAGTGATACATTTAGGAGTCTTCATGAGATCATAGACTTGTGTTAGTCCTAGGCGTGTGTAAATGAGCTGGAAAGGAATGCTCAGTCTGACAGTTGCAAACGGAAAAAAAGAGCCAGTAAGAAAAACGTATTCATCGATGTGGGTACCCAGGTACCTGTACGAAGTACAGTACCCACATCATGGACGTGCAGGTAGACTCTACATGGGGTTTCCACAGCAGCGCGGCTTAACGGCGTCCTTCGTATGGGTTCGCTAAAAAAGAACAGATCTGACGGGCGGTTCGGAGAATCGGCCCTAATACCTGTCCCGAACTCCGCTCGGACACACGACGATTTGCGCATCGAGTCTCATTGGTCAATTCCGACAATTCAGCTCGTCAACGAGGCTTTTCCGCCCCCAGCGCCCTGGTACGACCGCCGACCGGAGCCTCAACACAAGCTCGGCGTACTCTAGCCTTGTTCGACCCAGGCTGATACCCTCCAGCCTCCAACCCTCCGCGTCGTGGAACGACGATGTTTCGTCCGTTTCGTCTGTTTCGTCCTCGCCCTTCGCTCCTCCTGAGACCACCGGCTCGGTTACGAAAGCCACGACGTAGTAGCTGCAGTCAGATAATACCACTACGGAGCACACCACTCCCGTCCCGATCCCCTCTCCTCCGACCCTTCTCGACCACGCGATGGCGTCTCGAAGCACCACCCAGACCCTCCCAGCAACCCGAAGATGCTAGCAGCACTAGCCCTAGCAACAGCAGCACAACACCTTCTCCCCTCGAACCCCCCGCGCCACAAACCCACCACCGATCCACCGCTCCGCCGCCCCGTCGCCGCAGCAGAGGCCTCTATTACAGCGTGCTCTTCCTCCTGGCCGGCGTAAGCCTCGGCACGCTATTCCGGCACACGGTGGCGCCGCCGGCGCTCCCGGAGCCGGGGACGCAGCTGGACGACGACCTGGTCCAGCGCATCCGGTCGCGGGGCGACGCGCTGCCGCTCGTGCGGGCCCTGAGCGCCGACCCGTCCTGGACCTCGTGGCACGCGTCCTCGGGCATGCCGGCGGCGCAGCGGGCGGCGCGCCTGACGTCGGGCGCGCTGTCGGGCGCGCGGGGCCTCGCGTACCAGCGCGTCTTCCACAACGCCGCCACGGGGGAGGTGATCAACGTGGTCTACTTCGGGCCCGGGACGAGCGGGTGGCCCGGCGTCGTGCACGGCGGGGCCCTGGCCACCGTCCTGGACGAGAGCCTGGGCCGCTGCGCCATCCTCCGGTTCCCCGCCCGGACCGGCGTCACCGCGCGCCTCGAGATCTCCTACAAGAGCCCCACGCCCACCGGCGGCTTCCACGTCATACGCGCCAGGCCGCTGGCCGGCAGCGGCGACGACGCGGTCGGGCCGGCCGAGAGGAGGAAGCTCTGGGTCGAGGGGCACCTCGAGTCGGAGCAGGGACGGGTGTGCGTTCTGGCCAAGGCCTTGTTCGTCGTGCCCAAGAGTTTCGAACTGAAGCCCCTCATCGAGGGGTTCTGAGGTGATGTGATGAGACAGAAGGTTGACTCCCGGTGACACGAGGATGCGGTTTCTCAAAGACTCGGCGGTCCGTGAAACTATGGCCCAGTAAGCATGGGGCCGGGCCGTGGCTAGGAGCCCCAGCAGGTCAATTCGGACATTCAGAATCGAGTCCCAACTTCTATGTGGATGATTTTGATTCTTGACTTGTAGTAGTATAGATGCTATTTGACCAACGCTGCCACCGATAACGCATGTATGCCCTGCAGGAAATATACGCCTTCGCATTTTCTAGGTTTACAGACTAACGGCAAATGACAAGCTGTCGAAAAAAACATAATAGTGTATACTACATCCAAAGAGATTCGTTTCGTCGTATCAACACTGTGAACTCAAATCTGCTTGTTACGGTTACCTCCACCCTCTTCGGATCGAGTATTGTCGCCGCTTGCCACAAAATCATTCGCCCGCGTGCCGACTGGCGTCGGGTCGTTTAATGTCCACCATTGAGTCATTTGCGCAAAGAGGCTGTGAAGGGCTGGCCACATAGTGGGCGCCTGTGTGAGTGTCGAATTTCTCCTCCAAGGTAGATGAGTACGGTGCAACTCTGCACAAGGTGATCTCGGCGGCCGCTATTGCATGGGTCGACGCTCTGCCAAAGAGTAGACAGGCTGCCATTGTTTCCGTCTCCGTTTCCGTCTCCGTCAGCCTGGGCAGCCATCTGACAATCGTCCTGCAGCTTGGGAAAACTTTTAGTGGTCCAAAGAACAGCCAATGGTGCATCGGTCGATTTCCCTGCCAAAGATAGGCGCCTGCTGTTGGCTCGACCCAGGACCGTGTCTATGCCCTTTGGCTTTGTTCCTGCCTTCGGTTTCCTCTCTAATGACCGCCATCCGATGTATGAAGTTCACCCTATTGCGTTGGTGGTCCTGTAGATGGCCATTGTTGTATCGGTCGAGGTCCCTGCACGTAATAACCCGGCTGCCACTGTCCCTGCCCACGACCCCCTCGATAGCCTCCTCTGTAGCCGCCAAAACCACGTCCGCGATATCCCCCATTGTAGCCTCGGCCCCCGCGGAATCCACCACGATGGCTTCCTGGTTCACCGCTTCGTTGGGGATTTCCTTGCTGGGCATCAGGTGGCTGTCTATCACCATTAGTTTGCTGGTGATGGCTAGACGTTGATTGAGACCCATGACCACTTCGTCCTTGACCACGCCGGCGAGCAAAAGGTCGCCTAGAATTCTTCGGTTTACCTTCCACTGAGAACTCTATCTTCTTGACTGGATTTTCGGCCATTTCAAGCCCAACCAGCCCTAGACGGTCCCAATCATCCTTTGGAGTGGTCCAAGCCTGAAACACGTGCTCGAGTTTCTCCAGCTGTCGCACTTCCGGGACCCAAAGCCGAACATACTCTCCTTCTTTATCGTAGTCGAAGGCTTGCTTGACCGGATTGAAGATGCGGGCTTCACCTCGAGGATCGTTGCCCACTCCAGAGACATACTGCCAGTTTGCCCAATTGGAAGAGACGTCATAGTCAACCAGGAGCATCTCGTACCACTCAGCGCCATAACGCCAGTCTATTTCGAGATGTTTCGCAAGAAAGCTTGCAACATTCTGGCGCGCTCTGTTAGAAGTATAGCCGGTGTGGAGCAATTCGCGCTGCGACGCGTCAATCAATCCCATCCCCGTCATCCCCTCAGTAATTCTCTTGATGATGTTCGCGACCTCCTCGGTCGACTGTTGCTGCCGGTTTGCTTCCGCCATCTCTGGAACGGCAGACTTCCACTTGTTCGAATTGTCGTCGCGAAACCCCGAACGTCGGAAAAGCTTTCCTTTGAACTTTTTCGTGCATAGCCTCATGTAATCACGCCACAGAAGCTCGAACCGAATAGCCTTTGTTCCCTCATTTTCTCCTTCACCATAGCCCTCGACATCGGCGAAGAGAGTCTCTTTTCCGTCTTCATATGACACCAGTGCCTCGTGCACTTGGCGAGCGGTGATACAACCTTGCGCCAGAAACGCTGATAGCTTCGTGCTAAAATCTGGTCCCAACAGACCATTCCGCGAGCTCTTGTATGTGATTGCGTGGCCCGACTTGATGTGATTGTTCAATCGATCGCGAGCGGGGTCTTCACCTCCGGAGAACGGATGGGCTGACTTCGATGCAATGTCTTCAGCGACAGCGGGAACTTCGGGAAGAGCCGACCGAAGAGGGCGTAACAGATTGTCCTCAAATGTATCATACGAGTCGGGAATAACAAAGGGTTGCTCCTGATGAGGAATACTGGATGCTTCAACTGGCTTTGGTAGGGTACCAGCGGCGGGCTTGGGCAGAGATGCTCGTGGCTTTTCGCGAAGCGGTTCCATCATCTTACGATAAGTAGTGAACACATCCGGTAGATCTTGTGGCGTATCAATCTGGAGATCTCGGCTGCACCGCATCTGCGTCAATATTGTTCTAGATTTCAGAGGTTCACGTACTTACTCATCAATGAAATACTTCTCATCGACCCAAGCCTTGAAATCAGCCCCGAGTGACTTGCAAGCAGCGGATATATCTTTCTCGGCACGCTTTTCTTCATATCCTTCCTCTTCGATCATCCACACAGCGCCCACATCATATTGCTTTTGCCTGAGGCCTTGAACAATGGCTGTCGCGACAGTGTCAAGTTGTCCAATCCTGATGATCAAATCGATACCCAGAGTTCCCAGATTTTCCTTCATGTTCCAGACGGATTGGGCGATGAACTTGATCCGGTGCGGCCCGCACCTCCAGAAGCGACCGACTTCACTTCTGGCTTCTGGATAGGGAGACTCGGTCCCAGGCGCAGTGAATCCGGACACTTCGCATTGATGGGGCGGTAGGACAAAGACCGGTAGAATATGGGTGAAGCCGTGATCAGGCGCAGAGGCTAAGTGGTGTAAAATGGGGTTGTCGGAGACTCGAAGGTCTCGACGAATAAGGTATATAAGCACCTTGGTGGCCGACATACCGGGCAATGCAAAAGGTAGGCGCTCAGAGCCGGAGATGATTCACGCTATGCCGAGTCTGGTGGTCTGGTTTCTCCTCGCTAGGACAATGCCTATGCGCAACGGTCAAGGCTTATAGAAGCGGACCTTGTGAAGCGGATAGGTAGTAGAGGCCTCGGCTGAGATCGGACGGGGTATCTGATGCAGACTCGCTGGGTTATAACGAGCTGAGAGTCCTGACGTCGTCGACAACGCAGCAAAGTGCACTAGCGGATTCCGCCAACGGTGCAACCCTTATATTAGACTGCGTGTCTGGGTGCGGCGAGGGTGGTGCCAAGAGAGATGGAGAAAAGGCACAGAAGTCCTGACTTGAAAGGTCGAGCTCAGATGGACTTTCAGAGTCTTTCTGTCATAGAGGTCTCGGCTGGGGTGGTTGACGGTAGTGGTAAACGTGCTATAGAGCAGGACTGAGACAAAATGGTAAAGGCTTCTAGACCGCGGCTAGTCGAGCCCAAGATGGGCTTGCTTGCCTGTATGAAGTAAGACAGATCTAGATCAGTCAGATACTGCTCTGGGCCCTTTCCTGAGGCGAAACTAAAATATATAGTCTCGTGGGTGGAGATGGGGCAAGCTTGCAAGACGTCTGGTATATGTCAGTCGTCAGGTCGGGCGTGGCCTAAAGGCTGAGTATAGCTGTTGGTGAAATGAGGGTAAGTGACGCGCTTTCAGAAAGGCATCTGAGTCAGTACTCACGATGGACGAACGAATAAGAGGACTCGATGGCTAGTCAGCACGAGGAAGAGGCAACGAGCATGACGGCTTCCGAGTGGTGTATGATGAGCAGTGTAGAGACGCAGGTATAGGTGTTGTGACGGCTCATACCGACATAAGAGATGGCCCCCTTGATCATCACGAGCTCAACCAGGAGAGGTCGAGGCGACGGGGGGGAAAGTGGAACGGGGCCAGGTCTGGTGCCTGAACAGGGGCCATCGTGTGCCGGACGACAGATAGGTGGTAGAATCCACGGTAGGATACATGGTAGAATACATGGTTAAGATAGGGCAACATGGCAGTCGGGAGACGATGCCGGTGGTGGTTTCACAGATCCAGAGATATTCTGCAGCGTGTCGAGGATCGGATCGGTGAAAAGAGCGCTGGGAGTGTGCGGCTGCGGGATGTGATAGAAAGTGCGCGCAGTCGCTGCTGATGCTCGATGCTCGATGAGGGAATGGGCACCGGGGTTTTGCGATCGAATTTCCACAAAATAACATTTTCAGGGTCTGCATGAGTGGAGTCCTGACGTACTTATGCGGAGAACGCAGCAGTTTTTAGTATATACCTTGTCAGGTACCTAGGTAGGTATGTATCTCTAGGTATGTCCATATATACATATCTACTTGTGTGTGGATGTACATTCTTATCCTAGGTAAGTACCTAGGTATGTAGGATGTGCTCCGATTAAAAATAGAATCGCAACTATTCCGTACAAACCTTCAAACCAGGTAATACTACTACTAGACGATGGATGTGATGATAACGGTCCCTGGTGTCCCCGGTGATCCGCCAGGGGGCCGGAAGTAGCCTTCCCCTTCGTCGTAGCGAGCATCCAGGAACATTTTTATCATCCTTACCATCTTGATATACTTGATATACACAAATCTCACTCACCTAACCTCAAGGCCTCGCAGGCCCTTATTATCAGCAGGGTGGGTAGGCCATTTCAGGAGAGAAAGATCGAATCCGATTGTTACGTACCCCCGCCCTGTAAACTGGCAATATATCCATCTACATGTGCTACTGGAGGTAGGTATCATATGGGAATCATGAGCGTCATAGAAAACAGAACAGAGTGAGATAAGCAGACATTCGAAATGGCATACCTAGGTATCTCATGTTCACAGCTTCGCAGGCGCTTATTAGGGCTGCACTAGGCATAACATAAGGTTATATCTATGTAGGTATCCAATGGGAGCCATGCATTAGCTCAGAGCGGCATGACGTACCGCGATCAGATGGCAACCCATTTGGAACCTATTACAACCTTTAGGTAGGTATGTATACCTCCGCCTAGACGCGTTTACGTTGATATACATACCGTGTGTCGGGAGGGCCTATAAGCACCCAAGCTTGCCAGAAATATTAACGAGAACTGGCTGATATTCACAGATTCAACCAACAACAACCTTACTTCGGCTTCGATGTTGTCTCGACTCTGTTCACGGCTTCTTCTCTCGATCACGGAGGGACATCCCGATCGGTAGACCTAAGGTTTGAGATATGGTACGAATTTCAGCTAACTCTACATACTTATCATGCTTCAACTGCATGTAAGTTAAGCCACGAGCTCAAGAGATGCAAAGCGCCGAATGACGACTTGGTAAGGTTGTTGATATCAACCCGTCTACAGATGAAGTTTGATCTAAAACGGCGCCAACGGTGTTACAGCATATGACGTTTCCATATGTCTAGGATTGATCAACTGTCGAGTGCCATGTGGCACGCCTATCTCCCGCAACAAGTCTCCGACCCTTTCAATCCCATCCCCGGCGTACGACTCACCACCGCCGTGAGCACCGTGCCTTTCCCAGGGCGCCTTCAACTGGAACAGACCACTTCATCCCTCTCATGCATGCCTCGACACACCCTCTCGGCGGACCAAGCAGGCTTTGACATCACCCCATTCTCCTATTCCCGCCCTTCCCCTTCTGCTAGGTCTAGAACTCTGCTTTCGTTTCTTATTCCCTCGCGCACGCCGGTCCGGCGGGACACACGACCAGCGATCCGCACTAGCAGACAACATCCCGAGACAAATCGTGGGGGTTGGAAACGATCCCGATCCATAAGCATCGAGGCAGCCGATTGGCCCAGACCGAAGACCGAGCCAAGAAGGGATCGGTAGGCTTGCCTAGCCGTCGGGTTATGGAATTCTGATGAGTCGCGTCGCGCATACCCAAGCTGCGGGCCGTTTCTCGTGCGCATCATACGGTTCTACGGCAGCGTAGAGTTGCTGTAGGAGCCTGCACGATTTCTGCATCTTGGGTTTGCGATCTGGAACTTCCACACGCCATCCTCGCAATCGAGCCACATACAGCTTGACACTTGCTGGTCACATATGCCGTGTGTCACACCGCTACTATGCAATCCCCTGGCCTTACGACTGGAAAGCTCATTGTTACACGACTGCCATCCCTGGCCCCTCAGCTTCCGCGGCTGATATTACTCTTTGCTGGCCCAATTCTCATTGAGTCCAGCGCCAGGAGATTGATTTCACACGACCGACCGCCTTATCGGATTGACGCCAGCGTTGCCCCCTACACGCGAGATGACGGATGCTACCCCATACATCGTCCTTTGACCACCAGCACATCAGGTAGCTTCCATGATACACCGCACCTCAGATGTCTTTCAATGCCCGGAGCTTGCTATCCATCCGGATCGCTGAACCCTAAGCTGTGTAAAGACGCCTGCATGCCCCCGGCAACAACACCCTTCCGATATCTCCATTCAGCGTGCCAAAACTCTGACCTCGTACCAGATCACTACGCATGAATTTATGCCCTCGGATCGCGCCAGCCATGATGCGCTCGTCTTGTGTGAGACTGACAACGCGAGACGGACACGACAGCAGCAAGTTCGAATCTTCTGCTTCACTTGCGGTGAAGTTTGAGACATGTGTATATGGTTGGCAGTGTATTCGCCGTAAGTTCTTTTGCCTGGCCTCTTTACGGAACAGAAGCTTGATAGCTTGATTCAAGCTCCTCGTATGAGTCGGACTGTATTCAGTCAGCTGGTCATGTTTACGGGTCCGGTTGGTATCGCACTGGTGGTACAATCTGATGAAAGGTATATGGCACCAGGTTCGCTTGCTATCCATTCGCGCGGTCCCGTTGAGTAGAGGCGATGGTTACGATACAAAGATCAGGACAAGGACCGATTTGCCAGTCGGCGAAATTTTGGATCAGGATGTCTCAAGCGACGACGGACCAGATGACTAGAAAACTCGGCGAAACATGAGTGGCCTCAGTGAGCTTTGCTGGAAGCTTGAGGGCTGAAAATTACACGGGCAATGTCCACGCGCGCGCTGGGCAGTTCTTCAGATATATATCGTCGCGCGTACCCGTGATATAGCGGGCACTGCAAAGATTCAGGGTCGCCGCCGCAAAATGAACCACGTCCCATGGCTGGGTCATGGCTGGGGTAACTCGAGGCTATAATTACCATTATCGGTCGTGGGTATGGTACAGTCCGGGTAGAAATGGAGTCAACAAGCCATATCTGGCTTCTACGTGTCCTAACTTCTGCTAAGATTTTCCGCCAGCCTGCGTTTCAGATGAGGCAAGACTTTCTTTCTGTCCATGACGACCAGAACAGTGATTACTACTGCGATGAGTGACAGAGGGTTATCGCTCTGGCATCAAGACGAAGGAACACAGAGTGCAGTTGCGACAATCTTGAAAAATCATACGATGCCTATTTGGCGGATAGCGTGGTGCATATGAGAGTGCAACACACAGCCTCTTTGCGACGAAAACTTTTTTTATTGATTGCATGTGTGAGTGCACGATTGAGGGAGTAATGATACATTGACGAAGGTTACGACGGTTGGACGCTGGGGGTGAGTGAGGCTTTGACAACTTGTACGAGACGAACGAACGGCTGAACGGCATCGGCCGCGCCTTAAAGTGCAATGGAAGTTCAGGGTTACATAATTATTGATGCTGGTGATGGATGATGGATGGTAAATGATGGATGATACCATGCCATGTGGATGGTGGATGATGGATGATGGGGTTTGACAACCAATCGCTCTCGCCGAGTGTGGCGCAGGCAGCACGCAGCACGCAGCACGCAGCGCGCAGCACACGGTAGTTTCAGGTCCATCACGTGATGCGTGGTCTCGTGTAGGTGGTCTACTGCGTAAGGTTAGGCTTGTTTGCCCGCACGAAATTTGAGGGCTGGAGGGGAAAAAAGAGGCGGCCTCCAACCTCCACCTCCACTCAGCCTGCCCCTAACGTTACGCTGCTACGTACCGACCGGCCAAACGTCTGGACTGAACTGACCCCAACCTTGGAAATCATCAAATCCATTCAATGAGGCTCTGAGTCTCTGAGAGTCTCACTCGCCACCTACCTAGGTACCTAGCCCACCACTCACCTCGTCCGAATCCTGCAAATAAACGTCATTTGCAGCAACTACCTCGCATCATGCCAGACCACCTAACCCCCAGAATTGCCGCAGCGATACATCTCGTTTTCTAGCACCCTGTGTCCTGGTCCTGCCTCGACGACTTACGAGGCCGCCAGTGGCCCGATTACACTGGCCCATTGCATTGCTCTCGTCTCATCTTTTCCCATCTTTTCCCGAACTTCCTCCTACCTGTGCCTGCTTTTCCAGCTAGGCCAGAACAGAAGCGCCTAATAGGTAGCTGAGGCGCGTCTCAATCCCACGTTTCCACCAAGTTGAACCGGCTTAAGTTAACATCATCATCATCATCATCATCATCACCATCGTCAATTCAATTGCTTCTTCCGCTCCCTTACTATTGGGCACATACTTGAGTAGATGACATCAGAGTATGCTGTTCTGAATTACAGAACGCCTCTCTAGGTACTGATCCGTCAAATTGTGAAGAGAGGAACTTGCATAGGCCAGAATCTCACCACAACCGCGATTGGCCTAAATCCCGCTATCTTGGCCTGAGTCCGCTCACTCATTCAAACCGGGCCACACTGCCACTTCTCACTCACCACATATTTCCACCATGGCTCCCACTCTCAATGCGAGGAAGCCCATTGTGGCGCGGGCCAACCGCTTGTCGTCTGGCGAGATCGCCGGTACTGTTGTTGGCTGTGTAATAGGAGGTGGCCTCTTGCTCATAATCCTGGGGTTTCTCTACTTCCGCTACAGGCGGCATCGCCAGAGATCACAAGAGACCCTGACAGATTTCCTGCCAACCGACAAGGGACCCGTCAGTCATGGGCACACGTCATTTCCACCCGAGTATTATGCATCAGTCCTGCCTTCCATCCCTCAGGGCCAACGCCCTCCTGTTGAGCATGATAGATCTGGTCGGCCTGTTCCAGCCTTGGATCACGGGCAGCACCAGCAGACACCCATCTCCCCTTACGACGTCAACTCGATGAGAGACCATGAAGGCTATTACACACACCAACCAATGGGCCCCGAAGCGCTGCCCCCTGATATCGACTTCTCTTTGCCCCGGCAGCCACCACCTTCTTCGGCTCCTGATGCCTCAGGGCCGGGGAAATCTCTCGACCACGCATCGATCGCACAGGCTGCTGCAAATTCATCTTACTATGACACCCGGATCTCGATGGATTCGGAACCGGCTCAGCCATTCGCGCCACCTTCGCGCCAAATGACCGAATTGTATGAGGCTCAGTTGAGGGAAGCAGAAGAGCATAGAAAAAGGAGCGGTTCTGCCTTCAGCAGATTTTTTGGCGGCATTAGTATGAAGAGGAAGCGTTCAACCCAATCCTCAAGCCACGCTCCCGGGAGTGCTCATCCCTCTGCTTCCCAGCAATTTTTCCCGGCCTCCCCAGTCGAAAGCCCCATGACCATCAAGCAGGAGGCAGGCTCAAATTCACCACAGGACCCGCAACTGCCCTCTCAACAGGCTACAAATCGGTATTATGAAGAGCCAGAGGAGTTATCTGAAAGTGCGGCGGTTCCGGGTCCTGGCTCTCGAGCTGAAATGGGCGGCACCAAGCCGGCACAAGACTCGCAAGATCATAAAAGACGGAAACGATGGGCTAACGACTCGCAACACGGGGAATTCCCGCTCCGCACTGACACCGCAATACGAGAAACAACCGAGAAGGATCCGGAGCTGCCGTCTGCTGCTCTGAGGAGGCCTGACTCCACTTACGGGCTGCCTCCCGTGACTCAGCCACCATCCGGGAGTCAGCCCCAAGAACGGCTTAAGAGCCCTGATATCCCGGAGCCCATGGAGCTGGATGGAGATCAGTCAGTCGCTGCGGGTACTTCAGTCTTTCGTGGTTCCCACTCTCCTCCCCTTCCCCCCGAAACTTTCGTTTCTCCCATGGCTATCATGCAGCCGACGAACGAGACTGAGAAAGCCGCCTACACTGTGCATCAAATGGAGAACTCGGCGTCCACTCCGGAGGCACCTGCCTCAGCACCAGAGGTTGCTTCCGAAAATGTCACTTACAAACCACACGACGACGCCGCTATCAGCAATCAAGAGGGTTTTGACACAGACCAGTTTCTAAACATACCTGAAGACGACGAATATGGCCCACGGCGATCTAGCGACTCTTACGACTACTCGACAACGCCTGGGCAGAGCTCGACGGATCCTTCGAGTGGGAGGACCCCTGATACGCGTATCACGGTCTCGCCATCTCCATTCCCCACAGTTCACGAGCATCTCAAGCCGGAACCAGAATCAAGCAGCTCACCAGAAGCCTCGAGACTTTCTTCTCCACCGGGGCATTATGCCTGTGAAGACTGTGGGCGGCAGTTCGACTTAATACATAAACTGAACCACCATAAGCGTTATCACGACCGCAAGCATGAATGTACGTACCCAGGTTGTGATAAAAAATTCGGCACGAAGACACACCTTGACCGGCATATCAACGATAAGCACGAAAAATCGAAAGCCTACCACTGCTTCGATCCAAATTGTCCCTACTTCAAAGGGGGCAAAGCCTTTCCGAGGAAGGACAACTGGAGACGACATATGATCAAGAAGCACGGCTCTACACCGAGCGATCTTGAAGGGATGGACGAGGCAGCCGGTTGACGACATTTCAGTTAGCCACACTGGCTCCGCATCCGGCCAATTTCTTAACCAGGTCAGATTGCCAGCCTTATCCACCGTCAATAAATATGCTTGACAGCGGATGAGCACCGCACAAATGATTTGCGGAGAAGCTCGCGCTTTGCTCAATCCGCGTAGCAAGTGGCAAGGAAGGCCTGAGCATACAAGCTTTGCGTGCTTTGCATGCTACATGTCATTTGAGCATTTTGAAGGGATAAATCGATTCAGACGCACTACCGGAGTATACCCAGCTACATGAAAAGCTCTCATACCGCATTTTGCTTCAACACCCTCGCAGCATTTTGATTTTCAGACTGTTACTTTATATATATTCACATGGTGCTTGCCGGCATCAGGTGGTGAGCGATTTGGATTGGTAACTGGCGCAAGGCGGCATTTTCTAGCTTAGCTCGTGGACCCACGTACAGTGTCATTCATTAGGGAACTTAGGGGAAACACAGCAAAGTAAGGGGAGTTTGGAGGAGTAGGAGGCAACTAGTTTTACAGCAATATAGACTACCGTCTAGAGCTGATTCATCCCGGGCAGAGGCCTCAGCCTTTTTATATCGGGTCTTTTCATCGGCTTCGACGACGTACTTCGTCACAACCACTGCACATTGGTTGTTCAATACTTGGTAGACCGGGACTGTCAAGCTTCAGACAAGAGACCCCAAGACCCGCCGAGACTGTGGGGTAGGTGTACGGAAACAGGGGTCGATCACTCGGCCCCCCTTGAGCCTCAAACCTGCCAAGACCGCATCGAAACAAGTCTCGCCAATTGTTAGTATAAGAAACGCTCGACTCGTTCATTCTCCTTTTGGAGTCGCATCCGGTCATGTATCAGACCCACCAACTCTCCAACACGAGCAGTCTGGAAAGCTCGCTATTATCCTTTTTGGGATTCCTCTTTTTTCTAAAACAAGACGGTTCGTTATTTGGGCAACTGTCGAGAGCATACAAGCTCCTCCTCCCCTTGCCCCCTTCTCGCATTCCCCTCTCATTGGGGCAGTTTCCATCAAATAAAGAACATACTACTCAAGCGGAGAGACTCCAGATGTGGAATACTATACGTGAGAAAAATAAGCTTGTTTGACGGAACCCTCTCTGGCTGACTGACTGGTAGGAATCGATATGGATCTATGATATTGGTTCGAGGGTATGATTGATACCTACCTGGGTACATGAACTACATGCGTACGGAGTACTCCGTATGTTGGCCGTTTTCTGGGGGTCTGAGGCTCTTCGTTCCTCGAAACCCTCCCTCCCTCGCGCCAAGCGGCGGGAGCGAGCGCATTGTCGCTCTTATTGATGCAGATCTTTTTATATTATCCCTCTTCTCTTCCTACCGCTCGTCCTTGGCCCTTTCTTGTCCTTCTTCTCTCCCTCTTCTTCTTCTTCTTCTTCTCTTATCCACTCACCCTCGCTCTACTCCTTCATCGCGGCTCTTGACGAGTCCTTTGTTTTCGCTTCTTGTACTTAATCCTTGGGTCTGCCGTTGGTGTTGCTTGAATTCCCTGTCTTTTTTGTTCTTTTTCCGAGCGTATATCTGCGATTCGCTCTCATCATCCTACCTAATCCGAGGCCCGGAGTCCGCCGTTGAGGGGAAAATCTTTATCACGCGGCATTTCCAGTGAAGCAGAATGTTGACCGTTCGTTCGCTATTCCTAACCGGTCTGGCCTGTGGTGCCGCCGTCGAGGCAGCACCGCAATCTAGACAGCAGGCCCAGACTGCTCAAGAACAGGCCGCCCAGATCCCCGGCGGAGTCTCCCAAGCTACAGATGGGAGCATGATACTAGATACAGAGGCTGACGTCAAGTATGTCCAGACATATATCCTCTTTCTTCCTTAATCGTCGAATACGATTTGATGGGACATGGGGCCCGATGTTCCAGCCCACGAGAGAAAAAAAAAATCTGCTGACCAAGGAAAACCCCTTCTTATAGTGGCCTGACACTCCGTTTCAAGATCTCTGGCCCGGCCGACCAATTCACGGCCGATTCCGGCATCGAGGGGGCCACGCAGGAAGCCGGCGCCGCGGGAACGTTGGGCCTCAACGTACTCCTACACGGCGACGGGGGCCAGTCGTTTTTCGACTTCCCCAACCAGGGCGTGCAACAGAACACGGCGGGCGTGGCGGTGCTGGCGCCAGACGAGAACCTGTTCTGGGGCGGCGGCAGCGGGCTGGACCGGACGGACGGGGTGGCGCACGCGCAGGCGGTCAACGACCTGGTGCTGGACGTGCTGCCGCAGGTCATGGCCTTCAACGCGTCGCAGGTGTCGTTCACGGGGGTCTCGGGCGGTTCCCTGCTGCTGTCGGGCTTCTTCATGCCCGCGCACCTGCCCAACTTCGCGCCCGCCGACGCGGGCCAGATCGACAGCCAGTCGACGGCGGTGCTGCTGAACTGCGGCGGGCTGGAGCCGCAGGTGGACGTGGCCGACGCCGGGGCCGTCGGGCGCACGCGCATCCACTTCCAGAGCACGCAGCAGGAGCTGGAGCTGCTGCAGCCGGCGATCCCGGCGGCGGTGGCGGCGTACGAGAAGATCGCGTCGGTGGACGCCGGCCTCGGCGACGAGTTCACCGCCCTCATGCAGACGGTCGACAACACGCCCGACGGCGGCCACTGCGAATTCGACGAGCAGGACTTCGTCAGCGGCGTCCAGCTCATGGCCGACAGCTTCGCCGCCGTCGTCCAGGACGGCGACGGCGTCCTGGCCGGCACCAACCTCAACGTGCTCAACCCGGTCGTCGGGAACGAGGACCTGCAGTTCTCGGGGGCTTCGTAGGTACTTAGCTAAGTAGTTTCACAGGTACCTACCTACCTAGTCTAGGTAGGTAGTGAAGAAAATAAACAAATTGAGCTAGCTACATATTTAGCTGGGTTGGGTTACCTTTTTTTTTTGGTATGAGTGATTGCTTGCTTCTCTTCCACCATGATCACCGGCTTTGTGAGGAAGAGAGAGAAAGGGTCTTATATATGTAATAAACAAAACACGTGAACGTTTACATACTTACCCCCGTTGGCCTGTTTCTCTCGCACCATTGTAGGCCCCCCTGATGTTTACATAGGGGTACATACCTAGGTATGTATGCGTTGATCGCTCGATTCTCTACCTAGTCTACCTCTACCTGTCTCTGGATCAAGTCGTAATACTTTCCAAATATAATATACAAAGTCAAAATAGTGTACGCAACATCCATCCACCTTCCTCCCCCCCCCCCCCCCCCCCCCTTTTTTTTTTTCCTGTGCGGAGTTGGAATGCGCCAACGCGATAGTTGATAGACAAAAAAACACATCATACACAGCCGCGACGGCTCGTTTCCAGTCACGTACCTAGGTAAGCCTACTTCTTTCCCAGTTGAGGGTTAGAGTGCCACCCCGGGAAGCGAGCCACCCCCACTAGCGAGCCACCCCTAAATCCCACCAAAACTGCCAATTTCCAACATGAACATAAACGCATACAACTCGGCATAGAACGCTATTTATATAAGAAACTTTTGATCATAATAAACTTTGATCAATTTTTTATAAGCTATTCTTCTTTAAAGTCTTAATTTGTACGATAAGGGGGGTAGCGGCCAGGCTAAAGACGCACCTTTATATCCCACTAAAAATCGGCGTTTATTTTAGTAGGATATAAGGGTGCGTCTTTAGCCTAGCCGCTACCCCCTTTATCGTGCGAATTAAATCTTAATAAGAGAATAACTTATAGAGAATTGATAGAATTTTATTATAATCAAAAGTTTCTTTAATAGAATATAATATATGCTAGATTATATGCGTTCTTGTTTATCTTGAGAATTTCTTGTTTTGGTGAGGTTTTGGTGGGGTTGAGGAATGGCTCGCTAGTGGGGGTGGCTCGCTGCCAGGGGCGGCACTCTAAGTCGTTCATTCTCCTTAACCTTTCAACAAACGAGGCCAACAACAACGAATGCCATACCTAGGTATTGATAATAGTAAGTAACCTTGACATTTCCTGGTCGATCATCCTGCCCTAGTAGCCTAGGTTTTAGAAGAAATTGAATCTGTCATTACTTAAGTACTTAGGTCAGGTAATTATACCAAATCTCAATACACAATAATCTCTCTCTTCATCAGCTAACCTAGCGACTTACTTACATAGCTAACCGAATTGCAAATTCAAGATAGACTCAAATGCTGGTTGACTTTGTTTTTCTGACAGAACTCCTTATGTGTGTCTGCTACCACACATAATCGACGGTTGCTTGAAACCAGGAAGAAAGAAAAAAGAGGAAGAAGAAAACCCAAAGTTATATGAACTCCCATGCTGTCCCGATATCCATCGTCTATGGTCTTTTTGTCGTAGCTATGTGCGATCCCGTCGTAATGAGTTGATTGTAAATCCGCCGAATGTGGTATTCCCCCTCCCAATAACGCCTTGAGTGCGAAACTTGTCCCATATCCCGTCAAGTAAATCAAGATGTAACCCCCCCTTCTATGCTCATGGACACAGTTCATGTGCCCAGACTGCTTTTTACTCCTCCTCACTCACGTCACTCTCCTCTTTGTCGACAGACCCTTCGCCTAGCTCGGCGATCAGCTCGGCCTCGAGATCGAGATCCATCTCGTCCAAGGGTACGTCGTCCGCCCACGCATCTTGGTCTCCGACGTCCACCATCTCTTCCTCGTCCTCGTCGCCCTCTCCACCGTCGTCGGCGTGCATGGAGTGCTGGTGGTAATTGGCACCCCCGTTGGTGCTCTGTTGCATCTGACGGTTGATCGGACTGGGCAGTGTGAAATGCTCCACCTCATCCTCCTCTTCTTCGCCGTCCGCGTCATCATCCTCGTCTTCTTCTCCCCGCTGCTCTACGAAATCCGAGAAGCGCCGGGGCTCCATGATAGCAGGGGAAACGCGGAAGTCTTGGGCAGGGCGCGGCGGCGCGCCACCGGGGTCCTCAATGGTGAGGCCCAGATCGTCATCCGAGGATTCTTCATCCGAGTCGGGGGTGGCCTGGCGCTTCGGTTTGGGGGCGGCCTTGGGCGGCGCAGGCTTCTTCTCAGGTAGAGACACCCCCGTCTTCTCCTGCGGTTTCGGTGCCGGTTTGCGAGACTTGGCTGTCTCTTTGTTCCTGGATGGACCATCCTTCGAAGGCTTGTTCTTGGATGAGGATGGCGCCGAGGCCTTGTGGCTGGGGAGCTGCTGATGTTGTCTTCGCAGACTAGCGACGTCGTCGTTTGCAGGTGTGCGCACCAGGTTCATGTTCAGCATGGAGTCGACCTTATGCAGTACGAATACCTCTCGCGCCGGGTCGAAGATTAGGACGTATTGGCTTTCCTCGCTGCCACGGGTTCCCTGGTATGAGAATCGGCCGCCATCGTCTTGAATAGAGAGGTCATAAGTGGGAGCGGCGGTCTTCTTGGTGTTGGATGAGGTGGGCTTTATTCGGGCATTTTGCGGCGCTGAGGGTGAAGCCAATGGCTGTTTGGTGTTGTCTAGTAGTAGTAGTCGGCTTGGTTAGTTGTTGGTTCTGGTAGAGGCGAACGGATTACCGGCAGCCGGCAGGGGCAGAGTCGGGAGATGCTAGAAGAGGTGGAGAGTAGAAACAGCTTACACCTTACACCCGTGTAGATTTCGTTGGATTCTTTGCCCAGCAGTGCGTCGCTGAGGACAACGGGGTACTTGCCGGCCTTTGTGGGATCGACCATGCCCTGGGCGAGCGAGGTCATAGTAGCGAATGGTATTGGAAAGTGTAGCGGGAGTGTCGAGCGAAGCGGTTCTAGCAGAGCATGATGAGTACTAGCATTCCACTCAACAGTGGTTGCAGGGCAGTCGCTATCTCGAACGGCCTCTGAGTAATTGGGCGGAGGGATGATAAGGTAGAGGATAAGAAGACCTAGGTGGTTTGATGATGTGGAAAGACGCACACAATAGAGGACGAGCAGAGACACAGAAGTGGGAGTGGGAGTGGGTGGACACGAACAATAGTAAGGGGAACAAAGAGGGCGTTGCGTTGCGGGATGATAGATAGATAGATGGATGGTGAGGTGTCAGAGTGTCCGTCCGGGTGTCAGCGGAAGTAACTTAGATAGAGGCTAGATCTACATAGGGTACCTAAGTAGGTACATATGTAGGTACCTAGGTATGGACCGCCGATCCTATTCCACAGACTTTTAATACTCCGTAAGTACCTACCTAGGTTTATGTATGTAACTGTTGCATGCCTGTCCTCCCAATCAGGGCTACTCTGTATTGAATCCAGATGTACGAAGTACAAGCTATCTACTCGATCCACTAACATTACTACTTATGAAGTTAATCTGTAGAGCCGGACTGCAAGATCCCGAACTTGCGCATCCCTAAACTCTGTCCACGGCCTGAAGTAGGTACCTAGGTACCTTGGCGATACCCTTCCTATATTCAAACTATCCCGTCACATCTCGTCGTCTTCGGCTTAGAAGATGTGGTGGTAATCATGCCCGAGTCTGATGTTATTCCTACTGACTCATGAAAGAATTTTATTGTGATTAGTTAAGTACCTGCGCGTAGGTATATCGCTCAATTTGATATATGTCATATTAACATGTTGGCTTCGTTATAGTCTCGATCTTGCTGTGGCTCAACACACATATGGGTGTCGTGATGTTTGACCGATACACCATGGATATACAAGTAGCCCTAGGCATCCTATTCCATCTGTTCATTCCGCTTCGCCAGGTAAATAGGTAAAACGTGGCCTATAGCGGCAAGCTTACATCAAATGTACAACCAAGTAGATCCGCTCCTCAAGGGATCATTTTGAACCTTCGAGAGCTTGTGCAGTCCAATAAGCCGCACTCTATACTTCAATGTTACGTACGTACAATAGTACTTCGCAGGTGTATCACTTATTAGACCTCTATCTTCAAAGAGGTGACTCTCCAAATACGCCCTCATAGACTTGGCTGTGCACACATAGGTATCTCGAGGCTACCTTTCGTGCAACCACGCATCTGCATTACTTGTCGAGCCGAGACTTGGAGTCTATCCAAGACATATATAGCATTGCTATCAAGAAGATTGCCCACAGTTTTGTCTGTTTTCAGGGGTGTGTCTACTTCGTAAACAGGCTTGCTTGCTTGCTTGTCGGAAACAGATACATACAGAAACGAGAACCTCCGTCATAACCTCAAAATCCCAGTCATGCTACATACGTGAATGGATGCATTCGCGCTGCCCTGTCCTGTACGCCAAACCTATGCATGATTCATCCATCTACTTCAAACCGGCCATCGCGACGTTGTGCATCGACCTGAGGTCGTAGTCGACCTCACTCTTGCCTCCCACCTGGAGATCCGACGTGTGCGTCTTGCTAGGCCTTCTCGTTGCTTGCTTCGTCTGCGCCCGCTCCTCCTTGTGCTTCTCCTTCGGCACCTCCTGGTCTCTCCTCGTCGCCGTCGCCGCCGCCGTCGTCGTCTTCCTCTTCTCGTCATCCGTCTTCGCCACCTGGGCACCAACCTCCTCCTCTTTCTTCGTTGCCGCCACCACCACCGGTTCCTCCTCCATGGGGCTGTCCGGCCGGGCCGCGATGGCGGCGGCTCCAGCGGCCTGGCTAGCCGGGTTCTCCTCCGACATCTGGAGTTGCTGGTCCTCGCCCGTCCTTCCGGCTTGGTACTCCTCTAGGGCCTTCCTGAGGATCTGCCGCATGAACGCCTTATTGACGTTGCGCCGCACCCGGTCGAAGTAACGTGCTACGTCGCCAATGACCATGACTTGCGCGTCGTGATCGACCTCCACGATGTCTGCATAGTTGGCGCGCGAGTCCTCCCTGATACGCAGCTTACCCCGTCGTAGCTCGACCCCGACGGCCGAGTAGGGTAGCTTATGGCCCCCGTTCGGTTGCTCGTATCCGGGATTCGGTTCCCCGTTGGCGAAGAGGAAGCCTTGCTGGAAGCTATCGATGCCCGGTTTGGCAAACTCGTGCTTGCTGCCGGAGCATACCGGTCTATTCACCCAAGTAGCTGTTAGCAGGTCTCATCCTCTTGAACTTTGGCGGGGCAAGCGTAAGGGGTGCGGTGTCAATCAAGAGGAGCGCGTGCTCTGCCGACTTACATGCAGACACAGTAGTGAGGAAACGTGTCGCTATGCCGCAGGACGATGAATCGATTGTATCCGAGGCATTTCCACTCCCACTCGAACTCGGCTGAATCGGCCCAGAGGAACTCAAAGACCTAGAATTGTGCAAACCCGGTCAGACAATCAGTCACCAGCATCAGGGAATGGGGGTTTTCTCAAACTCACGTCGCCGACCTGCAGCCTCGACGCTGGCCCGATATCGTACCCCTTCAGGACTAATAGACGGTCACTGTCAGCCTCATCTGCTATTCCTCCATCGTCGGATATAATATCAGGTCGATCAAAAAGGTATACTCACTTAGGGGATGGGTATCGGAGCCGTCATGCGCCGTCTCAGACACATCGTCCCCATATCCCGAATCACTCTTTAGTGTAGGTTCACTTTTTCCCATCTCTGACGAGATAGAAGGGAGAGAGGAAGGGAAAGAAGAAGAAAAAAGGAGCGAGAACAGAAAGAAGAGGCGAGGGGGGAAGTTATGCTAGAACGGCGGCTAGGTAGGTAAACCAAGGGGCGGGACGATCGTGAGCATGATCAACCCGCTCCAGTCCCCCCCTGCCACCTGCCCCCTCACTCCTGCGTTAGGTTGAGACGTGATGCCCAACTCAGGCGAACTCCACCGCCTCGCATCGCGAACGTTGTCAGTGGTCGCGATAGAGTTGAGGCTCCACCGGGAGATCCAAACGGTGCGTTGTTCGCCAAGTCTGAAGTCACGAGCCGGCGCGTGGCCCACGGGTGAGGCTGCAGGGTGGAACCCCGAAGCCCGCCTGGCCTCAGCTAGCTGACCAGCGACAATTTGACACACGTCGTCACCGCCATTCCCTCACCGACGTCTTGCCGCCACCAGCACCGGTGAATTCCCCTTTTCGTCTTCTCTTCGTCTGGCTTCCTGTCAAGATTTATGCATCGTGTCCACTGGATGACGATGATTCCCGGCCAAAGTTAGCCGCGCTTGTCTCTCCTTTGCCAGATCGGAACTTCAATGTGGAGGCATGACTCTCTACCTAGCCATCTACCTTTGATTCCGAATAGGTCCAGTCCGAATACAGGGCAGACATTCAGAGCCAATGCCGTAATCACGATGCTGGTATATAAACAAGTTGTAGAAAAGAATATGCAATGACTGGCCGGCACTTCGAGGAAATCAAACCTCGGTATACCTCTCAGGGATTATGAAGGTTAGCATAGCACTAACAGACAGCATGTAGTTGATGCCCACCTAGGTAATTGCATAAGTCGCATAAACAGTATTCTGCGGATTCGATTCTTCCCCGAGTGATAACCTGCTTGAGACCGGTCGCAGGTCCACGGGTGTAAGTACGTAGTCTACAGGGAGGCTTGTGGCATTCCGGTCTTCTTACCTGTCGGTTAGCCCAAAGAGGACTGACTCTTCACTGTTCAGGAGCAGGATGTGCTGCATACCTAACTATACGTCTCTTGAAGAGGCAGAAATTTAGTTTTTGTACGAAAAGCCCTCAACGCTTGCCCCTGCTCTTCTTCCTGGGACGACAAATAGTTCTTTGAATTCGAACCCAACGGGTTCGGTGTCCCGTCCACACCGCAGAAACAACATGCTCGTTTCCCAACTTGAGTTCGGGTGGAATTTAAGAGACTGGCGGCAAAAGAAAAAAAAATAGAAAAAAAATAAAAAAAAATAAAAGGGACAGAGACGGAGGGACTACCTCGATTTGTTGTGAAAGAAAAACCTGATCACGAAGACTACAAACACCAGACCAGAAAGGGGCCCAGAGAGGAAAGACTGGTTGGTATATGAATACAAAACCACGACCGCCGGCAAGCAAGCAAAAGCTCACTGATACGAACACGAAGCCGATTTTTTTTTCAGGACCTAAGTGGCGTGATACCCGATCCTCAACTACCACCCCTTTTTTTCTCTCTCTCTTCATCTCTTTGACACCTGAAGAAGAATCAAAACCTTCCGGAGCCGCCCCTCCTCCATCCCCCTCTTCCCATCCCCCCTCTCCCCCTTGGGATGCCAGAATCATATCATCTTACTGTACCAAGACAGACATGTGGTGCAAAATGGGAGGATTATTGTCGTGGAGGGATCCGTAAGTGCTGAGCCGTGTGTAATTGTATATGTGTGTGTGTGTGTGTGTGTGTGTGTGTGTGTGCGTGTGTGTGTGTGTGTATGTGCCCGGCCAGCCTTGTCGTAAGAAGCAAAGATGGAGCGGGAGGGGGCGCAAGGGGCGAGGTAACGAGGGTCAAAGGAGGGAATGATGTAGAGTATTGAGTAGGGGAAGAGTGGTAGAAGGTTAGGTCGATAGCGTAAATAGAGAGAGAGCTATGCGAGGGGACCGATGTTCCGGTGCCGAGACGTCCCTATGCTCACTTCGAGAGTTCGTTCGCGCATTCGTAAGAGTAAGTGACTGGCCGTGGAATGGAACGGGATCCCAGGGAGACTATCTGGTATGTAGTAAGTAAGCGAGCAAAAGTATTGATCGCCCCGGTCGCAGCATGCGGTAATGCTTCGAGCTCGTTGTGAACGATGCGAGCACGTCGAAGTTAGCTGTCACGTAGGTGAGTTGGGGCCGAGATAAACCAAACACGAATTGTCTGCACATGACGAAGGGTAGTCTCTCTCATCAGTTCAGAATCGATTGAAAGTAGGAATTAAAGGTGCTTCTATCCCACTACCTTTACGTGTTCTTCTTCTTCTTCTTATTCCCCGTTTACTATCTACAATGCTAGAGTACACATAGGGAAAAGGAAGAGGGCTCGGTTGTGTTGGATGCAGACTGTCTCTATAGTACGGAAAGATCACCGAATTTTTCCTGGAGAGAGACCATTATGTTAGTAACGAATTCGGCTGTCGTTGCTGCTGACACTGAAAGGAGGGTAGGTAGCTTACCTTGTATCCTGGAACGGACCAGCGACCCTTGGACACCAACTTCGAGGTCTTCTCGTCGATCGACGGCTCGGCGGCGACAACTTCGTCCTAGGTGCACGGTTAGCATCCGTAGCGGGTGGCTCCGTCAGAAGCAGATC
This sequence comes from Xylariomycetidae sp. FL2044, assembly GCA_022376275.1. Taxonomy (NCBI): domain Eukaryota; kingdom Fungi; phylum Ascomycota; class Sordariomycetes; species Xylariomycetidae sp. FL2044. The sequence continues at coordinate 212,922 of JAJNOH010000034.1, read as the reverse complement.
TTCGTCTTTGGCGCCATGACATACCACAGTGACCTGGTCGAATGGCCTGGCGGTCTCGATGTTCTTCAGCGTGGCCTGGAGGTCCTTGAGCTCGAGGTCGACCTTCTCCTTGGTAGCTTGGGCGTTCTTGATGGCCTCGACCTCGAAGGCCTCGATGGCCTTCAACTGCCGCGCGACATCGTACTTGGCCGGCTGGAAGGAGCCGAATCGCTTCTCGATCTCGTCAACGACGGCCTGGTTCTTGAGGACGGATCGGTAGTAGCCGAAGTCTACCGTGGTCGGTGCTTCCGAGAGGGCTTGGACCTTGCGGCGGGCATTCTCGTTTCGCTGCTTAAAGGCCTGTAGGGAGGCCACGGTCTGGCCACGGAGGCCTAGGGAGGAGGTGACTTTGGCCCAGTCGAGCTTGAGGGCTGCGCTTCGCTGGGAATTGACGAGAGAAATTAGCTCATTGATCAAGGGCAGACGGGGGTTTGCTGATAGCAATTGACATCGCGATTTGCGTCCCAATTGACGGTAAAAAGCCACAGAACTTGCATCAGGGCTTCGTAATGAATGGTAGAAGGGTGAGTACTCACTCCGGCCATTTTTGGGGATGTGTGGTGGAGAGTTGAGGAATGGAGATCTGAAGCAATTCGTCGCAGAGGTTGCTCTGTACTTCCGGCAAAACTTGGCGTTGGGAAATGGGTCACCACCACTCACTACTCACCACTGGCCGACGTCCCGTGATTCAAGGTCACGTGCCCAAAATTTGGTCGATCTGCAGCAATTGGTCCTTTCGCTTCAGCACTCACCAAGCCTGACAAAACGTTCACAAATACCATGGACCATGGCATTTCTGGAATTCGGTGTTGACTGTAGGTTTCCTATACGAGTCATGAGATATATATGGTTCTACAATTACCTTTCTGGGTAGGTACAATTCTGATTTTGAAGTGCATATGGCTATTTGCAAATAGGCCTTGAAAAACTGGGGAAGATCAGATCTACGATGACTCAAAATTCATTTGCATGGTATCGTAGCATGTATTACACGATCAATCGTCGTGTTATTTTCACCTTCCCCTATGCATTCCATCCATTTGCCGCGTCAGGCCCCCATGGATTCCGCTCCCAACACGATGCCACCTTCGACGCCCAGGTATTGCACCTAGACGCTGAGGGACATAATCGAGTTCACTATGTCGTTATCGTTTTCTTTCAGTGCCTTGATTGCCTTCTTCCTCGAGACGTTGGCTTGATTCATGACCAGCTCGATGTCCTTGTCTTCGAGACCATCAGCATCAACCTCCTCGTCATCATCGTCATCCTCCTTCTTGTCGGCACCCTCAACAGCCTTGCTGGGCTCGCCGTGGCTGTGGTCGTGGCCAGAGTGGTCCTCGCCGCCTTGAGCAGCCAATTGCTGAGCGGCAGCTTGTTGAGCAGCCGAGTTCAAATCCTCAATCTTAGCCTCACCGAAGACACTGTAGAAAGAATGTCAGCAGGCAGTGGCGTCAGTAGTGAAGCAGCCGAAATTTTAGCTTACATGTAGGTGTTGCTGTTAGGGGACTTGTAGACTTCCGGGTTGTTGATAACGAAGAGAATCTGTGACGCAACTTCCTGTCAGCTGCCATTGGAACCTAGAATGGTTTCGCTCCTCCGCTTCTCTTGAGCCAACACAGACTTCTAGAAGGTCCAGAAGAGGTCAAGTCTCTCATCGATCGTTCTAGCCCTCCCCAAGCCAGGTGGTGTGTAGCAGCTGCATGCCTTCCCCTTTCCTGAAATTGCAACTTACGTTCTTCGGCCGACGGAGGGTTACACGGGTGATGCCAGAGACACGGGTGAGGTGGAGCTTCTCAATGGCCTTTCGTGCCTTCTTCTCGTTGCGGGAGTGGATGATGGCGGTTGAGCCGGAAGGACCCTCGCCAGCCTCAATGTCGGAATCGGAGCTGTCATCGTCATCCTGTTCTTCGAGGGAGACCTTCTTGGGGTCCTCGTCGGGAAGTTCTTCGACTCTGGGGTTCGCCATGGTGAAGGATAGTCTATTGTGTGCCAGGAGTCAGGTCAATTGAACTTGGCAATGTGCCAACAAGGGGAGGCAAAATTTTGATTGGGTTTTTTTCTCTGGTTTGAAAGGTGCGCTTCGGCGGGCTTGGGGTCTGGTGCTTGGGTACAGAAAAGCGCAAGAACCTGGACAACAGACGAGAGGGAGTCCCACTTCGGCAAAAGCCCTTGGTAGATTCGTTGGTGATAGAGGCAAAGGAAAAGAGAAGGAAAATAGAGAGAGAGCCTACTTACCAGGCAAGGTTGGGAGTTGTGTTGCACTGTTGTTGAACCGAGCGTGGAAATCCGGGTGCAGCAGCTGGAATATGGAATGGGATATGGCTATGGATCGGTTTTGTGAAGGTAAAAAGATGCTGCAGCTGTGAGTGCGCAGGCGCACTTTTCGGCCCACTACAGCAGTGGATAAGTTGAGCTGGTTGTGTCCAATGCACTGCGCGTAGTAGGGTTTTCGCAGGTGGCCCGACCACCGAACACCACCGACCACCGACCACCGGTCACTCAGCACCGTATCAGGGGGGGGGAGGTACTTCGTAGGTCGAGGCATTATATCATCACCGACTCCCGGTGTTCACAGAAGGTCCTTCCACCTCCTCCTGATCCAATTTATCATGATGTGTTAGTAAGGCACTGTACTGTATGGAGAACCTCCAGTGGATAAAGGCTGTGAATACGTCTAAGTACACACGTCTCGAGGAGATACATCCATGGATGTTTCCCCTGAAGTCGCTCGGATGACATATGGGCAGAGGTGGATATGCCTGCTGGACCCTACCTGGGCAGAGGTAGAAATGGCCATGGATGGCTACTAGGTTACATATGTACGTAACTCATCCCAATAATTCGATACGTAGATATGAAAGGCATCAAGGGCACCATTTTACCTATTTCGCAGGTTCTTGGTTTGCATGAGCTCTATTGAATTGGCGGCTGATCACACTTCGTCCAAGTACGGCCCATGAAACGAGCTCGCGATGGCCACGGTTGTGGAATTTGTGGAATGAATGCCATATCATTGACGCCAGTCACCTCTGAAAGATTTTGTGTGACATACAAGTCTCCTTAGACGAAGCAAAGGAATCCGTCAACCCTGTGCCTATGTCCATGCTGTCCACGCTGTCCATGCAGTCCGAGCCCGTAGAGTAGTGTCCTCCGCTCTGGTGCGCGAGACTCCTCCATCAGGAGGTCTATTTCTCCCCCCTTTATGCCGACGCCTTGACCTTGGCCAGTGCCTTCCGCTCCTCGAATCGTCGCTGCTTCTTGAGGCGCATCACCTTGAATCGGTCGAAGTCGGTAAGAGCCTGTCTTCGCTCTGTCTGGTCCTTTCTCTTGGCCCACTTGCTCTCCTTCCACTTGGCGTCGATCTCGGCCTTCGTCCACGCACTCTTAAGAGTTCCCGTGCGGACGGCTCGCGGTAGCTTCTCGATGATGAAGTCAGACAGCAGAACGTCCGAGAGAGAGATAGCCTGTCGGGGAACGGCGAGCTTGACGTCTGCAGAGGGACCGTCGACCAAAACCTAAGAAAGTCTTGTTAATAACCGCTTTCGCCCGTGCGCTCCTGTTTCTCCGAGCACGGATCTAGATTCGACATACGCGCTTGTGGTCGATGATCTCGACGATGGCGGCGAGTCTGCCGGTGTAGGGACCGTCGCCTTGGATGAGGACGATACGGCCGACCTCGACCTTTCGCCAAAAGGGTGATTCGATGGTTGCGTCGCCCATTGTGCCGATATTCTGGAGATTTGGTTTCGGGTTAGCCGTCGCTTGTCGTGGGCACAGGTGCAGAAGAGGAGAGAAGGACGAGGTCGGGAACGGGACAAGAATGTATCGAGATGGGCGACAGATGAGAAAGGAGAGAACTCACTCTTTGGTGGTGCCGGGGTAGATTATCGTGGAAGATGACTCGATTCCTCCTACCTTGAATGTTCCTGGGGTGGATTTCTGAATGTCACTTCTCGGCTGTGGGAATTTTCTTTAGGGCTAATCGAAATTTTGCCGTGGGTGGGGAGGGAAGCTCAGACTACCTGAGTGAGTACCTAGGCATGATAAGCCGCAGGTGGTTTCACCTGGAGATATAAGCCCCAGCTGGCAGACTTCGGAATATCTGCACAGGCCGGCAGCCAGCTCCCGAGGTCTGAACCCTTATGGTGGGGCTGGCATCTGCAACCTAATTAGGTAAGGCTCAACCTAGGCTCCAGATTCGAAGGTGTGGGGCAGATTTGAATTTCAACGCAATTTTTCTGAGCTCCTCCTTCACTTCAAGAAACTTTCTCTCCCTTTCTTTTTCCAGCAAAGAGCAACACGGTCAGATCCATGGCATCATCTTTGGAAGGACTGTGAGTAATGAGGTATGTACACATTCGAGGTTTTCTCCTCCTCCTTTTCTTTAACCCCCCTTTCACCTGCTTATGATGAGGTAATTTGCGATTGAGTCCTCTGCGATGGCGCCCTCGCCGGGGCTGCTATATCCAGAAGATAGGTGATATTCAATTCTTACATATTCTGAAGCATCTTTCTTCATATGACCCTTCTTCACTTCGGCTGAGCTTTTGCCCGACCAGAAGCTAATCCTCTGCTCAACAGATATCATACCTACCTAGGTACCTAGATGGGTATTCTACCCCGATCTCGCAATCACCCTGTAATCGTTGATACTGCCTCCGGAGCCACTCTTAGAAGAACAGACGAACACCCGTAGGCCAAGGATGTCATGGTCATCTCTCTTCCTTCCATAGGCCTCACCTAACCTAACCCATGACCCGCCCATTTGGCTCTGTTTGCTTTTTCTACCTTCATTTGATGCTCACTTAGCTCTGGTAGCCAATTCAACTTCCTAGGTACTTTGTTGAGGGACCGTCCTCCTGACATGGAGAAGGGCAGATATCATGGTGCTTTGCAATAATAACCTGCTCAATGAGGCCTATCGCTGACGGTTCACTAAGCATTATCGAATAATTGGGCCTCTTCGATGATTTCCGCATGTTGTATGCGCAAGCTTCTAGGCTGGCCGGAGATGATAAGATATGTTGAGAGTACATAATGTTATTAGCCGGCGTAGATAATATGTTTCTGAAGGTTGGTCAGAGTCTTGTCTGAATTTTACACGATTCCCCCCCATGAACCCCAGGGTACATGGCCGGAGCATTTGAAAGATAACCGTAGCCCATCAACAAGCAAATAAATGGTTCTCATATTCATACCCACCCTCCTCTGTTTAATGTGACCAACATCGTCTGGTATTTCTCTTCTCTCCAGATTCACCGGTACACGCCCTGGATTTACCAGTAAGCGCCGCCCGACCAAGCAATCAAATCAAGCAGCAATAAACTTGCGGCAACGCCAAGAATGGCGGGGGTGGATCGTCAATTCCGAAGCGACAGAATCAAACGCTCAGAACGCGGCAGTGAGCTGTGTTCAAGCAGTGGCAGTCAGGACGACGCCTTGAAAGCGCTTTGCGTAGGTAGAGGATGGAACGAACCCAAAGTTGGCAGTGACGTGCGGGTTCACGTAGACAGCTGGTTCGCAAGGTTATCGCTGGCGAATCGTTCGCACTTAGTTCGGCGGATCCGCCGCCAGCAAGTCGACTCATCATTCCTCGACCGCCGGAAGACCGTCTTCCATCTCCTTGTCTTGGGGCCATTCCAACGGTGTCATCGGGGCGAACCGTAGTCCGGTCTCGATCTCCAACTCTTTGCGCATGAGTTGCATCTCGAGTTCCCATCGCTCCTCCATCGCCATCCTGCGCTCCGCGGTTGTGGTAGCCAACAGATCTTCCTCATCCGCAAAATCGGATTCCAAGTTCTCCACCTCGACGCGGTTCTTTTCCATCAACTTGCTCATCTCTGTCTCCTGGCGCTCGACCAGGTCCTCGAGTGCCTTCGCTTGTCGGTCGCGCATGACGTTGATCTTAGCCTGATGAAGTTGCTTCATGTTCTTCTCTACATTGTACTGCTGGCCCAGCTCCCGTAAATCTCGCTCTGTGACGACACGAGACGGCATACCCCCACTCAGGTTTTGACCAAGGCCGTCACAGTACGCTTCCATGTGTTTCAGGCGGACTCGTACGTTTCTTTCACTCTGCTCCAGAGTTGATCGCAGCTCCATCTCTGCGGCAACTTGTCGGTCCTCGAGATTGGCTGATGTCTTGGCATGACGGTCCTTCATCTTGTCGATCATGACCGATTGCTTCTCAACCAGGGAGATCTTCTGTTGGGCATGCCTTGTCCACATGAGCCACTTTGATTTTCGCTCGAAGATTTGGAACCGCTCCATCTCCTTCAGCTGCTCTGCTCGTAATGCTTTGAACTCGCGGCTACTATGCGTGCGCTCTTGGGCATCGAGGCGCTCGGCAGCCTCTTTCGCCTCGGCATCCTTTCTGGCCATCTCTTCCGCTTCCTGGGCTGCCGCCCGAGCTTCTTCTTCTTGCCGGCGCCGCTCCATCTCTTCTTCACCGTTGCAGAAATTCGGGCACCCTACGACGGGGTCCCATACCGCTCCACAAATATAACAAAACTGAGCACGACACCGGCAAGTCATATGCGTGCAACCCTGTGTCAACTCAACCAATGTTCGACATTTGTAGCATCTTCTCCAGCCGGACTTCTCTCCCATTTCGAGAACGGCCTCTAGTTCCCAGTCGTCGGGGCAGTCTTGGCCGACGCGGTGAGCATCTCGCCTGCACATGATACACACCCGCGTGCGACACTTCCGACATGTTGTTTGAAAAGGATGTTTAGGATCGATCTTGGTCCGTGGCGGGATGAACTCGCCACAAGTGGGATTGGAACAGAAGACGCGAGATTCCCAAGGCGTGCTGAATTGGAGGACAGCCTTCAGAAACTTGTTCTGTTCTTCGCGAGACAGGGTCGCCTTGATAGTGGAGCCAGGCATCGGCTGTGTGCAGCATCGGGGGGGCATTTTAGATTCTTCTGTTGTTGCTTGGTTTATCATGATACGTAAACATTTGGTACAATAACTATGCCCGCAGGGCAGCTTCTCCAACTTCTCGCCCGGCTGCAGGTCTTCTCGGCAGGCACTACAGGATCTAGGGCGGGTTGTGAGCTCATGAGTGGTTTGAGGAGAGGTATAGGGGACAAACATATTCAAAGTCGCGGGATAGGGCGGGCTACTACGCTTACGCCGTATCATAGAGAAGCTCTTTTTGATACTGATGTAGCTCTTCCTGGTACTGACACTGAAAACGCTGGGAGCAGCGTCGACGTCGTGCGACGGTATGGAGATAAATTTTGGCTGGTTGAGGTTCGGGTTGACTTGGGCAAGGTAGGACTCGTACTGGGCAAAGGACAGGGCTCTCGATCTTCTCCTCGTGAGGATCTTGCCAGGCAGATCATGGTGGCCGTCTTGTGAACAAGGTGAAGTCAGGGCAGTGCTAGCTGATCCTTCTGAGCCAGTCGAGGCTGTTCGCGCATGGCTCTCATCTAACGTGAGACTTGATTCGGCGGCGACAGCATTTCGTTTGTCGGCTTTCGAGGCTGCGGTCGAGGGCCGAGACGGAGATATGCCCAGTCGGGTGGCCTTCATGTTGAGATCCTTGAGATAGGCCTCGGCGCTTTCGGCAGAGCGTTGCAAGACCTCGCTCAGGTAGTCGATGTGTCTGAGTTCAGGAGGAGTACCGTCAGAGCCGTAGGCCAGGTCTCCCGGCAGAGATCTCTGAGCAGACACAGCCATGATGGGCAGACAACAAAGGATGGATTAGATAAGAGGAGAGACCCAAGATGGGGAGAGATCAGTCGACCCAAACCATCGTTTGCATAGGAATCAGCGGGTCGATGCGGTGGAGATATGATAGATGGTATGACAGTATGCAGCGGGGATCGGGATGGTCTGTCTGCAATGCCTGCAACTCGCAAGCCTGTGATGCCTGTAATAATGCCTGTAATGCCTTGGGGGCCCCCCCTTGGCTGCTTGGACTCAGGCAGACACGCACGACCCTGGAATGTCTGAATGCCTGCTGGGGCCGCGCGGGGTGATTGTCACTTATCGGGGAGCTGAGACTGGGGATGGCTGCCAACGGACGGGTGGAATCCCGTAGTCGGTCTAATAAGGATCACAACAACAATGAGTAGGTAGGCTGTCGAGTTATTGGCAAACACTGGAAAACGCGCTTAGGCAGCGGCCCTGGAGAGGTAGAGCTGTGTTCCAGCAAACGGGACGATGGCGAAGGGGGGGTGCGGGCAATACTACTAATGCGGGTAGCCCTTTGGAAAGTGAAGGGTTCAGGGAAGAGTCGCTTCTACTCGGTAGTCCAGTCGAAGTCAAATACTCGGTATGGAAGCAAACGAAGAATGCTTCGTCCGTTTGCTTTTTCTCTTGTTTCGTCTCTAGCTGCAGAGTTGTCGCGATCAGATAAAATATCGGGCTGTAAGAGGATGCAAAGGCAGGCGGGGTACGGCAACTCTGGCAGTAAAGCCGAAGACGACGCGGTGTATTACCTATATGTAGATACTTAGGTACTAGAGAGAATATAGGTTACGGAATAGATGGAACTGGCCGCGAGTAATCAACCGAATGATCTCGTGTGACGACACTGATGATGGATGATCTAACCTGGAAATACTTCAATGTTGTGAGGTGGGTTTTCGAGAAAAGACGACCTCGGGACACACTAGGTAAGTACTTTCCTAGGTATGTTGGCATCATGACTAAGTAACTTTTTAGTCCCAAGCCGGCTTCACCTCCAGGGCTGTCGCGCAACGATGTGCGGGACGATTCCCACCAGCATCTACAAGTATATCGCCAGATTATACTAGATAGATGCACATTGTTATTAACTTGGGTATTCATGGATATACACGCATATAATGTATATACTTCGTATGGGGAGACGATAAATATCCGTAGGAAGCAAGCGGGTACTTCATACTTGGGCAATAATAATAAGCTTTACGATAGGGATATGCGATCGATATGCACTAACGGGCTTTTTTTTAGATCTGCAGATCGTGCTTCTAGGATGGATGCGCTCTCTTTTCTCTTCTTCTTTTGCTTTTTCTTGTCTCGCCATCCGTCATTTTCATTTTGAGCTATCTACCTGTTGGACCTAGTGTAGATCTACCAGTCGCCTCCCCCCTTTGCCGACATTCCATGGCTTCCGGCGCGCCATTATTGCCAGCCATCACACACACAGGTGGGATATCTCCGTTGAGCCGCTTACCCTTCAGTGCTGATGCAAGGCTCGGTCCAACCTGGAAGTTTATTGCTTCAACTCCCGCCTGCCACTTCACTCTATGCAGCGGGCGGTTAGACTCGTCAAATTTACACACATACTGAAGGCATGTATTTGTGAAAAGAGGCTTCACGCCTTACCCCTAACAGTATGGATGCATACCTAGCAGCTAGGTACTTGCCCAGGCTGCCAGGTACCTAAGGTACAGAACCAGCTAACCGTTGCAACTGCTGGCCGTAACCCTGCGACTGACGGATATCCGGCTGACAACGACGGTCCTCACCTGGGCATCTCGAAGCTAGGTAGGCGAAGTAAGCTATAACTTTACTGCCTCCCAAAAACCATCTTCGCCATTGACTACTCCCACTTAAGACCCCTGTACTGCTTGTTGTAGTTCCCCGACGCCGATTGGAGTTCGGGCCAGACTCATGGTCAAACCTCGAGGGGCGGTGGCGTTCAGGATCCCTCTCGAACACTATCGTCGGCATGTCGCCTGAACACGGGGACATGCCGGGAAGGTTTTAAGTTGGGACAAGGCCACACAATACGCTACCAACCCGCCACCAGCTCACTCGAAGGGGTCAAACTCAGATGTGGTAAGAAGAGATCCTCTGTTAAGGGGGATGTGCTAGAAACATAGGTATCTACCTTGCCTAGGTACATATGCAGATAGGGAGGTGTAAAGCCCGTTCGAAGCAAAGACAACGGTGAGAACATCGACTCAGTCCTGTTCTCGTGGAAACTGCCCCAGCCCTTACGATGGGGAACTCAACGCAATACAATTGACATAGCAAAGTGCAAATCCCTTTCGTGGACCCCCACGATCCGGGGGGGAATGAAAAGGCGCACATCATCAGACCGCAACGCCGCTCTAGCAACCCCAACTACCGTCGATGGCACTGAGGCACACCGGCTGACAGTTACCGGCCAGGATGACTAAGTCCGACTTCCCTCCTACCACGTACTTGCTTTCGAAGTCGTAGAAAGTGCACTCGTTCAGAAAGCTGTCGAGAATGGAGAACAGCATGGAGTTGACGAGCCCAGGATTGTGGTACCACCAGGTGATGCAACAGTGCTGGCCCTCGAGCTCCGCCTGGCCGTCCCAGCAGGCGTCGGTCGCCCAGAGAGGCACCTCACGGTCCGGAGCCGACTTCAGCCAGCCAAAGAGCTGGTCACATCCCGATTTCAATGCCGGGTGGCCCCCGTACAGACACTCGATCGGGCTGCTTCCGCACCCAGCTGGCGAGATATCGGCGGTGAGGCGTCTGGTGCCGTCCTGGTCGGGCTTTCCGTGGAAGGTGACGGTGCCGTTATCGAGTTCCACCTGCTCACGAATCTGGAGGGCGAGTGACTGGTCATTACGGGGCATGACAGGGTTGGTAAGGGCAGTGGTCATAAACATGCCCAACATGAGGAGAATGACGGTGAACAGCATCTTGGTGATTCTGTGGTCAAATAATGTCAACATGCTGGATTTCGAGAGTGAGTGAGTGAGAATGAGCGGCGCACTTACCTGAGAAGCTGCAGTCCGGTATCTTGTTGGATAGTTCCAGGCTTTGAGCAAGCGTTGGGATATCAGTGCTTTCCCTTCGCTAATGGCTCGGAATTCTTGTGCTGGAATGAGCGTTGATGTTTATATGGACGGTGCCTTCGACACTGCTGGGCTGAAACAGGCTGGAAGCTGAGGTGTTGATGGGGTGGTGGTAGGAAGGAAGGTGACAGTGACCAACCTGGTGGATGGATGACAGCCTTTTTATAAAGTTCCATATCGGACTCTACAGTGAATGAGGTCCCTTGCCATTGAATGAAGCAGGCGGGGGTGGATCGAACCTGGCCACCTGCTAGTATCTAACCTCGGGAATGGAAGAATTCAAAGGGCGTGATGGATGAATTTGTTTCCGTAGGAAGGTGCGTACCTACCTAGGTAGGTAAGTTTGCTCCCGACTTTCAGCCCCTGAGCCCTCAACGTTAGAAGCCCCTATTTGAAATTGGGGGCAAACATTGAAGACGCAATGAAATACAGTACAACTTGAGCATGCAAAATCATGACTTCAGACGGAACAGCCAATCCCTCATCAATTCACCCCTGTAAATACCTATGAATCACGCTTCTTCCACCTCGGGCCGCTTTGGGTGCTTGAGACCATAGCCTGCTGGATCTTCCCCCCTCCCGGCATCAAATCCTATCCATAGATGTCAGACTCTCCCCCATTTCACCCAGCTCAAATCTACCAGTCTACCAACTGAAGCCTCCATCTCGTCAAACATCTCTACATCTGGTATCATCTGCAGCTTCTTTCAATATGTTGTTCTCTCTCCTCCTCAGCTGTCTTCCGGTGCTTGTCGCCGTCGTCACCGCTACTCCTGCAAGCGACGCTTTTGCCTCCGTCTCGCGCGTTTTAGGAGAAGATAAGATCGTCAGTGACCTGCTGGGAGGTATGGAGCTGCAGGTCAAGCAGACCAACCCCGAGCGTCCCGCCATCGAGGTCGTCCGCGCTCAGTGGAATGTGCCCTGGCTCATCCCGGTCCCCGGGATCGACTACAACGATCCTCACAATATCAACCGCATGGTCCAGTGGGTAGGAATCATGGGCAATTGCGACAACCCTCTCTACCTACCTTTTTTGCAAGCTGGGACATCAACCATTGTAAGCTCATACTCCCTCTTCGCTATAGAAGAAAACACCCTTTACCTATAAACACAGCGCTCTATAACTTTGGCCGTAGATGCATGCAGATGGAAGTACGGAAACTCACGCTTGGTGGGAATGGGTACCCGACTGGGAAATGCAGATTGCCGATGAGTTAATGTCAGGTAAGGAGCTAAGAGCTGCATGAGAGAAGCCATGCCGTTAACTTCTGTGCCAGTGAGCCCTGGCGATAGCGTCGAGGTCAGGGTGTGGGTTTATAGCCGCGTCGAAGGCTCCGTGTAAGTGACATCTCGGCTACTTACTTACCCCCACAAGCACGACATGGAAAGTACACCTGGTACGCCATCCTGACGCGGCCACAGCTACTTCAAGAACCATAATACCGGGCAAGAATGGAGTTCTATGGTATACCCCAAGGACGCGAACGACGAAGCCTACAAGATCTGCCTCGGAGACGGCCTCGGTCAGTTCTTCGTCGAGTGGACCGTGGCGCCCTGGTTGAGCCGGCAGACCGTCCCGGTCTTCAACAACGTCACCTTCGAGGGCGTCATGGCCGGCGTCCCTCCGAGCACATTCATTGAAATAGGAAGCTCGCCTTCCGACATCCCCCGCTGGTGGAATCTGTCTATCGGAGACACCCCCGTTGCCATCTCGGAACAGATCGACGCCTCGAGCCTGAGGCTCTACTCACCCCAGGGCAAGACAATGACCGGTCCTCACTAGACGGTGAGGCACGGCTACCAGTGACTTCGGTCTAGATCTAGAGGTTTTTTTTCTTACGTTAAGGGCTACACTGTCGGTTCCACTACACTGGGCCAGGATGTTGTCATCCGTTCAGAAGATCGAGGGTAGCCTTGGGATCTAATCTAGGCGATGAAATCTGCGGTGATTTATAGACCTCTCATATAGCGATGCAATGATAGCAAGAAAGTTCACGAGAGGGGGAAAAAACTTGTTTGCTTGTGACCTGTGTAGCGTTTTCTCGAGTTTGCCCGTGACCCCTGATTCTGTCGTGTGATGTGGGCTGTTTGCCCCTATCCGAGCGACTGATGCCGAACGTCGTGACGCCTAGAGGTATATTCGAGTACCTCAATAAATCTCGATAAGATCTTCCGGATGATCGTGTAACGCCTGGAACCACCCATTGGGTGAGTTTCCCCCTCCCATTGTTTATTGGCTCTCAAAGAGAAGCAAGCATCTAGAGGAGCCCAGGCGTGGTCTTTGAGCCGCTCACGAAGATGATTTTTTTTCGTTGTCGTCTCGCAGAGCAATGTATGGTAACAAAGCTGAGGAAGTTAGAGACCAATCGGTCTTTACCCCTATTGTGATCTAGATCTCACCACAATGAAAGACCCCTTTTTCTTTCTTCCGAGCCCCTCTTGCAAGTACTTATGTCCTCGGAAGCATTCCCATGTCGCTATTCAGGTTGCACACATCATTTATTCATCTATTCCACTTCGTTAGACACGAACCCCCCCTTTTTCTTTCTTCTGAGAAGGACCAAAAAAAAAATATCATAAATAGAATAAAATACCTGGACACAAGAATCCCCTCGTCACTCCTTTCCAAACGCACCAACACACTCATTATTTAAGCGACCATACTCCACTAGAATGTCGAGAAATAGCATAAACTCCTTCTTCATCGGCGCCCACCACCTCCTCCTCCTCCTCCTGGTGAGGACCAGCTGCGCAGCAGCGCCTTACAGATTTTATCCTCCTCCAAGGGAACCAAAAAGGAATACAGGGGCCGAGTGGCTTTGGCTCTTTGGGATTCCCGGTTTTGTTTTTCTAATATGGGTGGCGACCAAAATCCACTCCTGGACGGAACGTAGGAGCCGCCGCAGAGAGGAGAAGAAGAAGCTTGCGGAGCTAGAGCGTCACCGGACCATGATGAGCCGGGTAGTCTCGTAGGGGTTGCAGTCTGCCGGACATCTCGAGCATACGCGGCTGGGTCTATATGCAGTACGAATGTAGAATATAGGCTAGGTAATCAAGGAGGATGTGCGGCAACGAAATTCTAAGACTTCATGGATCTGCCTGGCGGCCGTGAAACCATGAAGTACTCCACGAGCCACGAGCGAGTGAAATGAGCCTGTGGGATATGCAACATGTGTTGATACGAGTACGAGGAGATGCCAGGCAAAGCACACACAGTAAATATGTATATTTATTCTTTGCCGGCCGACGTAAGAGTGACATGACCCATGGTCATGACCTTGGCCATTAAGTACTGAGGAGCTTCTCTACGGCCCATCTGACGGAGAAGTTCCGAATATCTGAGTAATGTTGTCCAACACCGACAAACAGCACAGGGACATTCGTCGCGTGCACGATGCTCACCAGAGTTCCCACCATATCTCCCACGGTGTCGCATTTGGAGATGATAAACCCGTCTAGATTTCGACCAGGACCAAACGACGAGTTGAAGTTCCTGGCTTGGGCCACCGAATCAGTCCCAACAAGAGCCTACATGCGTGTCGTTAGTTGTAAGAACATGAACCATATAGGTGACTCGAAACTTACCTCGCCAACCATGAGGATCTTATCTGGCTGGGCAAACTTGGCGAACTTCTCCAGAGAGGACATCAATCGCTGGTCGTTATGTCGACGGCCGGCGGTATCAATAAGTACCACATCGAAACCTTCATTTGCGGCCTCCCTTACAGCATCTTTCGCCACAGTGGCCGCATCACCCCCGTACCCCTTTTCGAAGATCTCTACCCGACCACCCTCTCGTTCGGTCAGCTCTTTCAAATTTCGTACATGGACTTTTAGTTGCTCGACCGCACCAGAACGAAATGTGTCTCCGGCTGCTATGAGTACCTTGTATTTATTCTGGAGCAGGAAGTAGCAGATTTTGGACAGGTTCGTTGATTTGCCGACACCGTTGACACCCACAATAGACATTACGTAAGGCCTCGCCTTGCGCATAGACGTCGCAGAGGGCCTCGTGATAGCGTCGATCTCTCGTAGTAAGTCAAGTGATGATGTAGGTGTCAACATCTTAGTCAAGGAAGCCTCCATAGCCTTGGCGATGCGTGCATCAGTGCTTTCGAAACTGCCCGTCTTGACACCCACGAGCTCCTTTTCTACGCCCTCGCAGAGGCGCACCGCAGCTTCACGTGCAACGTTCTTGCGTAACAGGTGGTCCTCCATACCTTTCATGGCCTTGTCGAGGTCTTCCTTGGTCAATGTCTTCCCGCCCACCACGTTGCGGAACAACCCGCTGATCGTGCTTAACCCAGATCCCACAAGGCTACCCTTAGATTCCGCCCTGGAGGCAGCATTCTTGGCTTGGGCAGATTGTAAGATGGAGTGCACTTCGTCGTCAAGATCCCTCAGTACAAATTGCCCTTTGGATGTAGTGGTTCCCCAGGACGATGAATCTACTATCTCTTCCATGGCCGTGGATCGACCGACAGCTTCAGCCTCACTGTCGCTGGTCAAGACATTCCGTCCGGTTGAATAGTCCAGCTGAACATCGTCCTCTTCGTCGGCAAATCCATCTGCGTCCCACTTTCGCCCCCTCTTGGGAGCCTTCTTGGCTTTCCTAGAAGGCGCCTCATCACCTGATGACACGGGTGCAGAGGTAGTATGCTGCATCTTCCTCGCCCTCCTTGACATCTTGGCTATAGGGCCACCTTTCCCCACAACCAAATGATTACTCGCCGGAGTCGACGGTCGGGATGTGTTCGGTGTCGCGATGGGCGTGGACTCGGTGGTAGAGGTGAGATCCTGAGGGCCATTGGGTCGTGCCGTTCTATGTTTCAGGCCTGGTGGAAGCGGTGGTTCATCTCCTATATTACCTGATATGCTACCCTCGTCAAAGGCGACGGTAGATCCGGCGACCTGGGCGGGTTTGGTCGTGGCAGTCGACTCGAGCTCCGTGTACTGTTGGTCGAAGTACTTATCAAAGTCCTGACATTGTACCAGAGTGGTGTTGGGTTTCTTGAGTTGATCACCGTAGAGGTCGATAAAGATGGTCTTGAGGTTGTCAACCAGCTTGTCTATCCAGGAAAGATGGAGCAAAGACCTATAGACGGCCTACGCATCGTTCGTTAGAAGCTTCGTGGCCATGCGCATTTCCAGAATCGAAACATACGACGAAAATAACACCCAGTTCTTTCTCGAAAGTCCATTTCAGAGTATGTTGGTCGGCTTTGTAAGGCGGATTGTTCGCTGCGGCCTGGGGGCCCTTGAGGCCAGCAGAGGCACCCTTTTCCTCGATGAAGACGTCGGAGATGAAATTGTTAAGGATTGAGGGGCTGACAGACGCATATGTCCTCGACCAAAGGACGACACCAGAGGTGGTCAGAATCTCGAATGTGTCCAGCATGATTGCCGCAATATTGCGAGAGGCGAGAGCGAAAAGCCTTGGAGAGAAACCTTGCTAATGACAGCAGAAATGGGAGTGCGCAACGGAGCGGAACATGGAGCTGGAGGTAAATAAAAATGCGACGGTGCAGGATAAGGACGGGATGCTTGTGATCATCTAGTCTAGGTACCTAGGTAGGTACTCCATCATATGGTAGGTACCTACCTAGGTACCAGTACAGCCAACAATAGGCACCCAGATACATCCGATGTCGCTAACGCCCGGGCTGATAAGATAAGCGGATATATCTTTCTTGCGGTTCCGAAACGTCATGCCTTCCAAGGTTAGGTCCCACATCTCCACCGAAGTGGACCTTGAAAGTCCCGCCGCTTTTCAGCGCTGGGGCTCCAGGACTTGGGTTATGTAAAGCCACTGGACCTGGAACCTAACCCTCTTCAGGGGGCCCCTGCAAAGAGCTCTACGGACACGACAGCTTTGTTCGTGAAGGAGAAAAACAACTTCCTACTCCCTAACGCCAAACACACTTGATTTCTACAGACAGCCGTGCGCTCAACAACACAAATCGCCATTCATCTCGTATATACGCCGATCCGATACGCAATTATTATTCATCTCAAGATGCAGCAGGGTCCAGCCTATGGGCAATCGCCCCCGCTACACCATCCCGTTCCTCAGCATGTCTCTACAGTCCCGCAGCTCAGATCGCCGCCGCCGCCAACATCGTCGCAACCACAACAACAGGGCTATGGGGGGAATCCATATCAACAGGGGACACCTGCGGCTGGCAGCAATGTGTTTGGCGCATACGGCAATTTCATGAACGACCCCATGGCTGCCCAGTTCGTTGGGCAAGTAGGCCAGAATGCATTCAAGCACGTTGAACAGAATGTAAGTTTTGTCTACTGCATCTGCCGCCCCAGATTGTTGTATACATCTCTGTACTGTCTTGGCTTACGCCCCCTCCTCTACGCAGATGAACCGCTGGATCAACTTCTCCGCTCTAAAACACTACTTTAACGTGTCAAACCAATATGTTGTCAATAAGCTGTTCTTGGTACTGTTCCCGTGGAGACACAAGCCTTGGTCGCGCAAACAAGTAGTAGGCCCTAACGGCCAGGAAGGATGGTTTCTGCCGCCGCGAGACGATATCAATAGCCCCGATATGTACATTCCCGTCATGGCTCTCGTCACCTACATCCTCCTTTCGACCTTGTTAGCCGGTCTTCGGGGCGAGTTCCAGCCGGAACTCTTGGGCTACACCGCATCGACGGCCGGCGTGGTTGTCATATTGGAAATTCTGCTGCTGAAGCTCGGATGCTACTTTCTGAGCATATCCAACCAGTCCCAACTCCTCGACCTCGTCGCCTACTCGGGGTATAAATTCGTTGGCATCATCGTCACGGTTGCTACTGCAGAACTTGTGAACGGCGGCAGGGGTACTGGGGGCTGGATAGGCTGGTCAGTCTTCTTGTACACATTCCTGGCCAACTCCCTTTTCCTGGTAAGTGCAGATTCATAATGTGGATCAAAACGGTTCAAGGTTGCTGATAAGTCACCTAGATGCGGTCTTTGCGATACGTGTTATTGCCTGAAAGCTCCGGGGGGGATTCCCGGGGACCAATGCAGACGGACACGAGAACCAAGCGAAATCAGAGGACGCAGTTTCTCTTCGCCTATTCGTATCTCATTCAGTTGTTGTTCATGTGGATTCTTAGCAGAGGTTAGGGAGGGGGTATGGGAATGGCGCAGAATTAGGTGCGGGCCTGCACATCTCTTTGGTCAAGGGGAAATAGCCATATAGTCTAGTATAAACAAGTCGTAGACATGAATGTTGAATCAATGTACAACAGCCTGCCCAGGTGGTCGGTATCTGCATGCTCCGCAGAGGTAGAATGCCTACCTACATCAGGAAGTAGGATTTTATTGATTAGGTAATCAGTGCCCCCAGGCCCCTGCCGTCATCAACCTTGGAACTCTTACCTAATCACCTCAATCTATCACTTGCGTCATTAGGATCCAATCAACAGCCTTTCAGCCCTATGTAATAAAGTTGTTTGTCCCAGGCTATTTCAAAGAAGCGGTCCTGTGATAAGATCATTGCTGCCTGCATGCCTACCTAAGGTACGCAGTATCCGTCAACGTGTCAACTACATCTGACGTAAGGGAGGTGACCTTATTAGGCATCGCCAACTAACAACCGATCACACCCTTCCTTGGACGAGACCGCATCTGATAGCCCGCCAGCCTGAATAACAAAATACCTACCGGGGGCTGGTGCAAATTCTCCAAGCCTTCCAGGTTACCGACACAACACAGCAATACTAGCCGGTCAAGTAATTTATAAGTACAGCTATCGAGAAACGATTCGAGATGGCGCCGTCTCCCATCGTCTCTGCCACGATACAATCCGCCGTCTTGGCTGCCACCTCGAATGTTCTCGCCCAATGTCTTACGGCATATCAACGCGAGGTTCGCAACCCAACCCCCGTCATCACCACGACTGTAGAAATGGCCCATGCGGAACTGAAGAAAACTGCATAAGAGTCTCTTACAGTACTAACATGTGTGGTAGACATACTTCATGATTGACTGGGTCCCCGTCTTTCAGTTTGTAGTCTTTGCCCTGTTGAATACGCCGCCCAACTTCTTATGGTAGGTAATGCTCGAGAGCTCACAACCCGTAGAGTGCGAGTGAAGCGCGTCGTAATTCAGCAGATTCAACTTGCTAATGGGCCCCAGGCAAGATTTCCTCGAGTCCACGTTCCCGGCCTACCACGCCTCCCCCACCAAAGCCGCCGTGACCTCGGCGAGTGCCGGGGATGAGAAGTCGCTGGACAAAGACGCCCAGGAGGGCAAGCTCATCGAGCCCAAGCTGAACAAGACGAACACGGCCATCAAGATGATTCTCGACCAGACCATCGGCGCCGCCCTCAACACCTTTCTCTTCAGCCTCTACATCCATTCCATCCAGGCCGCCATGGCCCGTCCTCTAGGTGCACCGCTCAGCAACCCGGACAAGAGTCTCAAGTTCTTGACGTCTCCAGGTGCCGTCAACTACAACAACGTGGACTGGAACAAGGTTGTCGCCAGCAGCCGGGCTGAGTTCTACTCCATCCTCTCGGCAGGCTGGAGGCTGTGGCCCCTCGTCAGCTTGGTCAACTTCACGCTCGTACCAACCATCGAGGGACGCAATCTGGTCGGATCTCTTGCTGGTGTTGCGTGGGGCATCTACATGAGTCTCCTCGCTGCGCACTAAACCTTGCGCTTCAGTCCATCGACATCTAGCAATCCGTCTGCTTGGGGGATCGCGCGTCCGAAGGTGCGGCAGTATAGGGAAAGGGGTACTCATCTCCGGAGCGTCATAGCGATGGCGTTTGGAGGACTTCGAGGCGATATGGCGCTTCTTTAAACACGCGGTTGTGTTTGGGTCTGCTTGCGGCTTATTTTCCTCGCGATGCTTTGGGTTTCGCAAGGGAATGGTACGTGGGGGGGGGGGGGGGGTTCTCCTGAGAGTATCGACCCTGTTTAGTATGACTCCTCCAGCTCACTCCTCCATGTGGGCCTGCCTGGTAGGATGGTGGTCGTGCTCAGGCCAGAATAGGAGAATGGTCAACAGTTCATGCATAGTGAGAATAAATCATGATACCTATATCAAAGAAATTGAGTTTCCAGGCCCCTGGCTGGTTAGAGAAGAAGAAAAACAGTACACACTTGGTCATCAACGCAGGCTTTCGCCTCGCATGAATTTTGCCAGTCTGAAAGGGCACCATAACGGTGTTGAGTAGCCACGGGATCTACGAATATAGTACATGACCAATACCAGCAAGCGGATAGAGCACACAAG
The DNA here is from genome assembly GCA_022376275.1 of Xylariomycetidae sp. FL2044. Taxonomy (NCBI): domain Eukaryota; kingdom Fungi; phylum Ascomycota; class Sordariomycetes; species Xylariomycetidae sp. FL2044. Next base: position 192,866 of record JAJNOH010000034.1, on the reverse strand, counting down.
TTCTCCCAATCGAAGCCCATACCATTTCCCGACCACCACGCCAACGCCGTGGTCCAAGTCAAGAAACCCCAAAAGCCCTAGACCTATCTGACCGACGACTTCCCTCACTGCCTCATCCAGTATGCCTTCCCAACCTCCGCGCCCGCCCGCCCGCATCAGCATCTTCATCTTCATCATCGTCATGTGGAGTACGCGTTATACTCGACGGCGCTGTCCTCCTCGACCTCGGCGCTGGGCAGGAACTGGAAGGTGAGCCCGTAGATGATCATCTTGCCGTCGAGCCCTTCCTCGGCCATGTCGCGGAGGCCCTCGGCGACGCCGGCCGACTCGAACGTCACATTGCGCACCGTCAGCGCGCCGGCCGCGATCCGCAGGTACACGCCCGTCCCGAACTCGAGCCCCACGTTGGCCCAGGTCCGCGCGTGCAGGTACTCGATCACGAACCCCTTGTCCAGGATCTTCTGCGCCGTCGCCTCGCACACGGCCCTCCCGCAGGTGTCGTCGCCGTCGCCGCCGCCGCTGAGGGGTCGTGCCGTTATCGATGGCATCGCGGGCTTGCCTTGTCTTTGCTGTCCGACGTTATTGGGGGTGGTGGTGGTGGTGATGGTGGCTACCGATGCTGCTGCTGCTGAGGGACTGGTTTCGCTGACACTGTATTGGTCCGTCCTTGAGTCCGTGGACTGAGAAAATTTTTGAATTGGGGTTTATTGTAGTGAGGATATCCTGACGGCGTGTTTTCTATGATATTGAAACCTGGTGACGATTAGACCCGTGCGATTTGCGCATCAAATGTTCACCCTGAACTTCTTTCTGGACGGAGGAGATGGGGACAGAGAAATGGGCCTGATGTCGTCCTCCAAATTATGGATGGGTAAGAAGCGGCAGCAGAATACCTTTGACGGTGCGCGTGGTTTCTTTATCCTACTCAGTACTATTCCTTCTCTCCAAGTCGCCTTTGATGCGATGAATGGCATTTTCTGCGCGCAGGTCTATAACACGAAGGGGCACAAAGGGGGACAAAGGGGCACCGACACTCAATGCGGCGATTGTCCATGGACTGTCTCAGATGTCTTACTTTCACCCTCCTAAATCGTCAGCAATCGCAAATCAATCTGTATGCTTAATACTGAGTGAGGGACTCCAAAATAAGTATACCGGATAAGGCCCTTCGTTTCCGAACCGGCTGCGTATGGTCGACGGTCTCTCTTGCTATTCGTCGACAACTCGACCTCGATAGGCACAGTTTGATGACTTCGGGCACATGGTCTTTTGGATCACTTCTGGTTTTTGGCGTGTCACAGCAGCGGGAGAGAGGGCGCGACTTACAGTGCAGTCTGCAGCCGCTTCCGATGGAGCAACATCCAGCACCTCCTGTGGTTCATCCTCGCTATGGGGTTGTATGGCCTTGTTCGCGTCGATCATCTTGAATGAGAACCAGACTCGGCCACCGTCGAATGTGTAGGGCAACTCTTTCAAGTTTTTATCGGCCGCGAGCCTCTTCAGCTCGCTGTGGAGTCTGGAGTCTCCCATCCAACACTCTTTTTTGAGGCGACGATGGGCGCGGGCGACTAAGGCCACGCCCAGCCCTTCATCCAGTTCCCAGTTGTCGGGTCCAAGTCCCTCCAGTGTATAGTCGCCAGAAGAAACTCTCTTGACGACTTCATCGGTTGTTCTCGTGATGGTCGCGTCGATGTTGGCCCATTGCTCATGAGTTAGGGGTTGCCGCGGCCTGCCCACCAACGCTGAATGTTTCTTGATGCTCGGTCTAGGAGTATGGGTGGGCTGGGCCGTCCCTCGATTTTGGGGTGTTCTGCTCGGTGAAGGCTGCGATGGGGTGTTTACCGACATAGTACAACAGTCTGGAGGAGTTGATTGGAAGGGGCCGACGTCAGAATTAAGACTTAGACGCTGCTGGCCGCTTTGCTTCAACTGGTGCAATGCCTCTCACGGGCATCTCAATAGGGGACTTTTGTGAGGAGCATGTGTGTGTGTTTGGACGGGTTCAAACCGTTTGCCAACCCATTCTCGGTTCTTTGTCATGCTCTGCTGATAAGATATGCTCACAAAGACATTGTGTGGGAGTCAATGTCAATAAGCTTTACCTCCCTGCCGTGATCAGCCGGTTCCTTCCATGGTGATTCAAGTGAGGTCTCATGCCCAGCAGCTTCAGAAGTATAACGCTTTCAGTAATACCTAGACTTGGTGTTCTGTGCCGAAATACTCTTGGAACATATGGGTTGGAATATAAGAACTGATATTTCTTCTTATTTTTTGCGAGTAGTTGTCAACATGAAGACTGAACATCGCTCCGAGCATTCAGTCGTGGCAAAACCTTGTAATGATACGGATAATGATACAGAGAACTGCAGAGGCTAAAATTGCAAACTACGTGATACTACCCCATACCACCCAGATTGTACCTCCCAGGTTGTAGAACGCTCCAAGATTACCTAGGTAGGCTATGGCTTCAGCTTTGGAAAGTCACAAACAGAGAGGTACCTACAAAGGTAGGTAGGTACATAATTGAAAGTATCTACATACATGTGGAGTTACCGGTTACGAAAGCGCAAGCTTCATATGGTAACTCGGAAGGTCGATACCTACCTAAGGTAAGAATTTACGTGAAGTCGCTCTTGTTGAATTAAGAAGATAAGAGAAGGCCTCTACCAAGATATTCCTTGGACTATATTCTAGTCATTTGACGGCCATGTGCTCTGCTCAAAAGCAGATGCGTATTGTCTTCTTACATATGTACTTTGGTAACATGCGGGTATCCATCCAGTATGAGTCCTAAACATGTGCCACTCTGTTCGACCTTGGTCCTCCCCCACGAGAGAGCACAAGCGCAGAGACGGAGATCCGTCCCGATCTATTCCCTTCCGCTCTACGACAACACAGTGTTGGAACCCGCGGACCTAAGGAGGAGACGGTAACAAGAGACTCCCCCCGGGTTCGGCTACCAGGTGATGAGGACTCACTTCCATCAAAGGAACAGAGCCCTCTTTTGAAAGGCTCGCCTTTCGACACATGAATCAACCGCGATGGGGGCAATAAGGGCGTATATGATGTTGTGTAACGACAAATACATCTCAGCTTGGCTGTACATATAGTGATACCACACTTCTTGCTAGGTTAACTGGCAAAGTTGCCTCGTCTGCATACTCAACAAGCACCTAGGTAATCATGGCACTCTACCTCTAACTCGAGCGAGATTCGTCGTGTATAAGGCGAACACGACCGAGAGTGCGAATTCCTTGAAGGATCCATGTTCATATTATCCTAGCATGCAAAAATCCAATGCAGCCGTAATATAACCATCTGCTGCGCTGCGACCTCCCCCCTTTCTCAAGTCTCACGTCGTACTTTCAGGGGAGGGTGGGCGCATGTGCCTCAGGATATATAGGAGAGCATCCCCCACTTGTCCAAACACGCCATCTACCAGTCAGAGCTGTACCTCTTCTTCCATTCGAGCACCTTAGGACCTGGAACAAATAATGTCATGTAAGAGCGAGCGTGTCTCTCGTGCGAATGTCCAGTCGTTGTTGAAATCAAAGCATCTCCAGGAAAGCTCGCTGGCCATTTGCCTATATTCCCGTGTAAACGATGATTTGCGTGGCAACACCTGGTATTCCTGTTCGCATGTATTGTACGTGTATAACCTATTTCGACCTGCGGCGTTTCGATGGACCGGCAGCCTAGGAGAAGCAACCGGCTCTTGAAAAGTCCTGTCCCGGTGCTCCGTGAAATTTAGATGCTCTACTCTTGCAATAATCCCGAGGTCCTTGGATTTCGGCGGTGTTCCCTCGCATACAGTGGTGTAGGCACCCGTGTCGGGACTCATGTCGCGGGAAAGGCAAGGCATTCTATCAAAACACTCGTCGAACTCCCTATACGAGTTTCGATGATTGAAATGATCGGCTTGACTTCCACCGTCAGGCAGCAAGCATAAGGACCCTTAGCCAGTGGATATCGAGGGACGGAGATGTTATCCCAACATAAACTCGTTCGGCCGAGGGAAGAATGGGTGTGATGTGCAACGTACCTGGTGAGCGCGGTGACCTACTGCGCTTCCGTTAACTGGATATACGTAATATTGGCGGGCTACGCTGACCGAAAGCAAGCGTGAGTATGTGAGCCGTTGTTATAAGCTGAAGGGAACAGGTCTGGTAATGCAGGTGGCAGCCGTTGGACAATGGAGCGGGTCAACGTGTACGGAGTACGCCGTAGACTTCTTGCGATACCTAAATTTAGTATACGTGGAAGCCCTGGAGGTTGGTCATCCGCTGTCGGCCCGTGGCTTGGCTAGCGGTGCGCGCGACATCTCCAAACCAGTCAAGGCGTTTCGGTGAGAGGGGCTTGGCAGGCCCAAGGACCCAGGGCTGCCAGGGCGCGCATTGGATGTCATGTCGAGCAAAGAATGAATGAGACGGCGCTGCACCGCACGGGTGTGCGGAGGCGATCGGCAGAGCCTCGACCGAGCTAGAATGGACGAGGCGCTTTGCATGCCTCCCCTTCCGTGGAGCTCCTTCATACCCGTCGCCTGTTTGAGGACAAAGCTGTCGTTGTCCGATACAGTAGACTACCATTGCAGCTTTGGTAGTCAGCCTGTCAAATTTGAAGTCATGCACCTGCGTACATGTACATAAGAAGTAGATACCTGGACATGTGGTTGTCTGCCCAGGTGATGACACCACCAAATGCGCATGAAATTCCCATCCGTGGCATCAGCCTGGAGGTCAGCCCCCTGAAATACGCTACCACTTAAGTACTTACTTATGTAAGTACGAAGTACGTTGACCTCTTATTCAACGGGTGGGCGTGCCCTCGAATTATACGCTGATACGTTGATTACAGTATGCGACCCACGGATATTATTTCAACGGCTGTTCAGAACGGTTGACATATGGATGTAGACGCCCGCCTCAGAAATCCAATGGGGGTCGTTGGCCGGGGATCGGCGATGAAAGACGGACGTCTACTGAGTACTTACCTAGACTTATGTAGGAGCTTTACGTCTCCAAGCGTCTGCTGATATGTACTATAAGTAGCTACCTAGGTAGGTTACCAGATATTAGAGGTACCTAGGTAAACTTCAAGGAGTCTAGATAGACGTCCATGTTCTAAAAACCAAAAGCGTCGGCATGCCTTTATATACTACATACATATATAAGTATTTAAGTAGGTATATATAATATTTTGGTGGTTGCCTTTTCGATGTTACAAGCAGTAGAAATAAGTACGCCTAGCGGAAACTTACATGCCCGTCAGTCTTCAAGTTCAGTGGCATTAGAGGAGAAAAGAGAAAAAGGGAGGTCTCGAGTGGTCTTTTTGCGTTTGGAGGCGGAACGGATAGCCCGGCCTGTCGGTTATCTGGTGTGTGCACTTTGTTCCCCCCTTTTCTTGTCTTCTCGAATACATATTGCATACGATCAACTTGATCACCAGATTGAATAGATAGAGCCGATAATGCGAACCGGAAAGGAGATTCCAGGCAGCCAGGTAGGCAGCCAGGTAAGGAGGGAGGGGAGGGCATTGTGTTTCATGGCATTGCGGCTGTGGTCCTTAAACAGCCTTGGTAGGTTGGTTGCATTGAGTGAATGTATTGTAATCCAAGGGGGAAATTTGAATTTGACTTCCCTGACGCCGATCGCCATCGATTTCGGGCTATTTTCAACGCCCTTGGCACTGACCACTGGTCGTAATTATTAGAAGTTGTCTGCGTAAAAGTTACCTACATATGTAGGTGTACCGTACTTAATAAGCAATTGTAGGTATCCAATATGATACCTACATGATACGTACATAAATCGGTATGTATGAACAAAGGGCGCATGTCTCCAAGCGTTTACAGCTGGAATGTATTGAGGTAACCTGGGCAGCCAGGGCTCGCTCGACCGGTGATCTTGACGCCATTGATGATCAGGCTACAGAGGCGAAACAGACCACCATACTTCGTGCCCAACGTCTTCCTCTCTTGCCGGCCGGGCCGTGCTGTGATATGCTAGGACGAATGATCGTTTATGAATAGTAGATGGGAGTTACCTTGATTATCGATTATATTCAGCAAACACTACCTAGATACTGCGTATGATTAGGGGATGCCCAATAGCCTCCAGGGCTCAAGCCCATTCCGCCTTTTTTCCACTTGAAAGGGGGATATGGGGCTAGTGGCAGGAATATTACTACAGCGTAGGTACCTCAAGGTACCTAGGTAGGTTAGGTGCTCATTATCCTGCCCAAATGTAATTCTCATACGCCTTTAATCTGCATTGCCTAACACCCGGTTGAGGTACTTACATATGTGTAGCTGGCTTACATAGGTTTTCTAGGTATGCACCTAGTAAATAGTTACCTACCTAGGTACATAAGTTCTTGTATTGATTAGCATGTCAACCTTGGAACTTTGCCGCGTCCAGTCTGGCAATCAATTGCGGTGTTTGCAGGTGATGCATCAACGCGAGAGGTGGGTGCGGTGCAATCCAACCATCAAAATCGCGATCAAATTCAGCGCTCATCGCTAGGGCTACAGATGCCCAACCTTAGGTACCTAAGGTGGTCATTCACCGCCCGAAAATTCCAGTACTTCGTACCTACCTAGGTACCTAGGTAGGTAGTGGCTGAAGTATTGGTGACTGGGTACCCACCTGGGCAATAAAACGGAAAATCCAAAACCCAAATCCCATCTGCACGGAGCACAAGTGCCAAGGTTGGTTGCGACCGCTCCCCCTCTCCCTCTTTCCCCCCCCAAAATCCGATTCTGCACAGTCAGCCAGGTTCAGGTTCAAGACTGGTAAGTGCTTTACCGCCAGCCCGCCTTTTCTTCCTCTTCTCTCCTACACCACACCGCACCACTATTACCATCCATCATCATTCATTTCCTCTTCACTCTTCTCGCCGCCCTCGTCTCCCAGTCCGCCCTGGCGAGAAAGTGAGTGCCTGTGATCAATAGGCGACACTATTTCGATTAAGCACGCAGAGCATCCTTCTTCTTCTTCTTCTTCTTCTTCTCTCCCCCTTCTCCTCAGGCATTTGCTGGTTGGGTAAGTCGTGCATAGTTCCCCTTCTCCCCCTTCTCCCGGTCGGGAGCCCTCACCACCACAACCCACTATCCCTCCCTCAATCACGCTCACTCGTCTTGCCTCGAGCACCCACTAGAATAATCTCATACGCCTCCCTATTTACTTCTCCAGCATATACGAGTTCCCCTTTCCTACCTCAGTCACCTGTTCTCCCCACATTTGCTTATATCGTTGTTGTCTGGCCCTTGACCTCCATCGGCTACCAATCCTGGTACATTTATCTCCAGCCCAACCTCCACATCCAGGCAATACCTTTCTTCCGGCTGCGGCTACCACCATATCAACACGTTCATCATCAGGAACAGGCCGCTGCTGCTCCTACTTCTCCCATACATATTTCTCATACGTAAGCTGACAAAACGTTTCACTGCCACAGGATTCCCAAGTTGTCAGCAGACATCGATAAGTTGCCCATCGAAAGGAAGCTACACGCCTTTCCTTCCCACCCTTCACCAACAACAAACCTCGACTGCTTCCTGCTTGATAAAAGCACGGAAGCCGGAACATTCCTCTGTCAGAATGACTACCATGGTATGTCGATACATTTGAACAATATTGTCTATATTCTGCCGTCAGGGCATCGAGCTTCAAGCACCTACATGTCGATGTACTGTGCTTGGTCAAGAGTGCTCCCGCTTCAATCTCTCTTGTTATCTGGCTACGACTCGTCGCGTTTAAGTAGTAAATAGTATGCTAATGGTGAGCCATAGGATCTCCGAGTCGGTAATAAATACCGCATCGGTCGAAAGATCGGATCCGGTTCTTTCGGCGATATTTATCTCGGCACCAACATCATCTCCGGCGAGGAAATCGCCATCAAGCTCGAGTCTGTCAAGGCCAAGCACCCCCAGCTTGAGTATGAGGCTCGCGTCTACAAATCTCTCGCTGGTGGCGTCGGTATTCCATTCGTACGTTGGTTTGGCACAGAATGTGACTACAATGCCATGGTCCTAGACCTTCTGGGACCCAGCTTGGAGGATCTTTTCAATTTCTGCAACCGCAAATTCTCCCTCAAGACGGTTCTACTGCTGGCTGATCAGCTCATTTCCCGTATCGAATACATCCACGCCAAGTCGTTCATCCATCGCGACATCAAGCCTGACAACTTTCTCATGGGTATTGGCAAGCGCGGCAACCAAGTCAATGTGATTGATTTCGGTCTTGCTAAGAAGTACCGCGACCCCAAGACACACTTTCACATCCCATACCGCGAGAACAAGAACCTGACCGGAACTGCACGATATGCCTCGATTAACACCCATTTGGGCGTCGGTATGTACTCGTGCTACCTATTACTCGCTTCCAAATGCTGACAAATCCCAGAGCAATCCCGACGAGATGACATGGAATCGCTAGGCTATGTTATGCTCTACTTCTGCCGTGGTTCTCTCCCTTGGCAAGGTCTCAAGGCGGCCACCAAGAAGCAGAAGTACGACCGCATCATGGAGAAGAAGATGACCACGCCGACCGAAGTCCTGTGCCGCGGATTTCCCAACGAGTTTGCCATCTATCTAAACTACACTCGATCCCTCCGATTCGATGATAAGCCCGACTACAGCTACCTCCGCAAGATTTTCCGCGATCTATTCGTCCGCGAGGGCTTCCAGTATGACTACGTTTTCGACTGGACCGTCTACAAATACCAAAAGAATGCCCAGGCGATTGCCCAGGCTGCTGGTCAGGGCGGTGACGATGAGGACAAGGCTCGCCGCACCACGGCCGCTACCGCTGGTCAGACCCCTCAGTCTGGTGCTGTCAAGCCGAACGCGATTCCAAGCTCTCGACGCAAGGTGATTGATCGTGCTGCTCCCGGTGTTGACACTCCCGAAACCAACCGTGCCGTCGGGGGAAGCGACAGGATGTGAGTGTCTCGCCAGCCCAGCCCGTTCCAAGAATTCCTTGTAAGGAATCATGTTTCCTTCGAGTTTGGTGTGATTCATAACGCTGGCCGGAGGAATTGCTGACTCGATTGCTGACACTTCAGTTTGCGGTAACAGGCTGCGCTCAGCTTCTAAAGGTCAAGGCTCTGGATTTGCTTCCGGTTCATATCGACCGAAATGATCATGGCATCGGCATTTTGGTATCGTCCATTGTGTTATGGTGGTGGGGGTCACAGGCCTACAAGAAAGCTTGCTATCTTTCAGGTAGCCTGACTATCTCGCGTGTCTATGGTCTGAGACTCGACCCTCAGAAAGAGATCTTGCGCCCCTGATATTCGGATGAAGGATACCCCACCATTTCCTCCTTTCCTACAGTATGGATTGCTATTGTTTCTGTTCTGCGAAATTTCGGTGTACGACTCCATTCCATGGCTCGGACAGCTCGGGAGCTTACGATGGCGTAGTATTCATGTGTCAATCTCTTGGCACATGCTACGTCCTCGGTGAGCAGCCCGGGCTCGTTTGAACGGCATGCCCGACACTCTGGCTCGCCCGGAGTGTCGTATTATTATGGACGGGTTTATCAAGACGTATTTCAGTGCACTTTCGAGTGTTCTGTTTATGTTCTACGGAAGCGCCTTCACCGATATTGAGTACGGGTCTTTTACAGAGCGACACCCTTCACCCTGGAACGACCCCTCTGCTCGTCGTTGCGTTACATAGCCTTCTGATATGCAGGGTCCCTGTGTTTCATTAATTGTTCTCGGTTCTTCGATGGTTTATTTTCTCAAGACGCTCTCTTAGTTTGTGGCTGCCGCCGCTGGTTGGACTTCTCGCAGTGCGTTCTCAGGGCCGAGGACTTACATCATGTGCAAGCAACTACCGGTTGACGTCGAGCGATCGTGGCCAGTGTTCTAGGTGGCCGGGGAGTTTCCCCGGTTGTGTGGTGGCAGTGGCCGTGTTATTTGGCGAAGACGACCATGATATCGGGAGATGCCGGCCGGGGCGATCGGGGAAGTTATGGCACTTCGTCAGTCATCAAGGGAAAAGGGGAAGCACGTCCTCGCGCGTTGGTACTGGGATAAACTGGCTATGTTGTCGTTTATCGGTCCCAGCCATGAGGTGTTCCCATCTTACAAGGAATCGAGCGCGTGATATATGGGATGTTGATCATGCTCCCGAGTAATATAGATCACCCCCTTTCCCCGGACCAGAGGCTACTGACGGAACTGCCAAGATGGCGCGAGAGGCATGCAATCAGTACACGATAGGTATCTAGAAGGATGGAGAAATTGATTTGCGTTCCCCCCAAAGTCGCGTGCCAGAAAATGACGTACTGTTTCTTGTCGAAACACCTAATGTGATATGTTTGTTATGACGGCGTCGTCCATGAGAAAAAAATTATCAAGAGCAGTATCACAGATCTACGGAGACAACTACATGTTCGCAGCTGATCCGGACTTATGTAGCCCTGATCTGAAATGAGTAAATTAACGGGGTGATGTACCTACCCTAGGTAGGTAGGTATGATGTAGGTACGATGTAGGCAAGTAGATTCCTACTTAGGTAGATACATGAAAAGGTCATTCTCTGATGGAAGATCTCAAATGATGCTTAAGCATCGATGTTGTCACAGTCCAGCTGCTGGTCGCCCTGGCCAGGGTAGAGGCCCTGCGTGTTTATTTAAGTATATCCGTACATGCCCAGGTAGATGATAAAGAGGCAGGTACGGATAGCCCGAGGTGTCCACGAAGTACATACCTAGGTAGGTCACTTTTAGGCTAGACCTACTCCGTATAGTCACATACTCAGTACTACCTAACCTAGGTATGTAGTAGCCGGCGGCTGGACTGGGGCACCTGCCCCCCTGGCCTCCTGTCCCTGTCCCATGGATGGTGGTGCATCCCTGGCACCTACCTTATGTACTTAATGCCGTCTACGAAGTACCTTAAGTAGGTAGAGAAACGGACAAGCTGACATCACTCGTCACTTCATCCATCCATCCATCGTCTCATCGTCTCATCATCTCATCTCATCTCATCTCGGGACTTGCAGAGGCCTATATATCAATCCAGTTCGAGAACCACGATATCTCTCTCACTCTTATTACGTTGCCATTATTGTCATCATTGCTGTACCGTTCTCATTATCGTCTTCCCGTCTTCCCGTCTTGTTTCGTCCGGATGTCTCAATCTGGAAATGGGTCCAGTCAAACCCCGACGCTGGACGTCTTCATACTCACATTCAACGCAGCGAAACATCTGATTAATGTTCCTGTTTTTGCCAACCACCTGCGGGATGCCTTTGCCCGCAATGCCACCACTCTGCCTGAGCTGCTAGTTTTGTGAGTCTCTGCTGCATACTTATCTACCTACCTACACAGGTGGGTAGATAGTCAAAATGCCTCCTGCTAATCTCTCTGTCCATTGAAACAGCTCCATTCAGGAGATGGCACCCCTCGCTCATTCCTTCATCGGCTCTTATATACTAAACCCCTACTTCCAACATTACGAATCCGCCGTCAACCTGGCTGCTGCCAAGTTTCTGGCACAGAATGACGGTCAAGAGGGAACGAAAGACGGTCCGTATACCTTGATGACCACGCGTAATGTCGGTATGACCGGCACAATGCTCTTTGCTCGATACCCCGATAACCTGCAAAATCTGCAATCCACTGAAGTCAGCTTCGGTGCTGGCGACATGGCCAACAAGGGCGCCGTAGGCCTTCGAACGTTCTACTCCAAGACGAATGACGACGGATCCGTTGCCGGTACTGAGCTTACTTTTGTCAGTACACACTTGGCTGCTATGGAATGGAATCTCGAGAAGCGGAACAAGAACTGGGAAGCCATCGTTTCCGGCCTGGTCTTCGAAGATCCCAAGAAGTTCACTAAACACAAATCCCCGCACCCAACACCCCAGGGCTCTGAAGACAGCCAAGGGGAGGCTCAGGCGCTCCTAGATCAGGACCCGACCGAAAAGGCCTTACATGACATCTCTATATACAAGCCCACAAGCCATCTGTTCGTTGCTGGCGACCTGAACTATCGCATCTCCAAGACCTCACCCGCCGCAGATTCCAAGTTCCCCAATGTTGAACTCGAGAGTCCCAATCACTTCAGCCGGTTTCTTCACCGAGACCAGCTGCGTGCAGAAAAGGCAGCGGGTCACACTCTACATGGGCTCAGCGAGGCTGAGATCGAGTTTGCGCCGACGTATAAACTCGACATCTTGCCCAAAGCTGAACCGAACACGGAGCTCGCGCGTATTGCCGAGGAAGAGGAAGATACCGACCAAGTCGCATGGACATACGCTAAGCATCGATGGCCTGGCTGGTGCGATCGGATTCTGTATCTCGATGTCCCATACTGGGTCAAGGGAATAGACGCGAAAGCCAGGACGATGAAAGCCACTGCATATCACTCGATGCCTGCAGTGAGGTCAAGCGATCATATGCCGGTCTTCCTACGAATGGGCGTCCCCATGATCGAACCTCGTGCACTTGTACCGCCACGCTTGGATCAAGAGAGGGCGGCGAATGGCGAGCAAGGAGAAGTGGTGGATCCGCGCATTAAACTGCCATTTCCAATCGATTATCAATCCTGGGAGCATCGAGCCCAGGTCAAAAGTGGGAGTCGGTGATCGGGTGGTCGATGCTTGTATCACAGTCCCGGCAAGGCTTCATGGCCTTTGCAACCATTCTGCTCATCGCCTTGGGAACCTGGTGGTTTAGGTCGCGGTAGGGCTCGGCCTTCAAGCCATCATCTGGGTTGACCCCGGGCCGGATTTCTTTAAACCCTCTTTCGGCTGTGAGCTGGGTGGTCGGCTCTATGGCTGCTTCATTAGCTCGGTCGTCTCCCATCTCCCACACTTGAGAGTGGTTGGTGGGCGGCGTTACTATTTTTCTTCCCAACATGCGGTGCCCCTTATGCGGATCGGCGTTTCTGAGTCGGCGAGGTTCTAGACATGGCCCACGGTCCGGAACTGTTCACGTATGGGGGAAATGGCGTATAGGTTCATGGAGTTGTGTAGGTTTGAGGGCTGGGACTGGTTATTATACCCTCATGACCTAGACAGTATTGGGTTAGATGACGGTATGTGCGAGATACATTGTGCGGAATGGCGAATACAGGGAATTCGTGTCTGTTTTTTTGGTTTGTTTTCTCTATCTAGGAGCTTGCGAGAAGACAGGGGAATCGAGCAAGACGTGTTTCTCTTTCTTCCGGAAACGGAACACTCACGTCGCCCAAGGGATTTATGAACATGCGTCTTTGTCTGAAGTTAACTTCTCCGCCAACTACAAACCACCAACCTCCCATCTGAAGAACAGTTAGTTGGCGTCACTCAGATATGGTACCTCTTTACTGGTCTGGTTGATTGCTATAATAGTGAAAGTATGTCTGCGCAACCAGCCAATCGCTTCGTGGAACGGTCTCGCCTGGGTCGGCGAGCGGAATTGTCCCGCTTGGGACAAGACCGCAAAGCAGACCTCTCTATGATCCTTAGCTTGTCTCTGGGAATTAAGGGCCGGCAAGCACATGTGGACTATGTCGGTGGACTAGACATCACGAAGGTGGCCGAGGACATAGCATCCTCGCTCAAGAACTTCGATCTCCAGTCCAAGATACCGACCATCCAGATCCTAGAGCCAGCGGAAGTTGTAGAGAACCAGCCTGCTCTACCGAGCCTGAGAGATGCGCTTCTTGATGCTGCACCCGTCGATGTCCAACAAGGGCTTCAGGAGTCTCGCGACGCCCGGCGCAACGACCAAGAGCGTAGGCGCCACGATTTCGTCAACACTTTATCCCAATTTGACACCAAGGCCCTTCTGCTGCTGGCCCACGAGCATCACGAGTCGCAGCGACGACAGACCGCCAACCATCGGCCCAGCCCGCTCCCCCTGCCCAAGATCAGCAAACCGGTGTTCGGGTCCGCACACGTCTTTTACATGCTGCAGTTCGACGACGAGCAGACCATGCAGACGACCAAGTGGGTGGCCAAGATCCCAGTCCACGGCACGGCGGCGTCGTGGGACGACCTGAGCTCCGAGACCCTCCGCGCAGAGGCGGGCGTGCTGAAACTTTTGAGCGCGGCGGGCTTGCCGGTTCCTAAACTCATCTGTGCGGACTGGACATGTGATAATGATGTCCACGTTCCTTACCTGATCAGTACGTATTAGTTCTGGAGGATGATTGTCACCCTTTCTAGCTCATGGCTCCGAGCGTAATTCTAGCGTAATCTTCCAGTCTACGGTAAACCGAGCGTAGCTCTATCCGTTTAGTCCCCGGACGACTCCCGGAGTTTTTTTTTTTTTTTTTTTTTTTTTTTTTTCCTCCCACATCTACCACTCCATCCATATATATACGTTACTGACCGTCCATGGTGTTCTAGTGGAGTATGTTGAGGGGAAGAAGGCGGTGGACGTCTGGTTTGACGGCGGGAAGCAGCCTGGTGCCCGGCACGAGAAAGTGCTCCAGGAAAAACGCCGCCGGATATTGGAGGGCGTGGCGAGCACCATGCTCAAATTGGGGAAGTTCGAGTTCGAGCAGGGTGGACTGCCCATCTTTGACGAGGCGGGGGCGTTGCTGAGTCAAGCCGCTCCGATGAGGGAACTCGATACGCAGAGAATGATCGCCCGCTGGTTCGCGGACGAAGAGTGCGGTTCCCTTGCGCTCTACGCGCGCGTTGGTCCCTTCGGTGACCCGGCCCATATGTACACGGCCATGCTGGACATGCCTCTCCACGCGGACCCAGACGAGTCGGCCGATGGCGTGGACGGCCTCCTCCGGCTCCTCATCGAACAGGTCCGGGAGCCGGTGGAGCGCCACCGCTGGTCAGCGCGAGACGGTGGCGGCGCGGGCAAGAAGAAAAAGCCGTTCGTCCTCACGCACCCGGATCTCAGTCTGCGCAATATCATCGTCGACGAAGACGGGTCCGTCAAGGCCATCCTGGGCTGGGACAGCGTGCGCGCAGCTCCCAGATCGATGGGCAACGAGGCCTTCCCCCGCTGGTTGGTCAGAGACTACAACCCCTTCTTGTGGCGGTGGAGACCGGCGCCGGATTTCTGGCGCCGGGGTCACAAGGCCCCCGAGGAGAACCGGTTCGAGGACCCGCCTTGGGTCTTGCGGGAGCTGAGAGAGACGTATGTGAAGATCCTGGGAAAGTTGAAGGCCGAGGAGAGCGCGCGGCCCACGAGATTATCGCAGCTAGGCCGCTCAGACGGCAGCGATGGATCGCGGCGCGAGGATGCGGAAGGGAAAGAAGGGCCATCGGCGGGCCGGAGCTGGAAGCGGGATAACGACGTCGCCGACGCTGGCGGCTTGAATATTACCATGCAATCGCTCCTTACCCTGTCGCTGG
The DNA here is from genome assembly GCA_022376275.1 of Xylariomycetidae sp. FL2044. Taxonomy (NCBI): domain Eukaryota; kingdom Fungi; phylum Ascomycota; class Sordariomycetes; species Xylariomycetidae sp. FL2044. The sequence continues at coordinate 177,547 of JAJNOH010000034.1, read as the reverse complement.
ACGCGGCGGTCAGAGATCCCAGGTGCCGGGTCGCTGTGCTGAGGAGGATACTCGAGAAGTGTTCCCCGGCCTACGAGGAGCTAAGCTTCGACGGGATCGTCGAGAAGCTGGGACGGGGGGAAGAGCTCGATGGGTACAGGCTGATGCGTCTGCAGCGCAGCGTTAGGGAACTGGGCAGCCGAGGCTTTGTGAAGGGGGCTGTTGTCTGGTGAAGTTGCCGACCGGATCGTCGAAGACGATAGATATGCATGGCTGTGTATTACCTTTGCTGTCGATCATTCTCAAGGGTGTGGCCTCATCTAGTCGTCGCCGCACTTGGGAGCTATGAAGCTTGTTATGGGGGGAGAGGCAACAAGAGAGAACCGAGCACTCGAAGGACAACGAACCGCGGATCTCTTTAGCTGCTGTATGACGTTGGGGAGCGCTCGAGCGCTCCCTATGTGCCAGCTTGATGACCCGCATCATCCACATTGATTCCACTTGCCCCCCCGAGCTGGTTTGTTGCGTGGTTACAAGATTCGGCCGGGCATAGACTATGGAGTCTTTTATCATTCATGCTACAGATAGTTGAAAATTAACTCTATGGTCAAAGAGGCAGCTGTGATGGACGGAATCGACGTTTCGTTGTTAGCAGGGTAGGACCTTTTACACCACGAAACCTTTCTGTAGAAACTGGATTATGCGCGTGAATGCATAAGATGCACAGCTGCAACTAGTAACCCACTACAAAGAGGCACCATTTTACTTTCATGTCTTTCAATCTGGATGGTGAAAGATCGGAACCAGAGTTCAGCAACGGGTGAGGGTGACGATGCCATACTCTGTGGTAGAATAGGTGGGTAGATTCAGGGGTAAGCAAATCGAGGTTGAAATAGAGACCGACGGCTCCCCTATTTATCTGCCATCCGTCGTGACAAGTTTTATGGCAGCTTCCACGCCGAACGAACTATATCTCCCGCCTCAAGAGGATTTGAGGATACGCACCAGCTTCTCGGCGATCATCTCGCCCATGAGGTCGTAGAAGATGGACTCCATCCTGATCCCAGTACTTCGACCTGTCCGCTTCCGTCATTGCATGGTAGGGAATCATTTGGGATAAGTCAAGAGTGTGACTGTAGGACCTCCCGTCAGCTCGATATGCTTCCCTCTTGCCAACATCAGAGCTCCCACATCATGGAGCTTGGTTCGACTCACAAGTTCGGGCTCCTGTGTCCCATGATCCGTTGAGTGAATTACTGTGTGAGTTTTAGAAACCCACACCTGTGCATTCAAGGAATCCTACACAGATTTCCATCTTTACGGAGCTTCCTTAGACCATATAGAACTATCATTCTGTCACTACTAAAAGGGCGGATGGATACCTACCTAGGTAGGTATGTTGTGTACACACACGTCGTGTTTATGCATCTAAGCGGGCCCATATACATACAGGCTCTACTTCTAATGCATACACGCAGCCTATTCTGTGCATGCACCGCTTTCATAGTTCCATATTTATTATGTGTTTACTTCAATTCTCACCCGCAGATCACAGCCAACGCTGAGGCGAGCCGACCAAGCAGTCTCGCGTTGAGCGATGAGTGTTCGCCAAGCCTATCTCTAGACCACATACCGGTTCTTAAAGCCCTACAGTAGAGGAGGACGTGCAAACATGGCTTCCTTCTGCTCGCTGTGCGGAGTTATCGTCGAGATGTGGCAAGGGGATCTCGAGGAAGCAGACGACGATGACCCAGAACCGCTCAACTGGCTTGAAGAGGTTCGAGCAGGTAAGTCGGCCCTATCTACTCCATCTCTCCAAGCTTCATGTGTCTAAGGCCCGAGGTGAAACCAGTGCGGACGACCTGTGAGTTGTACCAAGCCTACGTGACGGGTGTTGGCTGGCTCAACTTCCATGGCGAGGTGATCGCTCCAATGCATCACTCGTCTCACTATACCCGCCGGCCTCCCGGCCAGAGCCCGGCCGAGTTCCTCACTGTCAACCAGGTCGGCTATGATGTATTCCGCGACATGGGCTGGGATGCCAATTGGTGTTTCGTCCTTCACGACGCTTGCTGGGAACTGTTGATAGACCGCGTCGACCCCATGCGTCAGGTTCCGGCCGACACCATGGCCGCCCACCTGTTCTCTCTTTTTTACAACACGCCCCTGAATGGGGACATACTGAGCCCCGGCCACGACTACGAACATGCTGCTCAGTTTCATGATTCCAGCACTCAAGCCTATTTCACCCGCGTAAACGCCTCCCCATTTTCTTTCATAACCGGCGATATCAGGGAACAATTCCAACCGGATGATGATACTTTCGAGCCTCTTATAGCTCCCAGTCGCACCCCCACGTTCGCTCTTGGCAATTATACTACGTCCGACGACGTTTTCTGCTCCCTGCCTAGTGAGCTCATGATGCTCATCCTCTCGTCTCTCTCAACCAAGGATGTAGGCCAACTGCGTCGTGCTTCTAGATATGTGGCAGACACTTCGACCCCTGCTATGCTCTCGCAGATGTTCTGGTCTAGCCGGTTCGGTGACGACTTCGAATTTGGATTTGTCTTCGCCGGCCCTTCCTGTCCACGACCGTCGGGAACCGTTGACTGGCGTGCCATGTATCTCAAGGCCAAGGCGGCACTAAGCACCGATCTGTTTCCAGGTTTCAAGAATCGCCGCAGGGTTTGGAGGATCCTGCATAAAATGTCCGACGCTTTGCGTCTTCGCATGCTGAACCCCAGGACCGCACACACCCCATACTGCCATACGCCAAGGAATCTGCCACCCGGTATCAGATACGGGAATGCTGTATATGCTGAGGTATCTGTTGATCCAGGAGACCAGGCAGAAGATGACGCGCCTACAAAGACCGGATTGCATCTAAGCTGCCGACTATTTGATCTGCACAGCGCTACCTGGCCTAAGGGGTCAGCCAACGAACCGAGGAAATTACGAGTACCGTCAGTCCGTTCAAACGGTACGACTTACATATGTGGGCTCCTATTCCAGTCTTGTGGCAGGATTTCCGAAGCTGGCTTTTGTAACACGGAGAGAGGTAGCAACCTGGAGTTTGGCTCTGGGGATACTCTAGAGTATCTTGACATACTGATGTCGTCAAAAGGACTCGTTGGTCTTCGTTTCCATATGAGGAGCTTATTCCAGACGTATTCAAAGTCAGTGGGTGATATGACGATTAGAGAACCCTCAAGTGGAATCGGTCGACTTTTACTAGACAAGAAGGCGACATGGGCTGGCCTCACGATCGGGCTTGATGTGGGAGATATCCAATACTACACCAACTCAATAATACTGTATACTGACTGATATGGAATATAGGCTTGCAAAGTCGTATCGGTTGCTCTTGTCGAAGACACCCCTGGCGTGTCTGCTTACGAAAGACGCGAGATTTGGAACCCCACGATCCCCAGCCATTGCCCTCTTTGGCATGATCCTAGCTGTGCTGATCAATATTTCAAGCTTTGCCTGAACATGGAGTTTGGGGGGTTGGATGGTGAGCTCTTGAGCTCGCTGACGGGAATAGTTGTATATATGGGCGCATTCCCAGCCGTCTTTGTAGGAATGGCATTCATCTATGAAGACGGACACGAGCGTATGTACGGACGAATTAGCCACAGAGCTACGATCGAGACCACGACCAACATACGAGCTGTTCAGCAGTCATTTCTTATAGATGGTCCCAACGGCGAGTTGATGACTAGACTTAGTGCATCTTATTCTGCGGATGATGACACGATCCAAAAGCTTACAGTATGTTCCAAGCAGTGGCTATCGACTGTATTACTGCTGCAAGATACATCCTAGCATTCTAGCACCCCTGGGGGTCTTTGCCCCCGACCATGTTCTGGCAATGACGGTATACTAATAAGCTCCTGGCAATCAGATCGACACAAACTTCGATCGAAGCTGCACATTTAGACTGTGCGGCAAAGACAGCTTGGGAAGTTGTGGAGAGATAGTTCACACCATAGAAGCTGAAGAAGGCAAGCTGCTGACATCTCTATATGCTCAACTTAAGGTAATATTTCCAACACGGGCCGCGCATGAGGGTTCTATAGACTAACAAGTCGTATGCAGTCTCCTGGTGACTACTTTAGGGATATTTCTGGTGCAAGCCGGGCGAATCCAGATGTCCTCAATGGGAATCCAATCTTCAAGCCGTCGACTCCATCGCATCGTATACCCATTAAGTGTAACGAGCTCTCTTCTGCTTCTGAGGTATGCGTTTCGTGACATATATTCTCCTGGTCGTTCGTCACCACTTACCTTTATTCAAGATGTTAGCATACCCTCGCGGGTTTGCATTCAGTGCCGCGGACCTTTCTAGAGTGCGCCAGGTTCGAGTTTCGGTCGAGAAGCCTGGGGAGTTTTACACACCGGGACATATCACCGGATTACTTCTCGACTTCTACGATACCAACGAGCCTGCCGTGGTAGGCCAGTGGATCAAGGAGCTTGACGTGCTTCCCATCTCTGCCGAAGATCGACTCACCGAGATAATCACCTGGCATGACTGTACAAACATGCATAAGCGCGTGAAGTTCGGCCCAATCAAGAAGTTGACGCTCAGGACGGCCAAGGGGGCTAGCAAAGAGTTCTCGAGCCCCGTAGTAGCTGGAATGGTCTGCTTGAGTTATCGTGAAAATCCATATGAGAGACTGGTAAGCGTTGGTAATAGCGAGACAATTCTATTCGGAACTAACCGAGATGTACAGACTTCGATCTTGTGGGGATCCAACCATGAATGGGACCACGTCCGAGCAGTATACTCACCAAAACCGGACATGCCGGGACAACCACTGATCATGGCCCCAGCGAGTCGTATAAGCCCGACGTGGCTTGTGCGAGAGAAGATATTCCTGCGGGAATGCCTGGAAGATGGCCGTCCAAATCGGGTCACGGCCATCGAAGTCTCGTATAAAGACATGGCCAGCGAACCCTCCGGTCTGACGTTCATATACGAGAACGGCGGAAGCCAGACCTTGGGGTTGCGGGGGCGAAAGTCCCTTGTCCTCCCCGTCTCGGCGGAAGAAAAGCTGACACGGATGGACATCGGCTCTCATCGCGGGAAAGAGATCGAGTATATCAGTGTAAGCCGCTCCGCTCCGTCCCGTCCCTGCCACTCTCGAGATCCAAGCTCTACCGTCTCTGTATATATCCCACGGGGGCCCGTCACAATGCTGACCAAGGACGATTTCGAAAACCAGTTTCTGACCGACTCGGGTCGTTCGCTTCTTTTCCACGAGGACCGGAAACAGGACGTTCGTCGGGTGACCGCGGCGGCATCCCATCTCACCACGTTCATTCTTCACCCTGCGGCCCGCGCGCGGCCCAACTTCCCGGGCGTCATCTCGTCCCTCCATGAGTTCCCCGAGGATGCCGGCCCCTTTGTCGGCATGTGGGCTGTGCCCAAGAGGCAGGACGGGACCTTGAAGATCAGCATGCTAGGCCCCATCTTCGAGACGGTAGACAGTACAGGCGACGAGGCCCTGCGGCCGGAAGGCTGAATGTTTCGAAGCTGTACTTTCTGTGGTGGCGACCGAGCAGTCCTACGGTTCCCGTTGAAAGCTTAGTTCCCCAGCGTGTGGGTGGAAACCCGTGTTTTCGTGGGGTTGGGTCTGAACAAGGCGCGTGTGTGCTTTTGAATATGCCGGGCACTGTAGGATTGTACTGCTGCCCGTCGTCCGAGAGAGATGACGATACCCACAACCGTCATGGGTTCTCCGAGTGATATGCTGGTCAATTTCAGTTGGAACAAGAAATGGTTCAAAGAGTGACTGAAAGTCTCGATAGGGTGAGGAGCAAAGAAACCGGGGAGGATATCGACCTTTTCTGTCCCAGGCAGCCTGCTACATGTATGCCATTCTTGAAAAGGTATGTGGTCTTGGTAGGAGCATACGAAGGTTTGTTGTTTCCTTCGATCTCAGGGGGGGCTTCGTCTTCAGGGGGTAAGGGGGGTTCAAGGTACATTTATACACGCATGTCTCTACATGAGGCGCTCAATTATCCGTACGCATTCCTGGCATAACCTCATGATTGTAATGCTGACAATACACTAAAAAACAATGATCTATGAACAGGGTACGCATAATCCAGCAAAAACTAGTGCAAACAAAGCCTTTCAGTACCATCAGTCTCAGGGAATCCCACCTAAAACCATACCAATTCCTGTCCCTCGAGGAACAGCCGATTCCCTCGACGAAACCGTCGAGCCACTATCAATTTTGGTACGCGTAGGCCTCCTGTCCATGCCTCCGGTCTAAGCATAGTCCTAGTATGAACAACCCTCCCTTTAAAAAATACCGTTGACGATCTTCCCACCGATGGTAGCACCCGCGCCGAAGATGGCTGCGTTACCCAGCTTCTTGCCGAACTTCTTGCCCTGCTCCTGAGCCTTACTCGGCGGGCCGCTCGGGGCCTCCGCCACGGCCATCGGTGGAACGTTGGCGTTATAGGGGTTCTGCTGCTGCGGCGGGGGCGGGTATCCCGCGCCCGCTGGAGACGGCGCGCCGTAGTACGGCTGGGGCGGCGGCGGCTGCTGCTGCTGCTTCTCCTCGAGCCGCACGTAGTTCTTGGGGAAGATGCCCTCGGCGCCGGTCCTCTGGTTCCGGCCCATCCACCAGTCGTCGTTCATGTACTCGTACACGGCGATGCGGTCGTCGCGCTCGAACGAGAGGTCCCGGTCGTCGGCCGCCTGGTAGCGGTACAGCGCGGCGGCCTGGCCGATGACGGGCTTCGCGGGGGGCGGCGGCGGGGGGCCGCTACTGCCGTTGCGGGCGGGGAGCGAGGGCGGTCCCGTCGTGTGGTAGGCGGGCGGCGCGGGGCTCGCGGCGGGGGAGACGGCGGCTGGGTTCAGGGCCAGGTTCGCCATGGGGTTGACGGGCGGCGATACCGGGTTGGCGGCGTTCCGGGGCGTGGAGGACGCCGAAGCGCCAGAGAGCGAGGACTCGGCGGGGAGGATGGCGTGGATCTTGTCGAAGACATCGTCGCCGATGACGCCTTTCTCGAGCAGGCTTTCCAGCTCCTATATAGCAGCAGAACTACCGTGTCAGTGGTGAATGGTTTTCTGTCGTTTTGGGGGGCGCAACGGCGTACGTTTTTGATGAGCCGGAGCGACTTGTTAGTCGCGATGATCTCCTGGCGGTCCACGGCCATCTTGTCCCGATAATTATCTGATCGTCTTCCCAGTTTCGAATTGTGTCAGTTCGATCCGCCTTCACTACGCTCGTGATAGAAAAAAAAAGGAAGATGGGATGCTGGAGTGCTGGAGGGTGTGGTAGAGCGTATCAATGAATGTGAAGACGATTGTTAGGCGGATGAAAGTCGAGCAAGAGAGGATTGAAAAGAGAGGTTGCAGACAGTCCAGTATCTGGGTACTTAGGATGAAGTGAAGGCGCAGCTTGGAGGTGTGTGGATTCAAGTGTCACGGCGAACCGTCCAATTATAGTGAGTGTACATACTCTGTAAGTAAGTACTGTACTACTTACTTTAGTTGGTGGCGTTGGTTCTCGAGATCACCCCTCCCCGCACCTCCTTAGGCCGCTTCAAACACGCAGTGGCTGTGCCAAAGGAATTACACGTGACGCTGTCTAGATAGATGGTACTCGTGCTATGTATCCATGCTACGTACTTAGCAGGCGAGGTACATATATATATAAATAATAATACAAAAAGCACTAGGATCGGCCACGAAGATATGAATGGATCTATTTTGTACGTTTACTAGGTAGTTATGTATTTATGAAATGGTACAAGAACATATGTAGGTAGGGATATACCGTGTATCAGCTTTACTACATGGTAACTTACCATATTCCATTCATATCGTCCGGTGATCGTCCACTCCTGACTATATTTCATTCTATCTATCCTGTTGTCTTGTTGAAACACCTCGAACCACATCTGGATACCTCGAAAACGCCGCGAGTACCAAAATAAGAGGCCTGGAGGGTATCGAAAAGCGACTGCGCAACCTGCAAACTCCCTTTGGTATGCAGCAGGTGGAATCTGGAATCTAGACAAAGGGACTATCCTTGACCACATACTTGTCCACGTATTCGTCCACCGTCATGGCTTCTAATTTCTTTCCGTCCATGCCGAGCTCTACCAGCTCCTGCACTTGGCTCTCCGAGAAGTGTGGTCCGAGGTGTCGTTTGTACTTGGCTAGGATGTGCGGCTTAGCCTCTTCTCTCCTCAACCGATGGCCTAGAGGCGCCTCGACCACGACCTCGGGCAATACTGTGCCGTCTTCCAGCTCTACGGTCAACGCGTTCGAGATTGTCCGAAGCTCGGGGTCGTGGTAGTCCTTCGTGAACTGTGGGTCCTCCACGCACTTGATCTTCTGCCGCAGCGATTCGACTAGTGGCGACGTCGCCGCCTCCCCTCCATCTGTGTAGTCTGTCGCCTCCAGCCGCCCGAACACAAGCATTACCGAGCACATGTATTGAAGGCAGTGGTCCCGGTCGGCAAAGTTATCCATAGGTTTGAACTGCTTGTCAATGATCCGAACACAAGCCTCGTGTGTCCTGCAGGTGATGCCTTTGATATCTGCTGCAGATTTGCCCATCTCCTTTAGTTGCTTATGGATCTTTGAGGATGCCTCCACGGCCGTCTGCGAATGGAACTCGGCTTCGGCCACGTCAGCATCAAACACACAGAAAGGGGCAACAGGACATGGGGTCACACACCAGGATAGGAAACCTTGAAGAGGACATTCTCCATAACATAGCTGCCATACGGACGCTGGAATTCGAACTTATTGCCCTTGAACAGGACATCGTAGAAGCCCCAGACGGGGGCAGACAGGACAGTAGGAATACCTGGCTCCCCTTTCATGACTTTCAGAGCAAGGTTTACAGCTCTCTGGCAAGCGTCACCGGCCGCCCAGGACTTTCGGGACATGGTATTTGGAGAGTGTCGATAGGTGCGCAGGCTCTGGCCGTCAACCCAGGCTTGGGTAACAGCGTCGGCAATCTGGGTTTCGTTCAAGCCAAGCATCTTGGACACAACAGCTGTGCTTGCGACCTTGACCAGCACGACGTGATCCAGTCCTACCTTGTTGTACGAATTCAGCAGAGCCAAGCAGCCCTGGATCTCGTGTGCCTTGATCATGCCCTCGAGCACATCTTTGATAGTGAAAATCTTGCCTCCAGCCAGATTCCCGCCGGCCTTGTTCGTCCGGTTAACCCAATCAGCGACGGCGAGGATAGCGCCGAGGTTGTCAGATGGGTGTCCCCATTCGGCAGCTAGCCAACAATCGTTGTAGTCGAGCCATCGAATCATGGCGCCAATGTTGAAGGCCCCATTGACGGGGTCGAGGATGAAGTCGGTACCGGGGACCTTGACGCCGTTGGGAACAACGGTGCCGGGGACAATCGGACCGAGGAGTTTCGTGCACTCCTTGAAGCGCAGACCTTCAAGCCCGCAGCCTAGAGTGTCGAGGAAGACCCATCGTGCGGTATCAAACTGTCGGGGGCAAGGGAGGCCGGTTAGCGGCGGCATTGAGAGGGCGTGTATGGCGAGCAGCGAGCAGCGGCGGCGAGATGGTGAGCAACAATAATCAACGACTCACAGCTAGTTCCGAGTCAATTGGCTTGGTGACATAGTTGGCAATGTCTTTGATCTCGGGGTCGTACTCTCTGCCTTCTTGCGGCATAGCTGGAGCAGATTTCCTGGCAGCAGTGGTGGAGAAGTTGAGACGGGCGCTGGCGCGGGCAGCACTGGAGAGGGTAGTGGGCGACAGGCGTTTCGCTAATGGCGACGAGGCAAGGGCCAGAGGAACTGCTCGTTGGTGAGGAACTATCGATTGCAAACGCAGAGACCGAGAAGCTGTTCGAAGACTACGGTTGGCAGCAGCAGACATGTTGACCGGACTGTTGAAGACTGAAATGTGTAGAGGCTTTTGGACCTGGGGCGGGGACCTGGAGGAGACGATGAGCTATGCGGGTATTATAAGTACCCCGGACAGCCGGGTTACCAGGCTCAGCTTTTATGCACTTAAGAGGGACTTCTCATGAATACATGCAGTAAGTGGAGGTGTGTCCCACTATTTTACCCCAGGCCGAGCAAAATTCCCTCGGAAATCGGGTTTGTTCCCCCGCATTCTTGATTTACATATCCTCGGCTTTCCGTGTAACTCGATACCCGTGGACCTCCCAACCCCTTTACCTGCTAGCCTCTTTATCCACCACGACCCCCGAGGTCAAGGATAGTACCTGAATTATTGTCACAATGCAAAGCTGGTAGGTTAGCAAAGCATGTGAGGCTCATTCGAAGACAAAATCGAATCATTATGTAATTATAAAATACCTACAACCGCTGATACAACAGCTGCCATCAATCCCCGAATCCCGCTCAAGTAAGTATCTTCCAATGCCTGTCGGGCCAGAACACCGAAAGTAGAGGAGTACTGGTTCAGTTGCAGTATCTGCTGCACTTCACAGCTGAAGAACCATACTTGAGCATCGGGAGCCTACTCAGCCTCTGGCGCGACATCCCTCTGCCCAACTGCGCCATCCCGGTTGGCTCTCCATACGCCGTGTTCGCCTTCAAACTCCTCCCTTTTCCACACTTCAACACGTTCTTTACACTTCTCGAGCGCGTCCTCGCCAGCTCTCCAGGCAGCCTGACGATGAGGGGCGGAGACAGCAATCAAAATACTCTCTTCGCCAATGGGAACGGTTCCTAGACGATGTACCATGGCTATAGATTTGAGACCATGTTCGGACAAGACTCCCTGGCAAATAGACATCATAGTGCGCAGGGCTAATGTATTGTAGGCTGTATATTGGAGCTCCTTCACGGGTTTCCCGGCAAAGTTATCCCGCGTGGTGCCTTGAGTGCGGTCAGTGCGCATGATACAGATTTGCTCGTAGTGAAAAGGGGAGAGTACCAGCAAAGAGAACTATGGCACCTGCCTGGGCACTGCGAACTCGATCCATGATCTGTTGTACGTTGAGAAGATCGTTGGTAAGTCCGACATAGCAATAGTCCTCGATGAGCTCGTCCATCCTAGATCACGTATGGAATGACCAATGATGATCAGCGATGAGAAATAATACTCAGTAGTATTGGATGAAAAAGCAAGCATGAAAGTTAGCTAAGCAGGTTGACTTTATTGTGTCGAGAGTAGATATGTACATAGGTACTTATGTACATTGAGAAACCCGAAGAGGAAAGTATCTCGGTTCTACCGAAGATCTACCGGATTTATCTTTAGCTTCATACCTAGGTACATAGGTACATAGGTACCTAGGTATATAGTCACCTATTCTACTACCCATACGAAGTAGTTTACCACCTACCTAGGTACGATGCAGTGTGCACACGCGCATCCTTCTTAACAAAGAAAACTCCGACCACGATACTTCTTCTGGAATTCTGAGATCTCCCTCATAACACGTACATTATCTTCTTCTGTCTCTCGAGATTTGATCTCTAACACTGATCGCGCAGCATGTACGACGATCGCGACCACCGATCCGACGATGCTTGGGACAGCTCCATGCATAGATCCCCTACGTCGAGGGACCACCAATATCGTTCGCGCCACGGTAAACCAAAAAAAATGATATAGCCCTGGGCCATCATTTGTCGATACTTCCATGTTGAGCTTGCGCTGACTCCTGCGAGGAAAGACCACCCCAGGTCACCTAGGAGAACACCGCCCAGAGCTTCTCGAGGTGATGACTCCTACCGAGGACAGAGGCACCACTCGCCAAGCCGACGAGACCATTCCTACATAAACAGGGATCCAAGATACTCCAGGGCCGACTCCCCCGATCCCCATGGTCATGCTCCTTATCACCCCAGAGACTCCTCCGGCCGCAGTCGAAATCGATACTACAGAGATCACGACGACCCGAGATCGCAACGCCACGGTGGCTCGAGACGCCCGGACTCCCGTGCTTCCTCTCCCTACGACTCTCTGGACGACGACTATTACCGCGAGCCCAACTACAGGTCGCGGCCTGGCCGACCTTGCCACACCTTGAAACTGGACATTCCAGAGTGGATGGACAGCGTCGAGGTGAGTCCCGTCTACTTGACTCTCTCCTTGCTCGATGCAGTACTTGCAAGCATACTGATATCGTTCCCCCGTATAGCTCGATTCTTTGATACGAGATAGAGGAGCTGCTGGACTGGTCGAAGTCCGGGTGAAGTCCGATGATAGAAATGGTCAGCCTATTGACCACATGCCTTTAAGCTGCCACTGATTTTCATTTAGGGAGCCGCCGTAGTTACGCCTTTGCCGAGTTCAAGTCAGAAGACGACGCTACGGATTTTCTCGAGAAGTATTACCCAAGTATTGATGTTCAGGGAACCCATGGTTCTTCGGCCCGCATCTATATAGAATATAGTCGGGACCGTCGAGGCCAGGTCGCGAGCCACGACGACTGGCAGTGTACTATGGTAAGTTTCAACCTCAATCAACCCAACCCCTCTGCTTCTCGCCCAATCTTTCCCGACGCGCTGGCTCTAACTCCTGCCCAGTGTCATTTCGAGAATTTCTCTCGGCGCACAACTTGCAAACAATGCAAAGCACCTCGATCTTGTAGGTGCCCCGCGCATGTAAACCTTTGTACCTCCACTGATTTTTCTTCGCTTAGCTGAGGGCGTCATGGATATGAAACTTGATGGTAGGAGCGACGAGTGTCCTCAACAGGCTCCGTCGCCATTCGTGGTGATCCGAGACTTAGCATCTTCCGTGATCGAAACCGTTCTAGCTACGGGGATGAAGAAGCTGTATGTTGCCAAAGACGACGAACCAAAACAAGCCGCTGGGCAGCCCGCAAAGCTGAAAAGTACAGCGCCAGTCGGCAACACCAGCGGCTTGGGCGCCAAAAGCGGTTCCCTGGTCCGTGTCTTCGTGATCCGCGATAAGTATTCGGACATCAGTTGCAACTACGGATTTGCTGAATTCTCGACACTGGAGGACGCTCGTGCCGCAATGGCAAAATACCACGCCTCTCCGCAATTCACTATCTCTTCGAAACCCGTCACGGTTGCCTTCATTCATTCAGGAGTCTTCATACCCTCCTTACAACCAGTTCAAGGGCAGGATCGCAAATTTACCTTTGCGGCCACGCATAACCCATCCTTGAGATTGGGCTATTGGAACCCGTCAGTCTACCCTAGCGAGCACTTGATTTATAATGAGAACCTCTACGAGGACAAAGTGCGAGATCAAACATCATTGAGGAAAGACGCCGACCCATCCTCTACCAAAGATTCGAAAAAGCGGAAAGCAGAAAAAGAACTAGCCGCGCCCGGTGGAAAGAAGGTCATTGCAATGGTTCCCCAATTGCAGAAGTGGGCGAATAAGCATGCTGAAATTCATGCACCCAAGGATCTTCCACCCAATTCCTCGAATGATGGTGATGATGACAGACCTCCGGCAACAGGCGTGAACGCAATCGGACCACCAGACACAATGCCTTCTTCAACACCATCTGTGCCTTCTGTATCGTATGCGGACCTGGACTTGATGTGCTGCTTGCTATGCAGACGCAAGTTCAAGAATGAGCCTTCTCTTCGTCGGCACGAGCAGCTCAGCGATATGCACAAAGAAAATCTCAAGAACGAGGCGCTCATCGCGAAAGCTACGAAAGATTTGATGGCTTCTGGCAAAGAGCCTGTATCAAATTACCGAGACAGGGCTAAGGAGCGCCGCATGGCTCATCAACAGCCCCGCAAGCCGAAGGCACATCTTCCGAGGAAGACCAACCCAGGCGTCATCAAGGAGGGGGAGCAACCAAGTGACGCAGCACCCGCGAAATCTACAGTATCCAAGGGCGCAGGGCTGCTCGCGAAGATGGGATGGAACACAGGACAAGGCCTGGGAGCAGAAGGCGGTGGTCGAACCAATATAATCGAGACCATGGCGTACACTCCTGGTGTGGGACTTGGAGCCGAAGGTGGTAAGATCGGAGATGCGGCCGAGGAGGCTGCTCGGGCTACGAGAAACGACTATGCTGATTTCGTTTCGAAGGCGAAGGACAAGGCGAGGGAACGGTATGATAGGATGGACTAGACCGACCTCTGCTAGTCCAGTAGGAATCCCGTGTCGCCTGTCGATTGACCATATGTTGCAGAGCGCATCTCCCGGGGTATCGTGAAGTTCCTGTTCCCGCCTCGACACAGTTCTTGGTGGCGAGTCTCCTATACTAAGTAGTTTGCACTGTCTCGCAAATTATGGAAAGGATTGGGGAACGTCATGAAAAGCGTGCCATGATACCCGCCCATTCCTCGATGTAGACGAGCGTCAACTAAACATGGCTTAGGTGATCTAGTTTCTGAACTAGACTAGTTGCAAATAATTCTCGGTATCGATACGAGATATCTCGTCCGTGAAACGCGCCTATTGTGACAACTTACTTGCCAACACAAGAACATATTAAACATGGGAAGCAGAAAAGAAAAAGAAAAAGAAAAAACTGGCGTGAAATATAGTTCGACGGAAGCAGGAAGCAGGAAGCAGCAGCAGCCACAGCATCACGCGATCGATCCCCTTGCCCCGCGCTTCCAGGGAGGGATGGAGGGAGAGAGGGGGAGGATATGGGTAAGGGTAGAGGGGTATCTCTTCCAATCATTCCAAAGTCCCATCCAGCCCCCCAATCTAGTCTGTCTAGCTCTTTACTAGCTACCAGTAGGTATCTTCCAGTCTCGTCAATATTTCATTCCCTGCGTCCCGTCCCGTCCCATCCCGTTTCGTCTCTAAAACAACAACAGTGCCTCTCTCGTCAGGAATATGATGTGCGTGGCCGCGTATAAACCGTTCGAACACGTGTCGGAAGCACAAGAAAACAAAACTTGAGTGACTAGAAAACAGTCATTTTATGTACAAGTTCCAAGTGCTAGTACCGTTCCTCATGAATCGATGGGAAAATAGAAGAACCTCAGATATATGCCTATGCCATGCCATGCCACTCTATCGTATTGGAATATCAATGCCCACGCTGATGCCATCTTCAACGCACAACGCTCATTCCACTTGTGAAACGTGGGAAATTCATCACATGCGATTTGGTCATGCCGTCGTGGAATGGAAGGAATCGCTCGACAAATGTTAGCTCCTCATACTACGAAAACTCCGACACCCATGAGACCGCTTAGGCCAGCGATGCCGGCGACGACAACAACTTCCCAGTTGGGCACCGGCACAGCTTTAGCGCCAGCACTACCGGTTTGGTCAGCAGAGCTTGTCGCACTGGTGACCGTCGCGGCGGTCGGTGTTTCGGTGTCATCACCCTGTGAGGAAGACGAGGACGAAGAAGCAGTTGCAGCCGAAGTAGCAGTCGATGCGACAGTGGCCTGCGACGCGACACCGCTGACGTTGGGAATCCCAGAAGCGGACGTGATTTCTATGACATTGGATTCGGTACTGTTCAGATTCGCAGGAGCGAGAGCAATTTCTTTGTTGGTGAGATCGTAGACGACGTATGCGGACCGCAGGAACGTGTCTCCGAGCAAGTAGTAGCTCGAGCTCGGCTGCATGCCAAAGCTGCAGACGTTTTCAAAGGGGAGATCCGGTAGCCGAAGCCCCAGGTCGACGTAGGCTTTCACGTTGTCAAGCACGACCTCGTCGGCGGGGACATGGATGACGGGGCCGTCGTCGTCGCCGAACTGGAAGTCGAAGGTGAGATTTTGCGACAAATAGTCGCAGCTGACGTAAACAAACTGAGTTCTAGACGTGTCATCCACGGCACCGATGGCATCAAAAATACGATAGGTGACAGCGTTGGGCAGGTAAGTCAAGGTGGTGCCGGAATCGAGGATTACGGGAAAGGAAGAGCGTGTGTAGTTGGTTACAGTGCCATTGCCATCCGTCGAGGTCAAAGAGGACAGGGTGACGGTAAAGGAGGAATATGCGTCCGAATCTTCCTCATCCGGCTGTATGGGCACGGATTTGAGTTCGCCGATGAACTTCTGCGTGTCAAGTCCTCCGAACAGAATAGTGCCCGTCTCTGCATATAAGTCGTCCTGGACGGAAGAAGACAGTAAGGTTAGCGCTTATGCTGAACCCAATGCCCCCTTTTGGAGACCCTGATCAAGGTGGTCATAGTGGGTGGGGGACAGGGGTGGGGGCTTTCATCCCTACATAGACGAGACGAAGGATACGTACTAAATACAGACTGTAGGCTTGACTGTCGATCAGATTTTGATCGACTAACAGATCAATGATGTTCGGATAGGCCTGGTTGGCAGCAACATTGGCAGCAAAACCTATGCCGAGAAGCCCGCTGTTGATGGTGGTATTCTCTGCCAGGCCCATTTGCAGAGAGTCTATGGCAGCGCCGCCGATATGGAACGTATCTTTGAAGTAATCCCCCTCGGCGCCCGAACCGTCAGCGTATTGGATGTTGAAATCGTCTTCCGAGACGAGGGAATACGTATCGCTCGCAGAGGGGTCGTCTGGGCACGGTCAAGGGGGTCAGCATATCCACGTCGGGGGCAAGGCAGAAGATGGGTGCAAGAGCAAAGCTCACAAGTAGCGATGCAGCCCCCGTAATAAGCCTGCAAAGAGGCAGAGTGGCACAGAGTGGCATTCGTGGCGAGAACCCAGATATCGCTGCTGCCGGTATCGAGGATCAGGGTGACGTTCTGGGGAGGTGTGCCCAGAGAGACCTCGGTATAGTACCCGCCACCGGTCAAGTTGTTGTTCAACTCCTGTGAGAATTGACCAGCGCGCCTGTGGAGCAGGGGAAGGCTTGATTGTTGTTGTCGGCCGAAAGTGACGGGGACAACCCTCTGGTCGGCGGCCCGGGCTGCGATGACCCAGGCCGCGAGCAGTGGTAACGTGAAGATCATGGCGGGGTATGGGGGGGATGATATTTGCCAACAAAAACAAACAGAGGGTGTGAGCGCGCGGCGACTTCAGGCTGAGGACCGCGAAAGGTCGAGAAGGAGAGGAAAAGGAGGAGTATGACGACAATACAGAAAAAAAAAGCGTCGTCAAGCTAGAGGCCTGGCTAGTCTCTTCCTCAGCTTCCCGTTTCCTGGACCTGTTGAAGGTGGCTGCCAACTTTTACGAACGGCCTGGAATCAGCTTTGGCTGCAGGTGAGGAAGTGGAAGCGCCCGAGGTCGTCGGCCGGCATGGGCGCGAGTTCTTGGCTTGTTCAGGGGGGGGCGCAGAATGGAGAGCAGAATGGAGATAGGAGAGAAGAGGGGAGGAAGAAGATATGGGTTTCTGTAAACTGCCATCGAATTATTATCGACGGGGTGTTAACTAAGTACCTAGACGTGACATGGCGGGCCATATCATAATATGTAATATGTACCGCGATATATACAAGTAGGGAGTACTTCGTAGGCTGGCTGCTACGGTAGGTTACTAATGGAGATTCTGGGGTAGTAATCTAATAAAGAACATCGGAAAATTAAGCTTCTACAGACCCTTGCGTGGTGGATTGCGCGGCTACAAGGGGGGACGAGTTGGTCGAGTTGGCAAAGGGCCAATCACTACCTAGATATCCCCTCGACCGTTCATGGCGTACGTGTCGTGGGAGCTTGGGAAGAGGAAGAGGTTGATAAGTAACCGTCGATCCGATCATCATAGCGCCCATGTTCACTGCATTTACGTAAATACTGTTATGGTCTTATTACCGACCGTTACTTCCACAGTTCCACCTCGACAACAGATAGCGGGTCGCCGGTCGGATATGTACTTATGTACATATACGTTATGTACTTATCTGGCTCCATCATGTAAGTAGTGCATGATATAGTAATATGCATATAAACGCACCCAAGTAAATGCCTATGTACCTATGTAGCTAAGCTACCTTTCCTCCAACGTCTGTTAATCCATTGCAACAACATACATATGTACGGTATTGATATCATGATGGCTATGACAAAGTCGTCGCCACCGAATAACTGCCCTCGTCACTTGTGTATACCTAAGTAGGTAGGTACTAAGAAGACAGTTCATATCCATATGGATATGATATCCATCCACTTGTGAAAATAGGATGTTGAGCACCTACAAGTTTCTGGTTGAGTACCATCACATATGCCGAATGCTCAAGGGCAGGTGTCTTGAAGGTAATGTCCAGTGCAGCTACTTTACCTAGGTAGGTACTGGCCTACTGCAGTAAGTAACACCGACCTGGTCATGGGATTGCGCCGTCCAGTCCAGCCTATGCTCGACCACGGCCGTCATCCGCACCAGAGAGTCTGTTATCCTCCCTCTTCACTACAGATCTGATCTACACTGATCTACACACCTCTCCTTGTCCCAAACTGGCTTCTGCCGCTGCTCTTGTCAAGCTCATCTGCTCCTATGCTGAATACAAGCGTCTTCGTCTGACATCAGCACCACCTTCCTCGATCCTCGACCGGGTCCTGGCCAAAGATGCGTTACCAGCATGCTGTTCAAGGTTGGCCTCGGGTCACCCTTGTTACTGCGTAGGTCTTGCCCAACCTCGCCTGCTCGGTTGGCTTTTCCTGGCTAGCTTACACCAGCCATGCAGCCTTCTCCTCGGTATTCTGTTCTCCAGCCTCGATGCCTTGATCGTGTCCACATCCCTCGTCACCATATCCATACACCTCCAGGATTTCCTCAACGCACCCTGGGTCGTTCTCGCCTATCTCCTGGCATATCTCGGGTTCGCAATTGGTTTTGCCAAGATGAGCGACATCTACGGCCGCAGGGGATCCATCTGTGTGGCCTGGCTCCTGTTTTCCGGCTTCTCTATAGGCTGTGCTTTAGCTTCGACCATGCCCCAACTGTACGATGTTCTCACTATCAACCCCGCCCTCTCTTTCTGCTGCTGACAATTGTCGCCAGCATCGTCTGCCGTGCCTTCCAGGGTATTGGCGGTTCCGGACTTTCTAGCTTGGGTCAGATTGCCCTCTTCGAAGTCGGCCTGGCAGACAAGGCCTGTGGAGCTCTGATAGGCATCACCCTGGCTGTGTCTTATGTTCTAGGGCCTGTTGTTGGAGGTGCTCTGACCTCCACAGCGAGTTGGCGATGGATATTCTGGATCAAGTAGGTGTCTAATCTGCTCGTCGGACATGGCTGGACTAAGCTACAAGCGTAGTGTCCCAGTCGGCGTCCTAGTCATCGTTGCCGTTTCTTACACATGGCCTCCCATGATTATGCCCCTTTTCAGGGGCTGGGAGGCGACCAGAAGGATCGACTATCCCGGTAACCTACTCATAATTTCGGCCTGTTCCTTCTTTGTGTTCGCTCTTCAGCAGGCCGGATCGTATACGTACGCATGGAACAGTCCCGTCATCATCTCATCGTTCTGTGCTGCATTCGTTAGCTGGGCCGCGTTCGTCACTTGGGAGGTTCTCCTCAGCCTGAGGCCCTTGGTTCCTTTGATCGAGCCGGTTCTTCCCATGCGCCTGGCCACAAAGCGTGTATTTGTTGCCTGCGTAGTGTGGGTATCCTGCTACCTCATCGACCCTGGTCCCTGACACAGGGTCGGGAAGGGATTATGGCCCAGCTAATCATGTATAGATGTACATTCTGTACCGGTTTCACCTTTCTTCCCATTCTCGTTATTCTCCCAGAACGTTTCCAGATAGTGAATGGCGATGATGCACTATTCTCCGGCATACATCTGCTGCCTTTGCTCGGGGCCACCTCCTTTGGTGCCTTTGTCGCAGGAGCAGCATCGCGGAAAAGGAACAACACGTCGTGGACACTATTGGCATCACAGTGCCTCCATATCATAGGCGTGGGGCTCATGTCGATTCTTCGGGATTCAACAACCGAATACAAGGGGCAATACGGATTTCAGGTCATTTTAGGCATGGGTATTGGCCTATCCCTAGGAGCTACAGCTATTATGGCGGCAGTCCAATCCCATGACGTAGACCTAGCTGTTGCACAAGGTGCCATAGCACAGGCTAGGGCACTCGGAGGGAGCGTTGGAATCGCTGTCTGCAGCAGTAAGTGGCTGCATCCCCTCTCCCTTTCCTCTACATTCACTGTGGTAGTTCTATTGACTGGCGCTTCCTCCGTGTTCCCATGTTGCTAGACCGCCTCTTTGAGTTGCTGTGCACAGGACCAGTCTTCAGACGAGCCCTTGTGCGACGGCTACTGATTCGCCTTGTTGTAGTTGTCTTCAACAAGAAAGTCTCGACCGCCCTTGGGGGGGTGATGGATCCGGATGACATGTCAGCATTGCATCACAGTCCAACTATTGCGCCCTGGCTGCCCCCTGACATGCATAACCAAGTTAAAACCGTATATGCGTCTGCATTTACAGATAACATCGAAGTCATGATCGGCATCTGCGCCGTCGGTCTTGTCGCTAGTATTCTGGCTTACGAGAAGACACCGCCTGCTCTGCCGACGGTCAGACGTGCGGAAAGAAGCTTAATTATCGGCGGATCCAGCGAGACAGAATTGGAAGAGCTAGTCCGTAGTGTTTGATGTATAAACGTCGGATTTGACAGTGGTGCGTTGCGCTGGAGTTAGGTTCGTTTTGATGGGTGACGGGATGAGTTTATGAGCGGCTCACCTGGAACTCTTCACTGGGCCCTGAATGGCGAAAGTAACTCTTCATGCTCCCTGAGCGTGAGCAGTCACAGGAGACGACGTCCGGTGATATCATAACCCTGATATCGATGAAATTAATAGGCATGTAGCCTCGAGCTCTCGTTACCGATGGATGATTCCAAGCCTGTCATGTATATAGGTTAGCAGACATTGAGTGGTGGCCAGAAGGGAGATGACCGCTATTCATCAATGCTCGTGTACCCATATGACAGCAGTCACGGTCTAATACCGAGTATCCAAATTACAGTACAGTACCACCATTGCAACGGCTCCTGCGTGTACGTGGGAGGGAAAGAGGTTGTCGTAGATAATGCAAGCTCATGCGGACTCGATCGTCAGCTCCGTTGTGGAGGCTTTGAGCGCCTGCAAATAACCCGTGGATATATATGTATATATTAGGTATATATATGTTCTCTCTCGCATTTCGTCAGCCAGTGAAGTGTTCCGGAAGATGGCCGGGGTCGCAATGCCGCGGAGCAACGGATGTGGGGACGGGATGAGGTGGGCCTCGACTGACCGAGGATGCTTGCTTGGGGATCTTCCGAACACATGTGAAGTCTCGGAAACCAACGACTGCCCACAGGCGCCTCTGCCTTACGGAATTCTCTGACCTAACATGTCAAACTACTTTCCCGTGTACACCGCATCAACTCGTTTATTCGTCAGAACGCATATTCCCTCCTCCTCCATCCTTCCTGGTAGGCTTATAGCCCGGCGTCTCGGAAATATGTCTGGTCAGCAGGATCCCATTGTCCAAATGTTGAGACAATACACAACGTAAGCCAGTAGCAGCATCCTACTATTAATTGTTTCATGCGAAGCCATCTCACCGGTGTATGATCTAGTTGGTACGTGTGCGCTTCCTGGGAAACAAGACTGGAAAGGGGGGGAGGAAAGACGACGCTCACTTCTGCTCGCCTCCGTGCCCGCCAGTGATGTATCCGATGCTCTATGCAAGTTAAAATTTCGCAACGGCGGCTTTCTCTCCGGCTTGACCATGTGGTCACCCCAGCGGCAGGACGGTCCCACGAAGATCGTCGGCAAGGCTTATGTGGTCAAATATGTGCCCCTGGACGATCCGGCCCCCAAGCTCCCAACTCATTATGTGCGTCTCCTCCCGCTTCCGTCCCCCCTTTCACCCTTCCTGCGATGTTACCTATCTACCCCCATCGGCAACCTTCCTTCATAGCGGCCGGCCCTCGTGGGGGGGTTTCATCGTGATAGCTGACTGACAGACGGTGCGCGGCAAGATCGACTCCGTGCCGGACGGGGCCGTCGTCTTCGTCTCGTGTCCGCCGAGGACGCCAAACGCCGTGTACGGCGGCCTGATGTCCATGCGCGCCCGGGCCAGCGGCGCCGTGGGATCGGTCATTGACGGCCGGTTCCGAGACTTGCAGGAACAGCGAGAGCTAGGCTTCCCAGTACGTCTCGCCCTCCCTTCTTAACTCGGCCTCACCCGTGCTTCGAGAAGGCCTCTAAAGAGAAGGTGGGCAATTCATAGATATTCGCGCGCGATGTTGGGACGGCTCCACCTGCCGAACTGCTCAAAGTTGTACGTCTCGAGAAAAAAAACCCTATTTCTTCTTGGACATAACTTTTCTCACCCGGCGACAAGCTCTCGCGAGCTCGTATAATTGCCGGGATAAGCAAAATTGTATCGTATATGCTTACGATATTGGCACAAGCAGGCAGCTGTAAACGTGCCCGTCAAACTCCAGACCGACGAGCAGTATATGGATATCCGACCGGGCGACTACATCATCGGCGACCTCAACGGCGTCGTGGTGCTGCCGGCGGAGCTGGCCGACCAGGTCGCGCCGCTCATGGCAAAGCAGGTCGAGGCGGACGAGAAGATGGCGATCGAGATCCAGAAGGGCATGACTTTTACCGAGGCGAGTAAAAAGTTCAGGTAGACAGATAGATAGAAGGGTTTCTGCTGCTTGTCTTCAGATACGTTGGTTATACATTCTGCTTCTCCTAGCCACTTGCCACTCCCACACTGGCTCAGGCTGCATGTACCTATGTTTGATCTGAGTGGGGATGTACTGAAGAGTCTACTACTACTGAAGGTTCTTGCGAGTGTCATGTGCGTCCAAGACGTCATGCAACGCTCTACCATACCAGCCTCCCACCCCCTTTCCTTCCCCATTCATCAATTCTCAACCTCCACACCGCCCTCTGTGCTGGTCATCGTCCTCTCAGATAGTGACGGCAGACTCGTAATACGCAGTCAGCACACCCGACGGACCGCCCTCTATGCCCAAAGTCTTCGCTTTCTGCTTGAGGGCCTTGTGCGCTTCGTCGTGCTCATCGTAGAAACGCATATCTTCTGTTTCAAGACGTTAGGAGGCGATAGAACACAGTGTAGCTTGGAAGAAAGAGAATGCCGGGTTGGATTATATTAATAAATGGGCGGGGGTGCTAGACGCCTTCAACTTCGAGGCCAGGGGCCACCGCATATTTTACGTACCGATGTTGGCGAACTCGCTCTTGTTGACGACCGTCCAGCCCTGCGCCCGCTGGTCCTCCATCGCCTTGCCCGTGCTCATGGAAATGATGTACGGTTTACCATCCTGTGTCCGTCACCGTCAGCGTGGGGAAATTTCACAACTCAAGACTAAATAGGGTTTTTTTTTAAAAAAAAAAAGGGGGGGGGGGGGGGGGGGGGGGCAATCAGCATGGGGACGAGTTGCGAAGACCAGTTAGACGGAGGGAGAACAGCAATCGAGAAACCAGCGGTTATGGATGAGTAGCACAAGTCTTGGAGGGCGCTCATACCTTCTGGTGGTCCCTAGCAAGCGCCTTGAACCCTTCGATCAATTTCTCTTGGCTCTCGACGGAAGGGAGCTTGAACATCGTGACGCGGTGAATGTGACTTGCCATCTTCGCTTTGGTCTGTGGTAATGCGACAACACGTTGAGCGAGAGACAGAAGATACCTAAACAAGATCTCAGTCAAGTCAAAGGATTCAGGTTGTGAATGACTGATTGAACGGTGTGCCAGCCTCTATATATATATGTCATTGGCTCTGCTCACCCACCCGCGGCCGTGATCCGCGGAGGCTTGCCCTAGCGCTCACTTTAGACATCAGTCTGTTACACTGGACACCATCGGGAACGAAGCTACCCTTGTATCGAGACGGGACGGCCCTGACGCTTATTGTTGGCGCCCGGACAATGGTGATGGGGATAGCCCGGATCGACGATTTGATGCTGACCATGAATATCCCAGAAGTATACTGATATTCGATTACTTATCACCTCACAATGAGAGATAGGTCGGTACGACATTAGATAACTTCGCCTATATCACGATGCGATTTTCCTTTTGCTCGGTATATGCCCTGTATATGTGTCTACGTAGTATCCCATGTCATGGTGTGTTGTCGTGACTTATCAAGACAAGCTTGATGCGTGATAGCACGGCACGCGTAGTTTCCCTTCTTGTTTATTCATTCACATATTCCTTGCCCCCAGTACGCATCTGAGTAGGGCTCTTCAGTAATTTTCTGGTACTGGAGTAGATGATGGTATTGTGTATAAATATCACGAAGCTCCCCAACCCGATGTTCAGGCGACGATGGCTAGGTCGAGACACCTCATCATTTTAAAGACACCATGCAATACCGTCGGGACGTATGGCCCTCAGGTCCTCGAGTCCCGACCGGAGGTTACGTCGGCGAGTTCTGTAATCGGCTCAATGTAGGGTTTCAGAGAGTTGCGTGCTTGTGTTCTTTGCTCATAGGCATAGGCTATGCCTATCAGTGTTTCCTCGCTGAAGTGCTCGCCCAGGAAAGCAATCCCAAACGGTATATTCGGGGCAACGGCATTGAGATTGCCTCGCTGATTCTTGATGACCGTCGTGTTCTTTGGATAAGCTCCGAGAGGGACCGTGACTATCGGCGCACCTATAATGGCCGGCAAGTAGGATGAGAAGGCCGTTGGCACCGTGAGTGCGTCCAACGAATGGTTTTGAATGGCACCTGTAATACCCAGCAGTCCTCCGAAATATTGATTCGCTGTATAGTTGCTCCACGACTCTGGGCTCTCGTTTCCAAATCCCAAATCGAGTGCCTCTTGCCACTAGAATAATCCGGTTAGCTCTCATGCGACTGACATGACATTCGTGAAGACTTGTCTACCGAGGTCCCCAAGAGCTGTGACGCGTCTTGTACGAAGCATCTCCTAGCATGGTCGGGGAGAGAAGATAGGGGAGAGAAGGTAGGGGAGAGAAGATAGGGAAGAATGGGAATGCTTAGAAATATGACTTACAATGGCCGTATCCCGGGAGGGCCACTCTTCAGCCGGCAGGGTTTGAGTGAAATTCTGTAGTCCCTCAAGGTCCGTGATTTTGTGCGGATTGACAGTGAGGGTGGCAAAATATTCCGCCAAATTGGTCACAAAGTCTGCCTTCAACACAACGCCCTCGAAATCTGCTTGTGATAGTGTTTCTGTTCAATAATCAGTTTACTGATGCTCATGTGCGGCTGTCTGAGGCACTCTAGATAAGCTCCAGAGGACATTCGGTGCCGGGAGATGGACCAGAATCCGGCGACGAAGAAATTGGTGTCGCATTCTAGGAATATGTAACTCTCAATACGTACCATAGCCTTCGAGATATAAGTCGTCAAGAACGGTAGCGCCGGCTTGCCGCAAGACATCGAGGGAGGCATTGAAAGCTGAGATTATCGGACCGTATTGCTCTCCGGGATCGGCCGGGAAAAGATTCCTGGGGACACCAATCCGCTTCCCCTTGAGAGCATTGTAGTCACAAGCGCCTACATAGTCCGGAATATCCTGCTCACCAAATGGTATGGCTGAAGTGTAGTTATCTTTTGGATCCTTGCCGGCAATGGCTGTCAGTAAAAACGCGGCGTCTCGCACAGTCCTCGCCATAGGCCCGATCGTATCTTGGTGTTCGGAAATAGGGATCACCAAGTATCGCGATGTTAGCCCCACGGTGGGCTTGATGCCAACCACACCGTTGACGTTCGACGGCGACACGATGGACCCGTCCGTCTCAGTGCCCAAGGCGGCCCAGGCCAAGCCTATAGACGTAGCGACGCCACTTCCAGACGAACTTCCGCTCGGGTCTTGCAACTCGTAATAGGCGCCGGTGGCCTGCCCTCCATACGCGGACCACCCGTTGCTCGAGTTGTTGGAGCGATAATTCGCCCACTGAGACAGGTTTGCTTTTCCCAAGATGACCGCACCCGCTCGGCGAAGTTTCGAGGCGACTAGAAAGCGTCGGGTCGCGGGTCAGCTAGATGGCCTCGGTCTTGTTTGTACAAGCTGTTGGGTGCCTCAGGTGTACAGTTCTAATGATATCACTATCGCAGGGCATCGACCGGCATATATGCCGATGCGGTTTTTCGATTGAGCTCACCTGTGCTGTCTTCTGGGACTTGGGCCCCTAAGAGTGCATATGACCCGGCCGTGCTAGACATCTTGTCGTTGGTTGCGATGTTGTTCTTGATCAGGATTGGTACTCCATCAAGCGGCCCGAGAGACTCGCCCGAAGCTCTCCGGGCATCGGCGGCGGCGGCGATGGATGCGGCGTCGGGGTTCAGCTCGGTAACCACGCTCAATGTGCCATTCACCTCGGCAATCCGCGCAGTATAGGCTTCGACGAGATCGACAGAAGTGAACAGACCCATGTCGAGTCCGGTCACCAGATCATCCAGTGTGGCCTCTATCAAGGGCGGGAAGTCACCGAGAGCGGTGAAGGGGGTGTAAGTCGCGGCATAGGCAACACGGTGACAGCACAGGCCGTTCAGTGCCACCAGTGCCAATAAACTAATGGACTTTGCAGGAGCCATGGTGGACTATGGTGAAGGGCGTCCAGCAAAGTATGGGACGGAGGGGGGAGGGTGAGCTGGTTGGAGTTCCGGCGACTACACAAGTAGCGGGACAGATGATGAGTGAGACAGATACCAACGACAAGGCGTACGGACTAATAACAGAGACGACGAGGCTCTTCAAGCTGGGTGGGCATCGGAAATCGATGCAGTAGATAATTTCCCGACCCGGTTCGATTAGATTGTCGTTACCGACTGGGTGAAGAGGCACGATACCTACATATGTAGGCATGGTAGCCGAGCAGCTTACATGGAGTTTATAAGCACATACCCCTGCCCCTGATGTGCGGTTATCTGCAACGAGTCTGGATCTTCCAAGGAATTACGAGATACCGAGATAGTCTTGTCGTCATTAATAAACCAGCTCATGTCCAATGCAAGGGCTCCGGCAGGGCTCCGGCAGGGCTCTGGCAGGGCTTCTTGCCTGCCTTTCTAAGGCCACGAGGCATGGTAAAGCGATATCGTCGTCCGCTG
This sequence comes from Xylariomycetidae sp. FL2044, assembly GCA_022376275.1. NCBI lineage: Eukaryota > Fungi > Ascomycota > Sordariomycetes > Xylariomycetidae sp. FL2044. Next base: position 150,700 of record JAJNOH010000034.1, on the reverse strand, counting down.
GAGTCGATGGGGTCGGGTGCTAGCCACCTCAAGCAGGTAGTTAAAATAGGCGTGGCAAGTGAGATTACCTGCCTACTTATGTATGGAGATGGCTTTGGTTCGTCTAAGATAGGCATTTGTAGATCTGCATTATCGTCGGCTGGTACTCCGTAGAGGTGGGGTAAACCTGTTATTGTGCACGAACTACATGTACCTAGGTAGGTATTTTGCATTCTGCTCTCGTGAAGCAGCTCATCATACATACCTACCGCATATCTTTGGCAATGGCAGCAATTGGCAGACCCACATCGCTTCTGCCAAGGCTAAAAGATAACGCTACCAGCCACGCTTTTTTAAATCTTACCTTTTAAATCTTTATTTATATAAATACTATTAAAATATATTTATTATAGCAAAATATAATAAATTTACGATTAGTTATATTAAAATTTATATATAAAAAAGCCGTTTTTAGCTATTATATTAAATTTAACGATAATTTATATAATTATTATTTATAATTTCGATAATAGCAGCTATTTTATAATTAATAAAACTTATAAACTTTGCTTTTATTAATTATTTATATTAAATAAATTAATTAGTATAATATTATATAATAAAAAAATATATATTATAGCTAATTTAAATAAAATAAAAGATATATAATTAATAAAAATTAAAAGAAAATAAAAAAGTAGTTTAATTAAGGGGTTATTATAAAGGTTTTAATTATAAAGCTAGGTATAAAATAGATTAAATATAATAATAAATTAAAGGTTAATAAAAATTATAAACGTGGATTTAAAAAGGTTTTAATAAATTAAAGCTATTTAAAAGGTTATTTAAATATAAATTAATTATTATATTTTATATATTTTTTATTATATTTTTTTAATTTTTATATTAATTTAGCTTTTATTTTAAAATATAATAAGCTTTTTTTTTTAATAATTTTATAAACTTTTTATTAATTAGCGTTATATATTATTTAAGCTCGATAATAAGGTTATTAATAATATTAATAAGCTTATTATTATTATTATTATAACTTTTTATTATAAATTTTAAAACGATAAAATTTAATTTTAAAGTATAAATTTATATTATTTTTTTAAAGTTATATAAGTTTTATTTAAGCTATTTATATTATTTATTATTTAAACCTTTTATTTTTATTTAATAGTTTTATAAGTTATTAAAGCGTAAAAATATCCTTATTTAAATAAAGCTTTTATATATTATATTATAATAATATAGCTTTTAAAAAATCTTTAAAATATTATTAAAAGTTATTATAGTTTTAATATAATAGTTTTTAAAAGTTATTTATAAAAGCTTTTTATTTTTTATAATATATTTTGCTTTTTTTTTTAATATTAAATATTTTTTTTAAAAAAGCATTTTTATTATTTTATTTAAATGTATATTTAAGGGTTAAAGATATTTAATTAGTTTTTTAAAAATTATAGCAAGTAAATATTATACGTTTTTTAAAGTGTATTTAATTTTAATTATATTATAAAATAAAGCTATATTTAAAACTAATAATAAGTGTTTTTTTTTATTTATAGGCTTAAAAATATTGCGAATTTAATTTAAAAGTAATTTTTTATTATTATAAGCTTTTTTATTAAATATAATTTTAATATATTTATTATAAAATGATAGTTTATTTTTATATATTAATTTATTTTTCTTTTTAAAAATAAAGGCGAAGCTATAAATTTAATTAAAAGCGTTAATAAATGGTATATATATATATTAACGCTTTTTTTAGCTATTTATCTTTAATTTAATGCTTATAATATTATTATTATAAATATTATATATATATACGTTTTTAAATTTTTATAATAAAAGCGTTTTATCGAAGTTAAATTATAATTTAAAGGGGATCGATCGAGTTATAAGAATTAAAACGACGATATTATTATTAATAATAATATTATTATTATTTTTATTATTATTATTATTAATATTATTATTATTATTATTATTATTATAAGTTGCTATTAAAAGGGAGTTACGTAATTAAAAAGCGATTTATAGGTTATAAAATAGGTTTTTAAGCGTTATATACTTTTTTATAAAATATAAAAAGCTTAAAATTATTTTAAAGATATTATTAAAAGCTTTTATTAATTATTTAGTGATTTTTTTTCTATTTAAATTATGCCTTTTAAGAAAGTTAAAGAATTAATTATTATTAAAAACGAAAAGATTTAATAATTTAATATTATATAATTATTAAAATAATTTTAAAGATTATTTTTTAAACCACGCTTTTATTATAAAATAATATTTAGCTTTTATTTACGTTTATTTTTTATATAATTAAGCTTTTATTTTTAGCTAATAAAATTAAATTATTTTAAGGAAATTATATATGCTTTTTAAAATAGCTACTTTTTTTATTTATTAATGCTATATTATTTTTATAAAAATATTAAAAAAAAATTTAGCTTTTTTATATATAAAATATTTAAAATTTAATAGCGAATTAAGCAAATTATTAGCGATATATATTTAAGTCGGATTTTTAAATTTTTAAATAATAATAAATAATTATAAAAATATAAAATAATTATAAAACTATATTAAAACCTCTTTTTTTTTAAGATTATATTATAATAATAATTTTAAATAAAGCGTTAATCGAATAATTTTGCGTGTAAAAAATAGTTTAAAAAGGCATTTTATATATTTAGCTAGCGTAATTTAGCTAAAGCTAAAAGGCTTTAAAAACTTTAAAATTATCGTAATAATAATTATTATATAAATTAAAAAATAATTATTTAAATTAAAAAATATATATATTAATAAAAAATAATTATTTAAATTAAAAAATATATATATTAATAAAAAATTTATTTTAATATTATTAATAATAAAGCTATATTAATATTTATTTTTATATTGCTTAGATTAAAAGCTAAGTGGGTCTGCTAATTGTTGCGATTGCTAAAGATATGTGGTAGGTACCTGCTTATGTATTTAATAGGTATCTAGATATATACCTAGGTAGCAATTGGAAGGCAAATGCCGCCAACATTGAATCTTAGATGGATGTCTGCTAAGTGAACCAACCTCGGGCCGACACCACCACGTTTCTACAATCTACCTTATACCTGCTAAGTACATAACACAAGGTAATCTGGTTAGTTGTATAAGTACTTATGTGCATACCACTATGTAGGTACCTAGGTACCTAGGTAGGTAAGATGCCTACAGTGAGCAAACTTCAACATTGAAGTTTGTTTTCCCGGTCATCCAATACTCTTGCAGAATCGACTCAATACACACCCATGAACCACAGCGGAGGAAGATGCATCTGCCGCTTCCGCACCCCCGAGATGACGACTTCTATATTCAAATGAGCTCCGCACACGACCTCGCAGGGGCCCCCGTGGATTCCCTCGCTGATATCTATGCCCCGGCTTCTGACACCCAGCCCCTGCCTGACCATGACATGTCCTTGGATTCCAGGCGACTTCGCAATCAACATACTACTGAGGGCTACCGCGACGGCATCACCACCGGCAAGGCTCAGCACATACAGGCCGGTTTCGACCATGGCTTTTCTCTCGGCGCCCACATCGGCATGAAAGCCGGCAACTTGATCGGCCTGCTAGAGGGTCTCGCTGCTTGCCTCAGCACCATGGGCCATGAATCCAAAGCTCACGCAGACCGCCTCATCTCCGACGCGAGCCGGGACTTGTGCACTAGCAAGATCTTCGATCAAGAGTACTGGGCCCCTGACGGTACACCGCGATACGCCGGTGCTCTGTCCCAGGATCACCATGGCGCATCCCTAGAAGCTATCGCAGACCTCCACCCTATCATCATCAAATGGGAGCGAGTCGTCACCGACGAGGCCAAAAAGTGGAATCTGAATCTTGATCTAGTCATTTTTGAGGATGCATCTACTCAGCAGTTGGAGGCTGCCGGCAAGGCAACGGCTGCTGGCAATACTCCCAAGCAAGCCATCGACTGGTGAGCTTTGATGAGCTCAAGCTGAGACTTCACCACAGAACCCTCAGCGCCCCCTAACCGCTGGCCCATTCCTTTGCTATATCACAGCCCCTGGACCGCCTATCGATGAGACACTGTTGAGATCTTAATCGCCCAAAAATCGGATCGCGGGTTGTTTAACCGCACGTGCCGCCGAACGCTGGCGGCATCCGATACTATATCTTCTTAGCTTACAAACCACCGACATGGCACGCAATTGGTCTTCACTGTATCCCAGAGGCGAACGGGTCACATATTTTGACGACCTCTATTGTTTCAGTCCTACTCATGCACGTCTGAGGGCACCTCGAACATGACCTTTTGCATGGCCTGACCTGAGTTCATGGATTCGAATCAGCTCAAGGACTGTGCCTCTTGCAACCCAACCGACGAAGGCAGTGTATCATAGCAGTAGACAGGTGAGGCAGAACGTTGTATGTGGAAATGACACTCCAATGCTCAACTTTTTATATTTTGACCCAGAGGGGCCGATCTCCATGATACGATGTCGTATTTCGCCCCCGCGGTGATAATTCGGACCCCTGAAGGCCCCTGACCCCTCAGTATCAAGCAGAAACAATTGTGCAACCTCTCGTGGCATTTCAACGTGCATTTACGAACTGGGTGCTCATTTGACCGAGAAGTTGGCTACAGCTTATGCGGGTGCCTCCCAGCCGTCCACTCCAATGTCGTCCGTTGTATGTAACGTCAATAACCCAGGAGTCCAAACAGCCCCCATCTAGGATATTGTGAGAAAGGGAGCAAGACGGAGACTCTGCAAGATAAAGCATGCACCTCCCGGTATTTGTGGTCAGTTATGGGCACTCGCAATCGGAATTTCGTCGATGATATTCAGAGTCGACTGTCATTGTCCACATTCGTCTCTATTCTGGGCGTTCTTGTCAACTCGCTCTCGTTGTCTTTCAGCGCGTATCCTCTCGTGTCGATAATACTGTGTCATCCAGTCCTCGGTTCCAACATTGTTTTGAGAAGATGAAGATTCTCTCAGTGACCCTGTTGACCTGGGCTGTGGTAGCTACCTTCGGAGCTGTCGCCGAAAATCCATTTCGATACGTCCAAGGCAACGAGATACCGCGTATGAATGGCAAGGAATCAAGCAATGAGGATGGCGGCTTGTCCGACGATGGAAAGGGAGACCACAGCGATAGTGATGGAAAGGAGGACCACACGTCGCACCACGATTCTGGAGACAAAACATTTCCAGCTACCATGACTGTCTCTCCCTGTCTGGGCCCCGAGCCAGACTGTCCCGGCCCAGGTTTCCCTACTACAGTGATCACATCCTTGCCTGTGGGCAGCACGCCACTCGAGTCTGTGTCTTCAGGCTCCCCTGGAACGACGACTCCTGGAGAAACCCCATTTCCTCTGCCGACATTCACAATGTCGTTCTTTTCGCCCTTGCCTCCCCCCTCAGGCACCCTGGGATCCAACACGTCAGCAAACGCAGGGACGCTCGTGTCAAGTTCCTCAATGTCTGGGCAAAGTGCGTCACAACTTGCGTGTACCGGTTGCACTTCCGCCGTTCGCCAGATTGAAACCCAGTCTATAGATGGAAGTCATGCAAGTACTATAACATCAGCTTCGACCTCTGGCACAGTGGTTTCGACTGCGACGCCGTCGTCCGTGCCGTCCATCATCACCAACGACGCTACACAACTCCGACAAGCACGATTCGGTTTCCCTTTGGTCCTCGCGGTCCCTGCCGTCACATATGTGCTATGGAAAACTGGCTGTTGAGGCCTGTGCGGAGGCCTCGCCCCTTATTGTTCTCTCTCGCCCTGTTGGGTTATTGTTATCCTTGTGTGATGCAAATTACAAAAGGCAACCATCTATGATATCGCTTCCATGGGCATAACGCCGTGTCCTAGCTGTGCCTGTATTCTGCCAGCAAAGATCGTCTCGAGGTGTTTGGGGGCATGATATATATACCTAGGTAGACATACTAAGGCAGTCCGATGATACATCTGATCTATCCGGTCGTGATGCGCAGCCAGCGGGCAAACTTGAGAGAACTAGTTACGAAAATTACCTATCATAACGCCCACCGCAAGGACCAACCAGCAAGAAATGAGCCTGCATGTGTTCATGGTGAACGTGAGAGTGACTTAATGCTCAATAATCAATGGACTCCTGACGTATAATACAAATCTCGCTATGATACCAAATAGTTACAGGGAAATAAAGACTGCGCAAAAATGCCGAATGATGACCAACGCATGCTAAAAACCGCACGTTGCACCACCGAGCTCATTCAGCTTTGCTTGGTCGGCGCCGAGGAGAGTATTCGCGATCTGGTGGACATATTTCTTGTCTCCCGTACCAAATATTCGAAGATCCGAGATGTTCACGGACTGTTCTCCGCTGTTGTAGCACCTGAGGGTAGCCCCGGGGGAGGAGTATTTCTGCTCTGGAAGACGGGCGTTGTCAGCATACCGGCAGAGAGGATGGGCCGGTACGATGGGTACTCACTGCATGCTTGAATGTTGGACCCCTGGGCGCCGCACCCGGTGATGCCGCATTGGACCATATACTCAATGTGCTTCTCGGCACACGGATGGCTCTTGCCGGCACACTCGTTACTGGAACCCTTGACCTGAAACAGGCCGCAACTTATGCCCCCGTCGCCACATACGCGGCAGGTGTTGCCCTGTGACTCCCTACGCATCGTGTCGCGTTAGCAGCTAACGCGTAAAACGACATAACCGCCTATGGGGATATGGATGTATATGTATGCATATGTGTATGTGTGTGTGTATACTAACTGGATCATCATAGCAGTCGCCAGCGCCGGGTTGACGCCGGCATTTTGACTCTGAGTCTTGATGGCATTCTCCATTTGCGTGATCTCCGTGTCGGTGTCGCCTTGGGCCTTGAACGAGGGCTTCCACTTGTTGAACAGCTCTTCGAAAGACAGCCAGTCGTTTTCGTCCGGGAAATCTGAGCCGTACCAACACTTTGGCTGGACCTTTCGGGATTCGACGGCCAAGGCGCTGACGCCTAGCGCTCCTATCAGCAGTGGTAACACAGGGTATTGGCCACGCATGATGTGACTCCTGGGTCTGGTCGTTTATTTTGTGTGTTCGTGTGAGGGTACCGTTCCTAGGGGTAGCGCCGACTGGTTTCTGGTGAGGTGCTGATAGACTCTTGTGCTCCAGCCCTACCAGAGCAAGCTTTGCCGGGGCCACAGCTTGTTTTATATCGTGATCTTGCCACGGAGCCGGTCTGGCCAGCAGCACGAGAATGACATGGCCCGGCGTTTGGCAGCGTCCGCCGTGTGCCTGGCTGACCCACCTCAGGATCCTACGGCGATCTTGGGGATCCTGCGCGCTGCCAGTGTCGGCTTGAAGACGGGCTTCACCACATAGGTAGTAATAATGACTCGGTAGACCGTTAGCCTAACATGATGCGAAGACACCTACATATGAAGCCTAAATCCTACACTAACACACGGCAAAGCCATCTGACAGGATCAGCTAGCATGACGTCGATGTGCGGGACAGGGGTCCAGGGGTCTGAGGCGTGACGCGCGAAGGAGTCAGCCTCAGACGGTGCTCCTTTGTTGGGCATGGCATCAGCCCCAGCCAGCTCCCGAGAGGAACGGGATACGTTTCCTCAGGACTGCCGCCCACGGCAACGCGGACGCACGGGGGAGAAAATAGACATGCGGTACCCGCAAAATGCACAACCAAGTGAGATGACGAAAGCCGTGTCGTTTAGTATTCATACGCCAGATCCTCCGGGATGCGGTGGAGCCGAGGACAACCGTGGTGACTGGCTGGAGACAGCAGGAAGATACACGCGTACCTTAATGCTATGCTATTGCGAGTTGATCTGTCGAATCCCCAGAGTGGTTGTGGTTGTGGTTGCGGTTGGGGACTCATCTATTAGGTATGAGAAAGACACGCATCATAAACGGAGGTGTACTTCTAAGTTAGAAGAAAACTAATCACCTGATCTATCTCATGACCAGGTGTATGATCCGATCGTATGGGTCTCAATAAATGCGTAGATGACTTCCATTCCACGACAGGACGCACCGAGTTTGGGTACAGTTTGGCTGCTATGACACACATCTATCGTCAACGGTGAGAGCTGAGGAGTACGAGCCCACGATGCGAAGCTCACCTGTGACCTTATTACGAAGTAGCGGCTTCCAAAATTATCTCGGGCGGGGCGGGATGGGCCGAGAGGAAGAGTCTAACTAGGTTAGGTAAATCACGGTCTCAGCTAAAGTCTACCTAGGTAATAGGTAGGTAAGGTAAGTATCTAGGTAAATACCTAACCATCTACATATCCATAGATGTACCAGCAGAAGGCACATACCTAGGTACCTTAAGTATATATCAATGATACCTAGGTAGTTACCTACCTAGGTACCTGGAGTAGATCCAGTCAAGAATATTCGAGGCAGGTGTATTGGCATTCATTACCATTAAGTATTCAATTTCAATATTCTGTACTCCGGACCCTACCAACCCAAGCGTGTGGGCTAAGGCGGACCCCACCAGCTCCAGAAGCAAGCCGGCAGAGAGAATAAGATGCCCATGAAGAATGATTCTCTTCATCGGCGCAGTGGCAGAGTGGTCTAATGCGCAAGACTAGAACATCTGGATCTTCCCCGATAATTCCTGAGATTATCCTAGATATTTGATATCTTGTTCCTTCGGGAGCGTCTGTTCGAATCAGGCCTGCGTCGTACTTAAGAGCTAATCAGCAACCATGTGATGGCAATAATATTTTCCACCACATGTGTTTTTATTTCTGTCTCTGCTGTCTCTTTTGTCTGTTCCCTTTTTTGCCCTGCCCCCCCACTTTCAACGCTCCATGAGCGAAAGGTGGAAAATCACCACCGTCTATTTTGCTGGCCATTCCTCACATTGACCTATCTATCATATCACATCAGTCATTTGAGGGGGTATCAAGAAGATGTCTCCTTCGCAAAACGTCCTACGAAGTGCTTAGTGGACAATACCCGGACACCTACCTACGACGCGAAAGATTATACGAGTATCCCTGGAAACACACCCCTTCCAGTTCGTACAGGCACGCGGCTTTGGTCTTGAGTGAGGAAGCGTCCTATTACAGACTCGATTGGTCGTTGCCTGTACATGAAGAGGGTGGTGATTACGATAATCCCTAGAACAGCGGCTCCTCCCTGGAGCTCAGCCTTCTTTTCGCCCGTGAACAGGCCGGATACCGTGTCCGAGATCTTGGTCGTGGTAATATAATATGGTGTGCGACGCCGGCGCCTGGAAACGATACTATTTGAGCACTGCGGCCGCTGCAAGGTGATCAAGTAACTGGAGTTTGTACAGAGCTCAAGCATACTCTGGAATTGCTCCATGATAACCTTTACGGGCAAGTGCTGCTGCCGGATCTGCTCCGTCACGGTTTCGGTTTTGCAGTACGAGGCCATCATGGCTCACACTCATATCACTCACAGGTGATCTCGGAGGGTAGATACATCGATAAGACAGCGCCAACATTACACGTCTCGAGAAGTGCGTCTTCGAGCGCGTGATTCACGCCGCCGATGAATAGCCTCGCTGGTCCGGGCAGGATATCCAGACAACCTGGTATCGAGTATAATATCGGACTCAAGTGCGTACCTAGGTATTATGTCCTCGACATCCCACCCCTGAAATAATATCGATGAATGGGATCATAGGTACCTACTTCACACAAACATACCTACATAAGTAGGTATGTACTTAAGTAGGTACCTTTAAATTGGATGTTCGCATTGCATTCTGTTAGGTGGTGGCTGGCTCACGCAAAATTGAAGATACCTAAGTACGTACATATATATATACGTACCTAGGTAGATTTATCGATAATACAAGGGGTTCATCTCATCTCATCTGGCCTCGGCCGACCTTTATCCACAAACATCCATAGGCATGCGATAATGACCAATGGTCAACAGTCACACACAACCTGGCATTACATGTAAATATAAATGAATAATACCTCGGTATTTACTTCAACCTGTCAAGGGGAATAAAACCGCCCTTCTCACCCTTGACTCGCTACCCTTCCAGGTTACTCGCTACTTTCTACAATGCCTCGGCGAGCCCCGAGATCCCACCCCGAGCCCGAGTGATAAAAAGGTTAGGGCTGGCTGACCTTCGGTTCACAAGTTTAATAAGACTCTGGCTAGACGAGTCGACGGCGACACCCCCATAACTCCAAACGACGGTTGTCCCCGTTCCAACTATCTTAACCTAGCAGCCTCGGTAGGCAAAGGTAGCAGTCAGGAGCCGGCCGCCCCCAGTCCTCCCACCCCCTAGGTACTCTCTTCCAGGTTGCTTTTCGGGCCTATGATTTTTCGAAGTAGCTAGCCTGATCGCCGCATGGGGTGTCTGGCTGTCTTTAACCAAGACCGGATCGATTTGCTGGGGTCGTATCTCTGGCCGCCACCAGCTCGCTGCCCGAGAAGGCAATCCAGCCGCACCGTAGCTGCATAGTCGCGTCCGGAGCTGATAAGGGTGGGCGATGTGGATGCATTATCCCATCCCATTTGTTGCTGAATGCTTTCTCTGCTCTTTTCTCTGCTCTTTTCTCTGCTCTTGAGTCTTGATAGACCGGCCTCCATTCCTTGAGCCTTCAGCCCATGCAAGTCAACATCATCTGACAAGTCCGAACCCTCGTCGCCAGTTTATAATCTAGGGCACCCCCTAATAAACTGCTCAGCTGCTTTTACTCCCCCTTCCGCTCGGCTTCCTCGCGCCTTGGACCCCTTAAACCCTTTGCACCTTTGCGCCACTTGCTAGTGATACTGTAGCGTATATTATTTCTTCTTGCGTTCATTTTTTCTTCATACCGACACAACCCGCCTTCGGACCTTGTCGTCGTCCGCCGGGCCCCTCGCGCGTGTGTCCGTGTACGTGCCTGCGAGTGTGAACAACCTTTCTACTGGCGAATTTCGATACGACCTGTCAGGAAAACGCCGGCTTCACCTATCTTCCAAAGAGCCTCTCCGTGTGCACACCTCCCTTATTTTCTTAGGAGAAAATATAATTATCGGTTTTTATTCTTTTAGTATTTTAGACCGGCGAATTCGCGCGGGCCCTATTAGGCGACAGAAGATCCGCCAGCAAATATGGGCTGGGTTCATAAAGGCAATGCCTGGGTTGCGAGGAGCTTCGCCGGGCGCTATTTCAAGCTCGAAGGCTCTGGACATGTATGATCGATCGCATCCCCCGACATAATCAATCATGATCGCTGACGAGCTTGTTCGCAATAGCCCAGGGAACGCCAAGGCTCTTACTTTTTTACCGAGATTCGCGCTGGGCTCGCAGCGTTTTTTGCCATGGCATATATCATAGCCGTCAACGCCAGCATCGTTAGTGATACTGGAGGTGAGTCGTGCCAGGAGGCTTAATATGAGCGCCGCATCGAGGCTGACAGTCGAAAGGCCCCTGTATATGCAACGGCGGTCCCGATGACCCCATCTGCGACGTCAACGATGAGTATCTTTTGTGTGTAGCCGAGGTCAAGAGAGATCTCGTGACCGCAACCGCCGCCATATCCGCCTTGTCGTCGTTCTGCATGGGCTTGTTTGCCAACTTGTGAGCACCCCTATCTCGCTTCCTGACCCTCGTGATTTCACCTTTTGCCGTGACGTCAAGTCCGAACATTACCCAGTCTAACACGGTATGCAGGCCTGTTTCTCTGGCCCCTGGGATGGGCCTGAACGCCTACTTTGCGTACACTGTTGTTGGATACCACGGTACTGGAACCGTCCCGTATGCTGTCGCCCTTACTGCCATCTTCGTCGAGGGCTGGATATTCTTTGCCCTCGCCCTCTTCGGCATGCGGCAATGGCTAGCTCGTGCAATCCCTCATTCTATCAAACTAGCCACGTCGGTCGGCATCGGTCTCTTCCTGACTATTATTGGCTTTACGTACAGGTATGCGAGATAACGTTACGCCGTGCGAGACCTTCAGCATATGCTTCTCGAGACGCGCTGCATTCTTTGCTTCCCCTTTTTATCCCCGTCATCAACACGGTGCCACCCTCAAGATGGCTCCAAGAGCGATAGGCCGAGATTAGACATAGAATGCTGACAGTGTATAGTGAGGGTATCGGGCTTTTGCAAGGCGCCACCTCTACCCCCCTTGTCCTTGCCGGCTGCCCGGAGGACGGAATGGACCCGGAGACTGGGCTATGCTTGGAGAGTACGAAGATGCGAAATCCCACCATGTGGATTGGCATATTCTGCGGTGGTGTTCTAACGGTGATGCTGATGATGTACCGCGTTAAAGGCGCCATCATCGCCGGTATCCTCCTTGTTAGCATCATCTCGTGGCCGCGCACGACTTCCGTCACCTATTTCCCGTATACCGCCGTCGGAAATGACTCGTTCGACTTTTTCAAACAGGTCGTCGATTTCCACAAGATCTCCAAGACCTTGACGGTGCAGCAATGGGACATTTCCCAATATGGAGGCGAATTCGGCCTGGCTTTGATTACGTTCCTATATGTGGATATCCTCGACACTACTGGTACTCTATGGTGCGTATAGAGTACCCCTTTCCCCGGCCTTGGCTCCCGTCAGCCTTGTAACAATCTCTTATCATCATATGCTAATCTGCTTTGTAGTACGTAAAGTTGCCTCGGAGCGCTCGCCGAAGCCTCCAGCCCCCGTCTCCTTATCACGCGCCGGTGTTATCTATGACTGGGGGCAATCCTTCATGTGCTTTAGATTGCTAACGGTCAACAGACTCGATGGCCCGTTTCGCGAAAGTGATGGATCCCGTGACTGAGGACTTCGAAGGCTCAACACTCGCCTACATGGTTGACGCCATCAGCATATCGATCGGGTCTCTACTCGGCTGCCCGCCGGTGACTGCCTTCGTCGAGTCCGGCGCGGGTATATCTGAAGGTGGTAGGACCGGCCTCACCTCGATGACGACGGGAATCTGCTTCTTCATCTCCATTTTCTTCGCCCCCATCTTCGCGTCCATCCCGCCCTGGGCGACCGGTTGCGTGCTCGTGCTCGTGGGCTCGATGATGATGCCGGCCGTCACGGAGATCAACTGGAAGTATGTGGGCGATGCCGTGCCGGCGTTCCTCACCATCTGCCTGATGCCCTTCACCTACAGCATCGCAGACGGTCTCATCGGCGGCATCTGTCTGTATATCACCATCAACACTCTGGCTTGGTTGATTGAGAAAGCGTCCGGGGGCCGAATAGTACCCGCGAACAAGGCCGAAAAAGACCCGTGGACCTGGCGGATGACCGGGGGAATATTACCACCCGTAAGCAACACCCGATACTGACTTTTCATTACACCCGTCCTTTTCCTCCGCTTTCCCCACAGAGGCATGTTGTCTATGCGAGTGCTGCCTCAGTGATGCCTCATCTTCCCCCCCTCCACCCAAAAGACATCGGCTGTCGAACTCGACTTTAGCCCCGCTACTTTCCTCGTGCTACTTACTGACCGGCATCTCGCAGTGGATGATGCGCCTGACCAGAGGCAAGAAAGATTTCTGGCGGCCGGATCCGGTGCCTGTCACGGAATCGGGCCCGGATGGAGCTGGCGTGGCGACGAAGGCGAATTCAGAAGACTCAGCCGCAAAGGGCGAGCCCGCTGTGGCCCCCGAACAGGTCCAGGAAAAGAGGGATTGAGGATGGCTTGAAGAGCATCTAACCAAGCCCGGCTGTTACCTTCGCATGCCGGCGTCACCGGTCTTCTTCATGATGATGCCGGTTCACGGAGAACATCTTGTATAAAAACTCTAGGACCATTGCATCGATTACTGCTGGCTGTGGACGTTGGATTTCCGGCGTGTCATGTCATGTCACGAGATGAACACGAGGTGCGACGACGCAAGTGAGGGTAACGTTGGACGAATCGACACTCGTCCTGTTGCAATGGGCGCATTCACGTGCGGCAGTCATTTCCTAACATAACTAGGCATGTAAGACTTAAGTGATACCCGAGGGCCACGTGTTTGGGCATTACTACGCTGTTTGTATTTCATATCTGAATTTCTCTCTGCCTACATGATCCGATGCATCCCCACTCGAGGAGACTAATAATAACCAAACCGGGCAACAACATCACCTTCTCGAACCAGCGCCACGAACGGACCTGGGAGGTGGCTCCCGTGTGCATGTTACGCGTCCTACGTAGTATTATCACCAAGGCGCGATGCTGAACAAGAGCTGGTATCTACAAAAAGCAATAAAAATCAAGCCCGAGAGGTGGTCCTTCTATCTACCACGCACATCGGTTTCCCCAACGCCAGGTTTGGTGCGCCTAGAACCAGATTAAGTTTGGCAAACGCGCTCTGCCTTCTTCAAGCCCAAAGGAAAGTCCATCGTGCGTCGATACGCCATCGAGGATGATGATATGTTCATACACCCATTGTGAAGTCATGCTCGATGCCGGGTGTTACACTGGCCATGAACTGCAGGGCAAACCTAGTCAGCAAAATACAAAGCCGGATCAGGATGGAGGACGTGCCTTCAGGAACACTACTAAATATTGGTCAACACGAATAGCCACTTCTTGGTCTTCTGCCTCGACCTCTTCCCAGTCATCATTGCTGGACTCAGCGGCGGCCTCGGCACTCTTTATGTCCAACTTGTTGATCTCATCGACCAAGCCTTCCATGGCCGCATCATTGCCGACTACTTTCCCCGCCTTCATCTTCTCGCGTCTGAGCTTCAAGGCGGCATCGGCGCGGTCCAACAGAGTCTTCATAACGGAAGCATGTTTGCAGGGGTGTACGCTGGCCATCTTGACATTGTTGGCAAAAAATGGGAAATCTTCCAAAGTAACGGTCTTGTCCTTGTAGTCGCCGACAATATCCTCCATCATGAGTTGGGGAGCTAGGGGCTGTCCTTCCGAATAACCAGACAGGTACAGGCGCGGGGTTCGGTAATACGGCGAGTACATGATGTAAAGCGTATACGTTCGGCGCGCACTATGAAATACAGCATGCTCAGAAATCAACTCATATGGTGTGCACGACGCGGGCAAAAATGCTTAGAAGAAGCATAACGGTCTGGCTTACCCGGTCTTCCTGTGCGCTTCAGGGTCTCGAATGATGGCCTCGTCATCGTCCTCGTCCTCCATATCCGGAATATCATCCTCATCGTCGAGTGTGTCTCCTACATTGCCGGCATCGTCAACAGTGCGGACATCTTTGGCTTTGAGCGGCTGCGAGCTACTCAGGCCACCGGTGCGCAGCCAGCCGTCGTCATCGGGGTCACCCTTGGATTTGAAGTCATCGCCGTCGCCAACGACAGCTTCCTCATGGCCAGCATCCCCGGCAAAGTCATCGTCTAGTCGACGGTTGCAGGGAACATTACGTGTGACGAGGAACTGTTTTCCGTTGGGTAGATAGCTGACGCGCCTGGAATCGGAATCGGCATCGGCCCAAGACCAAGTAGGGAACTTGAAGACGAGGTAATCGCCAGCAGCTACGAACTCCTCAGGTGTGATCTGTCCGGTTTTTCGAAAGGTCGACGTATGGCTCACGGGCGTATACCTGTCCCGGATCGTGTTGACAGTAGAGTACAAGATATTCATGTCGGGCGCGCTGATTGGGAATGAGTTCGGAGTTGTTGTTGGGAAGGCTCCAGCTGCAGCATGCGCAAAGGGCGGGGACAAAGAGATGCTGATTAGGGAGGAGTGGTAAATGCGTTGTGGATGTTGAGAGCGTGCGTATTGACTTAGATTCTCGTAGGGAGATAGGCGGACAGGCGGATAGGCGACCTGAGCCAGAGGGTGAAATGAAGCAAGACAAGAAAGTGGAAGTAATCTGGAAGAGAGAGCTTTCGGATGATGTAGGTTAGGTAAATGGGTATGTCCGATGACACCTCGAGCATTGCATACCTAGGTACCTCCACCTACCTCAACCTAGGTGTACCTACGGTTACGGAACAGAGGTTATGGCAGCATCTAGGGGCAAGTCATTAGGTTAGGTCTTATCAGCTGCCCCTCCACTTATCTTATCAGTTATCTTCGTAGGGGCAGTCACGCCTCCGCAGGTCCACCGGCCCCTCTCAGCACAGCCACACACTTCTTTCTGCAAGCCACTCATAGGGCTTGAAGCGAATAGCCTGTACACACATTTTCAATCAATTTCCTCTCCGAATTTGTTGATCAACCGTACCGTAACAATTCGCCCATCTTCGACTTGAAGCCACTTTCCACCCAAAGCATACCAGGTAAGAGAACATTTCGCTCAGATTCTGCAGCCAAATACTGTCCACGAGGAAACAGAGACTCCGTTACTGACCACATTTTCACAACTGCAGTCTTTCCATCAAGATGAGTGCGTCCATCCAGCGAAGTCCATCCCCGAGAGCCATTCTAACATGATGGAACTACAGCCAAGGGAACAAGCAGCTTCGGAAAGCGTCACAATAAGACGCACACTCTGTGCCGACGATGTGGTGAGTTATTCCGAGCCCCTCCCGAGCGAAATCACGAACGACCGATGAGCGCGACACCCGACTGCTTAATTACCCTTCCATGTATTCTTGCGCCCACGACCCCGATACCCCGACTAATTCGCATGTGTTAGGACGCCGCTCTCTCCACATTCAGAAGCACACCTGCGCCTCTTGCGGATACCCAGCTGCTAAGACTCGAAAGTGTATGTTACGGCCCCCCATTCGTCGAAACAGGTGATGAGAGATGATGTTACAACCCATGCCCACGGGAACTTGGACTGATGCGAACTATGACAGACAACTGGAGCGAGAAGGCCAAGCGCAGAAAGACCTCCGGCACTGGACGTATGCGATACCTGAAGGACGTTACCCGCAGATTCAAGAATGGTTTCCAGACCGGTGTCCCCGCCAACACGAGAGCCGCCGCTCTGAAATAGATGTCTTGAGAGAGAGGAGTTGGTGGACGTGAGATATCAGTTGCGTGCGAGGACGGGAAAAGGTGTTTCTCTGGCTTTAGGAACGGTTCGTTATGGATTCGCCACATCTCCGTGATTAGGAGACACGTTATGGTAGCACTTCGGTTAAGGAAAACTGCAACATAATCAATCCTACGACCTCAGCATCGGTCTTGCGTGGCAAAATGTGTACTGGCCATGACATGACGATTTCGGTAGCAACATGAGAGTTTCTACCATCACCTATTGGGTCTTTGAGTCTTCCGGGGCGCGAACCGTGCTCCCGGGTGCCGCCAATGTCACTTGTCTACACTATATACACTACCATATCAGGAAACACGTCGGGCTCATTGTCCCCGTTCGAACACGCGAACGCCGCCGTCACCAGCTACGAAATATAATAGCTCTCGGTCCTCTTGCCTTAGATCTACTTCACCAGCCTCTGGCCCGGTCGTGATCCTCAGCACACCGCTCACGTCTCTTGCGGTACCGGTATCAAGCATTCGTAGACTCATGACGAGACGGGCGTCGTGTGCCAGAGTCAAGGCAAAGGCGGCGTGCTCCTTTTCCAAAGTGGTTGACTGTGACGATACCAATGGGTCGTCGGCTGAGACGGTTATAATGGAAGAATGCACTTGCTATTGAAGCGCAGATGATTAATGTACACTGCCACTGATGTTATAGCGATGTAGTATATTTGGACCTGCTTACCTCGCGCATGTCAAGAAGCGTATCCCGAAGTGTTAGGCTCGATATCTCTCCTGCCGAGGCGGCCAGGAGCAGATCAGGTTGGTCCATGATCAGGACAGTCTTGGAGGCCGGAATGGTGTATTTCGTTTGTGCTACAGCATCTTCTAGTTCCTTACGCAAGGCGGACAATGTAGCAGCGGGCAACGTCCGGTGCCAAGGTTGGTCGCCGGTCGAACGGTATGCACGATGGGACGGGGCGGCATAGAAAAGACCAGTGAGCGCATCGAGGAAGACGAATCTGCCTCTTTTCGCGGCAGCGTCAAGATCGAGACCCAGCCTGCCCAGGCCATCCCTCCAGAAGGCATAGTCTCTTAGGAAACTCACCAAGACGACGCGGACATGGCATGTGTCGGCTAGGTCGGCTACCGACGCGTCTGGGGTTGTGGTGGCAGTGGGAGTGTCGGCGAGGAGAGAGTAGAGGCAGCGATGGAGGAGCCAATTGGCGGTCGACCCCAAGACTCCACTCAATAGGAGGAGAGAAGTCTCTGGGGGCAGGCGGAGGTAGGGCTCGAGCAAGGGTGGGATGCGGGACGCCATGAGTCGGACAAGTCTCCTCGGCTGATACAGCGGTCAGTACATCACTGACTCGACGGCGGCGGTGGAGGCAGGAGGGTGCATGATCTCAAGACGCCAGGTTATTTATGATCTGGCTGTCTATCATGTGGCCGTGATACGGGGGACATGGGAACATGGAAACATGGAATGGCAGGAAGCAGGCGGAAGGATTGGCGGTACGGAGCCCGAGTAGAGTAAAGACGATCACGGCCCACTTACTCGTAGTATTATGCCCAAGATCGAAGGCGGGATAAGCGCGGTGTTAGGGTGTGTCAAGAGACTGGATAAGAAGCCCGGACAGCTTGGTTTGTATGCAGCAGTCCAAGTGAGTTCGTTTCCAGTCTGTAGAATATTAAAATACTGGAAGTACTTCAAGGATGTACCTGTGTATTTTTTTTTCTTGGACAAAAATCCAATGTGTGGGCAGAAATTTAGACTACAGCAGGCCTGGCAGGTTCCAATCGACCTCATCCCATGCATTCAATATGGTAAATGGTAACAAGGATCTGTGGAGCATCACGGTTGTTTCCCAGTACCTTTGTTAGTACATGTAATACCTAGGTATCTATCTCTCCATCCAGTTGCCAACAAACAGCCTTGGAGTACTGGGCTCTGTATGATGCCGTCATAATGCATCCCAGTGTCTTATGTAGGAAACGTTATTTATAAGCCTCCAAGGTTCTCTCTTATCGGTTCTATCTCTATTCCTCTAGTAGAAGGACCCTGGATATATACTTATGTACTTATGTACTTATGTACCTATAAAAATCCACCACCCCAAAAGGAAGACGACCTCTCCCCACTCCATATGGGGAATGGAGAAGATCTCCTGCTACTTTCACGTGCTGCTTGTCCCGGGTTAGTAGATTCAATGGATTGACTACCTAGATACCTGTCTTCTAAGACAGTATGGCATATGTGGATTCCAGCCTTTAGGGTATACCTACATGTATGTCACTTTTAGGTATCAAATGCTGCAATGGCACTTCGGATCGATGGCTCTAACTTACTCTGGAGAGCGATCTAGGTATCTATTTTCAAGTTCCCTTTGTTTTGTATTTTGACATTTCATGTTAAAAGGAGGGTGTCCGTCCGAAGATGATGCCACCAACAAACCCACATTGGACAAGCAACGTTGAGGCTCCTGGTAGGTACCTAGGTATTGAAATAAAGAGGATCCGCTAGATGTGACAATAGTTACATTTGACCATGTGACGATTCTCGTTTATCACCGCCTGACTTGCACCCTTCCCACCTCTAATATTTCATTGGTCTGCGCCTAGTCCCTATGTCTTGTCCTTCCCCCCATCTATCCACCACCACCACGACCACCACCACTACCACCACTACCACCACTACCCCCTAGTACTAGTATAACGGGTCCGAGATCATCACCGCCGTTGTTATCAGCATCTTCAATATACCAGGTACATGTATGTATGCCACCCGATCCCAGAAACAGATCCAATGTACTCTGATACTCCATACATCACGCACAGCAACGCAACTTAGACAGATGGATACTTAGTCTATGTATGTGCCCGAGCACGTATAATATTCCCTATTCCTCTTCTTGACCCCTCGCGTCTCCGTCCCTCGCTCCTCTCAACACCTCGTTATGATGGACTCTGTATAGTAGTAGTCCTAGCCCTCTTCTCCTTATCACTACCGTCGCGTCTCTGGCCAGTCTAGAAGCTTATAAGTTAGTGGTTCCCGCCTTCTCCAACCCACTCGACACCCAGGCGATTGTTTCAATGTTGTCTACCTAGAGGCAGTCTAGATTCTTTGGCAGTCCACTTTTGGCCAACGGCATCTGCGTCCAGCACGTCTTGACTCTTCACCCAACCTAATAGTCCTCTCGGATATCCTAGGCTGCCACGGTCTCGGTCCGTTGTCAGCAGACTTGACTGATAGGTATCTAGTATCTATCTATCTATCTATCTAGGTAGGTGAATACCCAGGTAGCTGACACGCGAGATTCCCGCAGCCTCAAGTGCCCGGCCGTTTCATGATATCCATCTGGCTCAGATAATGCCGGCACTTTAGGCTGCCCGCCCATTGCCTTTGCCCCTAAATCAAGCCATCTAATTGTCTACCTACCTGGTAGCCACCACGCCTCCTGACTACCTACCTACCTACTACCCACCACCTAACACCTGCCACCTGCCACCTGTCTACAAGTACCAACCTTGGAAGTAAGTATACTCAGGTAGACTAATTAGATCTAGGTACTTATAACAGTGCTACAAGCTACTTATGTAGGTAGTACCTACATAGCATAGTACCTAGGTAGGTAGTATGGATGTGTTATCATCAGTCCCCCGGCTGTCATTGCCTCTTCACATGTGTAGTTCACAGCCTTTTCCCACTTACTCCCCACAAGCACGTTCGGCCCCGCGTACCTGACTTTAACGTTGCATCTTTTGACACACGACTAACGCAACCGCTGGCAGCTGGAGCTCTGGAGGGAAGGGGAACCCTTGGGGTATCTCCTGGATCGTTTGGTTTAATAAAACCTCCCCCATTCCGCGCTGGCCTCTCTTTCAGGTCACCATCTGGGATTCTACTTCCATTCAGACCTCTACCTATACCTATATCTATACGCGTACCTCCGCCTCCACCTACGCCTATACTTATCCCTTTACCTAAGTCGGCACCTATATCCATCACTTCAACTTAACAACGATATCACAGGGCATTTCTCTACTCTCAGTTGAATGTATATTCCTATAGTACTGTTCGTTGGCGAAACCCGGAACTGAAATCATCGAACCTACATCCCAGCCGTCTCCTGCGGATCTGCAACTATCTTACACAATGTCAGACCAAGGTGCACGGGGGCCGTGGCGCCCATGGGGCGTGTCCTCGAGGAAAAGAAATGATGGCTCCGGTGACAGACGTGCTGAGAAGCAGGGAAGGCCGACGTGGAATATGGGCATGTTGAATGACAAGGAAACAATCGAAGTCCCAGGTAGATCAATCCCACAAGCTACTTGGGGCGATTTTCATCCGTGTTGACACCCTTTCTAGGTTCCGTGTTGCTCCTTGCCCAAGATCGGAATGAGCCATTGGGTCTTCGTAACGCGCCAGCTCGGACTTCTCACTCCTCACTACCTACTGGCTACGTGCAGGAGTTGCCTCCGACACCAGCGGAGCCGGAAGATGACAAGAAAAAGACCAAGGACGGTCAGATCATTCTCGATCCGCAGCCGGATGATTCCCACAATGACCCGTTGAACTGGCCTGCGTGGCGCCGAGATTCTGCTCTGCTTTCCCTCGGCCTCTACTGCATGGTAGGCGGTGGTATCACCCCGATCATTGCAGCAGGCTTCACTGATGTTGCTGAAGGTGCGCCAACTAGCCCGCCATGTATGCTCGCCATTTACATGGAACTGACGATGATGCTGTTCTAGCCTACAATATTGACGTAGCTGAGGTTTCGCTGACGACGGGGCTGTACAGTGAGTTTCCGCCTCTCTATCTCGTTGGCATTCTTTCACATTGATTATATACAATTCTGTGATCGTCCTCGCTGACCACTGGGCTTCCACTCTCCAGTGACCGGGTTGGGCATTGGCTGTGTCATATTCTCACCCACTGCCATCCTTTACGGCAAGCGGCCTGTGTATCTCTTCAGCTCCATCCTTTTTATTCTGTCCGCTGTGTGGTGTGCCATGTCTCCAAATTTCACGTCACTCATCCTAGCAAGGATATTTCAGGGGATCGCAGTAAGTCCCGTGGAATGCTTACCTTCAGCAACTATTGCCGAAATTTTCTTTCTTCATGAGAGGGCATTTCGAATTGGTATCTACACCTTGTTGCTGCTCGGTGGCAAGAACTTGGTGCCTCTCGTCAGTGCTGTCGTCATCGAGAGTCTCGGATGGCGATGGGTATTCTGGTAAGTCGAGTTCAGGAGGAATAAGTACTCGATCATCAGGATGTTTCTGGCTCACCTATCCTGTAGGATCGTTGCGATAGTTGTCGGGTTTTGCGGCGCACTCTTATTCCTTCTCGTCCCCGAGACCTTCTGGGATAGATCTCCGATTCCTAGAAAACGTAAACATCCAAAGCGGCCGAGCTTGTTCAGTAGAAGGTCCTCCGCGCGTACATTTATCCCCGGCCTGTCCGCGGCCCACGATACTGCTACCAACGCGGGCGAGCAGAGGGCAGGTGTATCGGAGGCCAAAGCTACCGAAGATCATCACCAGAAGGAAGCAGGTCATTCTACGCCGCACCGAAACAAGAACATTCACGTCGGCTTTGCACCGGATGTGGAGGAGAAGTTACATACAGGAAATGAATCGAAATCAGTCGACCCAATACCTTCCCTTGAAAGCACGGACGACAAAGCAATACTGCCAGCCGGCACAACTGCCCATGCTGGGAACAATGGCGAAGAGGTGTCTGCGCGTCCTCATTTCAGCAGGTCGCGGTCGAGCCGGAGTGCTCTGTCGGTTCCAGAATCACGTAATCCCGACGCGTTAACACACAACGGGCCATCAAATGCAGGCTACTTTGATGCAGAATCGCAGAGGAATCAGCATATCGGCCCTGTGGGTTCGGATACGGAAAGTGAGAAAATATCCCTCTCCAACCTCGCTACCGTCACGAGAGGTCAGGCGTATACCCATGCCTTACGGGAGGCGCCCGCGAAATCCTTCAGGCAGCAGCTCAAACTACACCATGGACGTCTCAACCAAGATAAGTGGTGGAAGGCGGCAGTCCGACCGTTTATTCTGTTCTCGTACCCATCGGTTCTGTGGGCAGCTGTTACCTACTCGTGCTCGGTGGGTTGGCTGATTGTGATTTCCGAGTCGGTGGCCGTGATCTACAGAGAGGGCCATTACCATTTTAATGCACTGGCGACTGGTCTTGTCTACATCTCCCCTTTCATCGGGGGTGTCCTAGGCACGGCTGTGGCAGGGAAGGTCAGTGATGTCATCGTAAAGGCGATGTCACGAAGAAACGGTGGCCTCTACGAGCCGGAATTCCGGCTCGTGATGGCAGCACCGGTAGCAGTCACGACGGTGGTAGGTCTGATGGGATTTGGCTGGTCAGCCGATGTCAACGATCCTTGGATCGTGCCAACTATCTTCTTCGGGGTTGTCTCCTTCGGCTGCTCACTTGGCTCCACGACGGCCATCACCTTCTGCGTCGACAGCTATCGACAATATGCTGGAGAGGCTTTGGTAACACTCAACTTCAGCAAGAATATATTTCACGGCCTCGTCTTCAGTCTTTTCGTCACGGAATGGCTTACACACGACGGCTCGAAAACTGTCTTTATGTGGATCGGCATCATCCAACTCATCGCGCTTCTGTTTACGATTCCCATGTGGTACGTATTATAAACAGCCATTTATACTTTTTAAGTGCTCCAAAGGCTAACAGTATTGTCTAGTATGTTTGACCCGCTCGCTCTGTTTCGCATACAACCCCAATGATTGTCCAGTTATTGAGAGTATATCTTGTTGTGGGACGAATGACGTTCGAAACCATATCGCAACGCACACCCGGCCGCACTTGGATGAGAATGCTAACATTGTACAGACATATACGGCAAGAGAGCTCGAATGTGGACAGTGCGGAAAAACTTTATGGAGAAATTCTAAAGCTTTTGCGAGCTGGCTTGAACATGTTTCAGGGCGACTGGACAAAGCCGGTGGGCTTACAGGAGATGGCAAAGCGGATTTTCTGTTTCCAGGCATCTCGGTCATCTGCATAGTTCCGGGGTAAGACTGGCATTGGTTCTTCACATGGGAAGGGATATATGGTATCAGTGGATGTCAGTTTCAGTATTCGTGGGTACATTGGCGTTGTTGTAATCAATTGGGAAACAGAGAGAAATCAGCATGATTTGAATAGTCACGTCTGGTGCAAGCAGCCCGTCGTGTGATCGATTTGTTTTCACGGAATGGCTCCCTTTGGCATCCGTAATGTGTGCCTCTGAAACACTGTCTCTGGGTTTCTTTACGGACCGCTGATTGATGTAGATATTGCACCCACGTAATAAGTAGTATCATTGGAGATAAGACGATCCAGTAACAAGCAAAGGGATAATGCATACCAGCTGTGCCTCTGGAAGACAGGTACTGAAAATTTGGCGTGCCACAACGTGGGTTGACATACATAGAATTTGAGTTATCGCTGAAATTGGGACGTTTACGGAGTACGAAGTAAGTACCATTCCACCTTAATCATGGGTATCTTGGTACTGTTCGAACATTCAACATTTGACTATTGGAAGGTAGATTACCTAAGTCCATATTTACCTAAATGCATATCTGCTTATGTATATACTAAGTAGATATCTAGATGTATACATACCTAGGTACCTACCTGATATGTATTCCAGGGGCCGTATGACGTTATGCTCGCTTGCCTCAATTCTCGACGCGAATTCACCAGCTTTCGCAACCCGCCATATAATCATTGCATTCCACCACACCCGGCATCCCGTGTGTACCGGTATCAAGCCAATCGATTCTTTCAAACGTGCGTTGCCTTCAATGAATCTAGCTATGCAGTCAGCCAGTCGGGCGCTCCTTCGATCGGTGTCCGTGGCCAAGAGGAACTTTTCCTCGACTGCTCGCAATGCTGCAAGCAACCAGATATATGGCCCGTAAGTACCCTGCTTAGCTACCTCGACTGCGTGAGACTACCTAGGTACCTGCGCTGACCCAAAGAACCTCCTGGCCGCAGAGTCCGCCGCCCGGATGACTTTCATACCTACCTCCTCCTCTCGTCCTCCTCGCGCACGCCCCTCATCACCCTCTGGACCACTTCCTGGTGCGGCACCTGCCGCGTCGTCGCGCCCCTGCTGCGCTCCATCGTCGAGTCGGGCGTAGGCGAGGCCGAGGGCGGCGTCGGGCTTTGTAACGTCGAGTACGACGCCCCGGACATCATGGCCGACAACCTCGGCATGACCTATATGATCAATTCGATACCAACCATTCTCAGCTTCGACGCGGGCGAGGCCCAGACCATGACCAAGGTCACGGACGCGAAGAAGCTCGCCGATCGCGCGTTCCTCGAGGAGTGGGTCAGGAACGAGGCCAGGAGACAAGGTGGTCGGGGAGGCGGCGGTGGCACCGGTGGTGTTCTCAGGGGGTTGTTTGGGGGTTGGAGATAAAACAGATACGCCGAGAGAGGGTGAGCTGTGGTGGCTATCGGTTTGTGAGTAGGGCCGGTAGAGAAACTTGGGATAACTCCAGCCCTGCCGATCTCATCACGCTCGAGTGCGCGTCACATATGCCGGTCCTGCTCGACCGGTGTATTCGGGACCCCGCGAGGAGACATAGCTCGCCGTGAGGTCTAAACGCGTCACCATGAGGCATCGCGCTCACCCATGCGGTGTTTCTGGGCAGCCCATTACTATTCACCCATGATGATGTAATTAAGTACATAAGGCCGCCACCCAGTTCCAAGCTTCCATTTCCCCGTTCCCACAGCCATCGATAGATGTGGACGGGCTTGCTCACGCAGTGTAGAACACTTCTTCTACTTCTTGCCACCAGGCCGGATCACCGGACTCGCTGTTCTTCGCCCCGGGCACCATGCTCTAAGCCGGATTAGCCTCACTCCACGACCGCGTCCAACCAGGGTCATTGTTCTGCCGGACGGGCTTCTGCTTACCTCTTGGAACCCATCCGTCATGGCCCACCACTCCCGGACCTTGGGATTCTCGCGCATACGTTCCATATCGCCGGCGTAATCGTACCCGACATACTTGAACGTGGCAAAGAGGATACCCGTGCCCGGGTCGTGGAAGATGCTGTCTACAGCGAGCCAAGTATTCCGTGTCAGCCCGCAAACTCGACGACGACGCTCCGTGCACGCCAGTGAACTCCCCATCGGCGGGGAGGGGAGAGGTTTCCGCCATGGCTCGCGGGCCCCGGGAACTTACAGTCTTGGATATTGCAGACCCGGATCTGCTGCAACACTTCAGGCCAGACCGAGGCGTGCACCTCTTTGTACTTGTCTACGAATTCGGGCTTCAGCTTGACGATCTGCGCGACGCGTCGACCACTGTTCCGCTGTCTCGGGGGGTCATGACTGGACTCGAGTCGCGGTGGACTGGCCGGCGGCGGCGGAGATGTCGGCTTTGCCCACATGGCAAAGCGGGATCCCCTGACGGTGAATTCAAGGTCTAGGGCCTTCTTTTGGTACCCCTTCTAGAGAGCGAAGTCAACTGCTCTTTGGCGGTGTGGATATCTCCTTTACCTGGTTTTTCGAGAGATATCTGCACGCTCGTGGGTGGGGGGGGGTGGTATTCTACTGTGATGCCTCGGTCTCGCTCAAGCGTGTTGGTTGTGCGACCACAGATGTAGTGGGCGTGCTTGGATGGGTGTGCGTGATTTATTTCGTCCGACGAGTTGCTCTGTTATCATATACATACATAAATCTACCTACCTAGGTACCTAGGTAGGTAGTACGAAGTAGATACCTAGGTATGTTATGTACCTAGGTAGGTATGCAGCAGCAGCCAGCAGAGGATTGCGGGGTATGTGCTCAGGGCTCATTTTACAGGATGCTATCCATATATCTTATACGTACACACCCTCCATGCATACTCTGAATACCGTAAGGTATCCTTTTGTGACACCCCTTTCGTGAGAACTCTGTGCAGTATTGCAAGATGACTCTTGCTAATAGTACATGATGTATGAAAGTGATGGTCTTCAGATCCCAACCGGAGTGCTTTTCCAAACCCGGTCCTGTGTCCGACTGCGCTCTGATGTGCTTTTCTTCCTTGCGAACTCTGTTGTCGTTGTTGAGCCTGCACCGGAAGCTCAGTCGTGGAGGGCCACCAGCGGTTTGCGCCATTCCCGCACGAGAGTTCCATGGCCCGAACATATAGAAAAAGTGTCGATCTTGGCAGCAACCCATTGCAGTACGCCCTCATCACGGTGGCGCGCGGACAGCTCCATCTCTCCACTTTGAGTGTACAGTTGCTATACAGTTTGTGTATATATATATATATAGATATATACACATATGTCCTATATTTGTAAGGAGATACCTAGGAAATGGGACCCTGGGGTATTCCCAGGAGTCTACTCTTTTAGTTATATCCCAAACTCCGCGTGTTATGCAGCAACACCACCGCCTTCCAGTTTACCTTTTTGTTCGTGAGCTACCAGACCCGCTACATAATACATGGTTAAGAACTGGCTGCACCAGTACAAGCGCCTGCTCGAAAGGGAAAACAGCTGCAGCTGCAGGTACATATTAAACAGGTGAATTCGGTATACGAAGTAGAGAAGAAGGGGGTTTGTTTGGTGGTTGGTCCATCGTCAGCCTCTACACTATCCTAGGCGGTACGCCATACGACCCCTCACCATCGCGATGCTCATGCGTAAAACGCCTCGACGAAATAGATAAATCCGAACGCGATGAAAGCGACGGCACCACCGACCGTGACTACAAAGAGCATGGGTTAGCTGGACTCACATGCGACAACCATGTGTAGAATCGTGATAACGTACCAACTTTGAGACTGACCTTGCCTGCAATAGCCCGACCACCGATGACGGCAACACCGGTACAGCAAGCGTGTCCCAAAACTGCTCCCAAGGTAACCCACCAGTAGTCTTGACCAGCAGCCATCGCAATCGTCGCGATCTGGCTGCGATCTCCCCACTCGCCCAAGAATGTCATCACAAAAGTCTGCACCCAGGCGGGGCTGAGCAACAGAGAGAAGAGATTCGACAGCCCAACGCCAAAATTGCCGAATACACCACGCCGGGGTGAAGGGCTGCGGCCTGGAGACGTCGAAGGACTGCGAGGCGGTGTCGGGAACCGCGATTGGGACCGCGACTTTCTGTCTCGTTTATTCAGTCCCATCTCGAGTGCATAGGGAGAAACGGAGGACCGGCGTCTGCCCTGCTTCAGCGCTTGGTGCTCCTTCTCCTGCAACTCCATCTCCACCTCCTGCATCTCGGCGGTGACGCCCTCGTTGGGATCCATGGCCATGCCTTCGCGTAGCAGCTTGGCACCGAAGACGAAGAACAGCCCGGCTGCGAGAAAGGCGGTGACCCTCTTGGGTATCAGCGCTGGAACCGTGTGGCCCAGCACGGCAGACAGGACGGTCATGACCAACAAGGCACCGAAAGCAGCTGAGAACACGACCATGCGATCATGCTTCATAGCCATGAGAGCGGCAACGAGGAAGGTCTTGTCGCCGATCTCAGAGAATAGGATCATGGTAAGGGAAAGGACGAAGGAGTGGAAGGGTTGAATGATGCCCTCGGCATCCTCATCATCGCTTGTCGAAGACTTGGATGAAGGCTTGGATACGTCGAGATGATCTTTGTTGGCCGAGTCGGGGAGCGGATTTGGTTTGTCGTGAAGCTTATCGGGTAGACCAGATGGTTTCTAGGAGTACAAGTTAGCCAAATGAAGAAACGGAATTCGGAGCAGGAGACGAATGCTCACCTCAAGCCCTGCAATGTCCTCGGGCGACTCATGAGGGTCGGCCTTGAGCTTGTCTCCTTTGCCCTTGGCATCCTTATTGCCCGCCTTCTCACTCGACATCTTCTCCTGCTCGCTATGTGGTAGTGGGGGTTTCTCCTTGGGAGTCTCGGGAATATTCTCGACCCTCTCTCCAGTCTCGCCTTCCTTGGCTTTCCTGGCTTTGTCCTTCTCGCTGACGCCGCCTTCTGTGCCAGTGGTGCCTTGTTTTGGAGGCGACCTGTTGGGATCGTCCATGACACCATCGTTGGACTCGGGTATCTTGACACCGTCGATGATGGCAGGGTCGGAAGGTCTGCCTTTCAGGGTGGGCAGTTCATCGCCATCGGTGGAATCGGCATCTTCGGGCTTCTTGCGTCCCTTGTCCGTACTGACGAACGGGCCTTCATGGGGCATGCCGTCTTTGCCATCAACCGGCGCGTTCTTGGTGCCCACTTCGACCTTGGACTTAGTGGATGAGGAGGAGGAGGAGTCGAGAGACAATTGGGAGGAGGCGGGATCGGGACCTGGTATGCGAGCATCTTTTCCAGGGCTGGTTTCTAAGCTCGAGGAAGCGAGAGTGATGGCTTGCAAGAGGAGCAGAACGAGTGGCGCCCGTGGGTGGCGGAGCCTCATCTTGAATACTGAGATGGAGGAGTAGTGTGTGAGATGAAATGATCCTTGATTGTTGCTCGGGAGAAGAGACCAAACAACGTACGGAGTATCTGTGAAGGTACGCAGATTACTCAGGTAGGTGTAGACGGCGATTACCTACCCACTTCAACGTTGTATGTAGTCGTTGGAGATGCAAGGGGAACACTTGGCACCTTCGGTACGGGGTAGGTTTCAGGGGTAACTGCAGGAAAACTACCACAGGCAAATGGCAATTTGAAGAATCAAGAAAAGACAGGTATGGAACTGTACTGAACTGGAGATGCGATGGTAATGGATCTAATCGGCTCAAGCCGGGAAAGCCTTGCAAACGCGACTGCAACTTCTTCAAATGCTGAAGAAGGTTTGCGAGTGACATTCTGTACTCCGTACCTACCTAAGGTACGATCAGTGGAAGAAGATACACAGGTACTTCGTACTCCGACTCCGTACTACATTCCTATGTACATCATACACGGATCCTGTACGAAGTAACCTGCCAGCCAATCAATAGCAAAGACGTGCATTATGTATTTAAACAGACTCCACCTCCTTATTAGGTTAACATATACATATGTATGCAATTTCTCTTTCCGGCACCGTCAGCAACAACAACAACAATAACAGCCATGTTCACTCATAACTCTAAACTTGACATGCCCATCAACCTTACAAGTGCTCTAGGAAGCTGATCAGAATCATGACCGGCCGACCTGAAACCATTGCCGGCCCAGCAAGCCGGACGCGCCAAAGCGCACGCCGTGCTCCAACCTCCTCTGTCGGCCCTGATCCGGTGCCGCGCCGGGGCACCAGGAGACGCGGTAGACGAAGTGTTGAAAGCATCGCCACTAACGACTTTGTCCAGAGCTCAGCTGTGAATCCCAGCCCTGAACCTCCGAGACGGGGTACGTTGTCATCCATCCATCACCCTTCTCAATCCTATCCTGCTTGTCTCACCACCCTATCTCGTAGATCGCCATGGCTTGTCTAGGCCGCTAGACTCAGATAGCCATTCGTCTCCCAAGGCCGACGCCAGTCTTCCTGTAGATCAGCCGGCGGATGAGATAGCTATCGATGTCCCAGATCGCATTCAAGATATGAAAGATCACGACCTGCCCAAGTACTCACGTTGGTGTGGGAAAATGTACGACATTCTACGGAGCATCCATGAAGCCAAATCGAATGCCGCTGAAGTAATACAGCTGCCTGGCAGGAAAAGAGGCTTCCATGACGCCCAAAGTCAATTCGCCCAAGCCGCCAAATCCTTGGACCGTTCTCCCGATCTTGTTGATCAGTCTGATCCGCAACTCCGTCATCAGATACGGTATGTGTCGTGTTCTGGAGACTTCGTGTTTCTACTTCTCTCTATTTTGGAAGTGAGGCACGAGAAGACCCAGGCGCTACCAGTATGGCAGCAGCTTGAGCATGCTTCTAGATACCTCTTCGACCCATCCCTCCCACTGAACTCAGCGCACCTCGAGCATTACCTTCATATAGCTTTCAAAATTCGATGCCGCCAACTCGTTCAACTTCTTGCCACCCACCCCTCGCCAGATCCGCTCATTGTGGCTGCCACCCTTTTCTGTATTCCCGCCGAGCCCGTCAGTTCAGTGGAAGAAGCCCACCGAGCCCTACGCGAGGGCCCTTACAAGCAACTCACCAGCGCCAACATGGTTGAAGACGTTTTCACCGATGTCACTCATTCCCAGCTGAACAGTCTCGTAGCGCAGCTCCAAGCGGGGAAGGCAGATGAGGTAAAGCAGACCTTAGACCAAACTTACCCTCAGGAATCACTTCTGCAGGAATTGTGGTTATGGGCTATGGACTGTCTACAGGATATCAATGGCCAACTGCTCAAGGGGGACACCCGGGACGAGAGCCTTCTACCGGAAGCAAACGCAATCCAAAGTCAAAGCGCAACTGTTCCTTTGAACAATGACAACATCGAAGCTGACTCTGGGTCCGGGTCGAGCTCGGATGACGAAATCTATGACAAGTTGCTTTCGCAAGGCCAGAAGTATGTCCCCTCATACACCCAAAATAATTTCGATGTAACTACACCGTGCTAACCGGCCTCAGCGACAATGCCATTGAAGACCTCGGACTGGCAGCCATAAAGATAAGCGAAAGGAACGCATCCGGAGGAAGTGGAAGGTCAACACAGAACATATCCGCCGTGGAAAATCCAATGCGGCATTTAGACCCCGACAAGCTGGTACGCTCAGCACGCCCCTTTGCACCACCCCGCAGTTCACACAGTCTTGTCCCCGAAGGGAGCCAGGGGCCGTTCTTCGGTAGCCAGCAAACTGCGACAAGACATGGAGCAGTCTCGAGGGAGTACACACAATTGTCTCCGGGCGCCGATGATGAAGAAGATGGTTTCGAGGTAAACCAGAAAGTTGGTAATGAGTCGAGACGCGTCAGATTTGGAGACATGGATGGTGCGGGACCGTCGACCAAGCGTCCCAGGATCGATGGACTCTCAATTGAACACAGCCGCCGTCGTTCTTCGTCAGTACTTACTCCGAACGAAACAGATACAGAGCAACAAATAGTGGAATACGACACCATTCGACCTGACGATCTAAAAGCTTTAAGTCAGGATGCGCGGAGAAACAGACATCAGAAGGACACTGGCACCAAAAGAGCGCCACAGGTCCGCGTGGGATGGTCTGATGAAGAAACCCAACGGCTACTAGACTTAATAGCAGATCCCTCCATGGGTTGCTCATGGGCGCGCATGGAAAAGGCCGGAGGCTTCGAGACCTTCCGGAATCAACAGTCGCTGCGTGACCGTGCTCGCAACCTCAAGGTCTTGTATCTTCAGGGAGACAAGATCCTGCCGACAAACTTTGACTTGATTGCCTTGGGGCAAAAGGAGAGGAATGCTGTCATGAAGGCCGACAGAAACCCAGATCGAAAGGAGAATGATGTGGATGATGATGGCCAAATAATCATGAACCATCTAGGAGAGTCCTAAGTAGGACGCTACTCCAATCCCTATTTCGAGGAGGAGGCGCAGCTGAAATGTCCATGGCCAGCGCTTGTCAAGGTGTGTGGGTGGTCAATAAAAATGCCTGCTCCATTTCCTCATTATTATCCCTGTAATCTTCAAGGTCTGGTTCTAATATGATGGGTTGTATAGCGTGGCCCCTCCATCATCATGTACTTGTTGAAAGTTCAGGATGCAGGTAATAATCGTCGTATACCAATTGTCCGAGCAGTCATGTTCGTTATGAGGAGATACGAACGGAACAGAAGGATCACTCGGGTCCCATGATGGCCTTGACTCGTCTTTGGCTAGGTGTTTCGTCGACCATGACGCTCTATGCACCTGCAACGCTGATTTGCTGTGCGGTGAGCTGCCCGGCTATCGTGCGCGCATCACTTGCGCCTGGCCTGCGTTACAGGTACATTCCACACGCCAGCCCACTGCTTGGGTCGGGAGATTCTGGCGCATATTCGAGAGAGGAAGGTAAGCCTGCTTCACATAAGGACGGGCATCCGAGTGTCGTGGACACCTGCATCCTTGTGTTCCATGGTCGATCTACTCACAGACAAGTTCGCCTGATCCTCGAGCCTGAGACACTGGCTGCCGAGAAGAGTCATAGGGAGACAATAAGGCTCTCTGTCCTTTTCCCCAGACACGAGCTGGTTGTGACTCTTGTAACCGCCAAACTACTTTGGGCGAGTTTTTGCTAAGCCGAGTATCTCATGTAGGGAGAGCTGCCACTCCGACTACTCCCCCTTCTCCCTGGGGCGGTAGCGGCTTGCCTAGAGACAGAGCTCATCCCTACTACTAGAAGCCGAGTCCTCGTACGAGGTAATCCCTTACACTTGGGGCTCACCAAATGACCCTCAACGAATCTTCTGCAATGTGATTGAACTCCAGATTCAGAAGAACGCTTTCAGCCTCCTTCACGATATTCGCCTGGCCGACAAGCCGAGACTGGTATCGGTAGATGCCATCTGCATGAACCAGTCAAAAGATGGGTTAGATCAACGGGCTTCTCAGGTTGCTATGATGCCTCACATCATTCGCTGAGTCGAAGCGGTCTTGATTTGGCTAAGGCTACCACCATGAGAGACACTTTTCGCCAGGGAAGAGAAAATCGCCGGAGCTGGGCGTATATTAGCAATGACCGAGCATTACAGAAAACGTCTGCGTCTGCGGCCATCCATCCAAGAGTACAAGAGTGAGGATGAGTCATTGCTCGAGTCCTTCGACGAGGTCCATTGTTGGATGTTCCATTCGATCGTGTATAGGGGTAGAGTAAAGAGTGACTCGGGCCTTGGACAGCTGGACGAAGTTATCACGACGGGTTGTGAATCTATCGCTACGTCGGAGCAGAGTGATGCCGCCTGCTGTAATAAGTACCGCCCATGCTTCTCAGATCGTTTCAGCATGGGAAGTCACACTAAGAGCCTCGGACGACGGGAAAGGAATTTCGTAAGTACAGACTTGTATTGACCTCATGGCAAAGCGCAAAGATGCTAACGTCTCGTGGAGTATGTCTGGGCATTTTAGATGCGCGTCAGGGTTTTCTTCCAGGCAGGAGGACTGATTCTCGATAATTCGGTTATGTTCAGAGTACCTAGGTAGTGTGATACGGTCGGATAGATAATGAATGAATGGCCTTGGGCAGCCGGAGCCGAGACCTGTTCCTATTCCCATCCCTCCTGTTTTCGACAACTGGTCTTCTATCGGGATCATGACCTCTCCCTCCCTGCTACCTCGAAGCAGGTACCTAGGTATGTAGATGACCACTGTGATGTGGCACAGACATGGATGCCAAGGTGGCAGGCCATATCTTAACCAAGGGCTAATAAGAACGGAGTGTGAGTCACTGGGTGGCCTGGTGCCCAACCAACATACCTTAACCTTCCACCTATTGAGGTCCGCTACCTCTTAGCCTTAGCCGCCTCGATTGGCGTCCGTGCTCTGCTGGGCATGATGGCAGGATCCATCATCCATGGATGGCAGGATGGCAATGGCTCAGGCTCAGCTGTGCGTCATACGGAGAGCGGGGACTTCCTCTGGGTTGGCAGGCGCGTACCCTAGATAGGCAGTAATCAATACGGAAGGCACACACAAACACAAAATTTTGCTGCCCCACTTCAATCCAAACCCCTCCTCCCACTCCCATAAATATTTTCACCACCTCTTCTGCCATCCATCTTCTCTTGAAAACCTTCCCTCTTCGTCCGTCCACACCCGTGAACAAGCTTCACCATCTGGCACACTGTACGCCTTCCTTTCCATCTCCATCTCCATCTCCATCATCATCTCCCATCTCTTATCTCCATCGCAACTCCATTCCCATCATCCATTCACGCACTTCCAAGCTAACAATCACTCTGCGCCTTCGCAGTTTCAGCTAGACGCCTAGACTTCTGTCAAGCATTCTATACAACAACAACCCGAACAAACCTCATTCCCGATCATCAAAATGGGGTACGTCTCGATTCTCTCTCGTCCAATGTGATCATCTACTCATTCCTTGTAGTAAGGACGACAAGACTCACATCAACGTCGTCGTTATCGGCCACGTCGATTCCGGCAAGAGTGTAAGCATCACCTCTCGCATCGCGAACCTTGTTCGCCTACTGACCCGACATTTCTGTAGACCACTACTGGTCACCTTATCTACCAGTGTGGCGGTATTGACAAGCGAACGTAAGTGCTTCCCTTTTTCCTTTGCTCCGTCCTCTTATGTCATCGAGATTCTGGCATGGTACTGTCTGCCAGGCGCCAATGCTCCGTATACTATCCCAGAAAGCGTGCTGCGACGATAGCTGCTAACACATAGCTCACCAGGATCGAGAAGTTCGAGAAGGCATGTTTCCGCTCTCCTTGTTGTTTCCCTTCCCGCTGTTTCCTTTGGCTCCAGTCGGAACTACTGGATTTCTTGGTTGAAAAACGAGACCGCATTATTTGCGCAACTCCCCATACCTTTCACTACTGTGCCTGCGAATTTGACGAACAACCTCCTTCTTACCAATTGATCTGACGCTGGATCATCTGTCTACTCGTTTCCACATACATAATGCCCAAATCCCTTCAATACCACACATCGTTTTCCTTTTCCTATTGTGCCAATTACCCCGCCGCGGGGCAAAAAACCCTACAATGACGAACGACCCACAATTCATATTCCAGCCAAATATAGCAGACAAGTCACTAATCTTTTTCCACAGGAAGCTGCTGAACTCGGCAAGGGTTCCTTCAAGTATGCCTGGGTTCTTGACAAGCTCAAGGCCGAGCGTGAGCGTGGTATCACCATCGATATCGCGCTCTGGAAGTTCGAGACTCCCAAGTACTATGTCACCGTCATCGGTATGTGGGAAGCCCTTTGATTTGCAGTATCACCGGCTGATGATTTTCGCAGATGCTCCCGGTCACCGTGACTTTATCAAGAACATGATTACTGGTACCTCGCAGGCCGACTGTGCCATTCTGATCATCGCTGCCGGTACTGGTGAGTTTGAAGCCGGTATCTCCAAGGATGGTCAAACCCGTGAGCACGCTTTGCTTGCCTACACCCTCGGTGTTAAGCAGCTTATCGTCGCTATCAACAAGATGGACACTGCCAAATGGTCCCAGGACCGTTACACTGAAATCATCAAGGAGACCTCCTCCTTCATCAAGAAGGTTGGTTTCAACCCCAAGACCGTCGCCTTCGTCCCCATCTCCGGTTTCAATGGCGACAACATGCTGGCCCCATCCACCAACTGCCCCTGGTACAAGGGCTGGGAGAAAGAAACCAAGGGTGGCAAGGCTACTGGCAAGACTCTGCTTGAGGCCATTGACTCCATCGAGCCACCCAAGCGACCCACTGAGAAGCCTCTCCGACTTCCCCTGCAGGATGTCTACAAGATTGGCGGTATTGGAACGGTGCCTGTGGGTCGTATCGAGACTGGTACCATCAAGCCTGGTATGACCGTCAGATTTGCCCCAGTGGACAAGGACGCTGAGGTCAAGTCTGTTGAGATGCATCACGAGCAGCTCCAGGAAGGTCTCCCTGGCGACAACGTTGGTTTCAACATCAAGAACATTTCTGTCAAGGACATCCGTCGTGGCAATGTTGCTGGTGACGTGAAAAACGACCCTCCCTCCGAGTCCAAGTCTTTCAATGCTCAGGTTATCGTCTTGAACCACCCTGGCCAAGTTGGTGCCGGCTACGCACCCGTTCTGGACTGTCACACCGCCCACATTGCTTGCCAATTTGAGGAGCTGCTCGAGAAGATTGACCGACGTACCGGTAAATCTACCGAGGCCAACCCCAAATTCATCAAGTCTGGTGACGCTGCCATTGTCAAGATGAAGCCCAAGAAGCCGATGTGTGTCGAGGCTTTCACCGACTACCCCCCTCTTGGTCGTTTTGCCGTCCGTGATATGCGTCAGACCGTTGCTGTTGGTGTCATCAAGTCTGTTGAAAAAGGAGCTGCCAAGGAGGACCCGAAGGCGGCTAAGGGAGGAAAGGGCAAGAAATAAGCAGCCCCTCGGATGTTCTCTTTCCCCGACACTGACTCAGGGGCCCTTGAAAATCATGGGTTCATGGGTGTCCCACAAAACGATATCATGCGCTACCTGGTCACCGACGACATCGACAGGAAGCACGATGTGAGGATGGATCGGTCATAGGCATATTGTGAACGAAGATTTTCCTCATATCCTGTGCTCATAGCAAGATAGAGTCATAGACCGTTAATCTCCCCTGAAAGTCTTCGATATTATTCTATTTGTGATAAGTACGTGGTCGGGTATCGCTTTGTCGGCGAAGCCTTCTAACAATTTTTCCAACGGTGGACCCGGTATCTTTCTCAGCCAATCATCAACTTCAACCTGTCAACACACTACGCTGGTAGCACTTATTGACTAGTTGTGCCCATCATTTCGAATATTCCAATATTTAGATTAAATGGTTCATAAAGCTTGTAAGCTCACGGACGTCCTTCGCTTATAGTACAGGAGAGATAGTTGTGATACATATATAGTATACCAGCGCTGCGCAAAACAGCTTATTTACTGGACCATAGATTTCGAGATTGCGCAAATAGGTAGCAGCGTTGCACGAAGTCCATTTGATGTTTTCTGTTCGCATCTGCATCATGGCTGCCTCGTCTACTCCGGACGTTGCTTCGGATCTCACTGGCCCCACCACTTCCTTGCCCGTTGCATGCCTCCAGTGCGCGGGTCATGGGTTGCAGACTAATTTCGGCGCGCCGACCGCCGCCATGACCTGCCTCGATCGACGTATACGTAAGTGCGTGACCCTTGTACGGTATAGACGTGGAACGATGCAGCTCCAGACCAACAAACTCGTACGGCGTGCTGAACATCTCATTCGGGTCCTGTGTTTCGAGGCGTCGCCGCCCGAGAGGCATCGGTCGGCGGTTCCTAACAACGTCGTTGGTGATTCGCGATTCGGTTTCGGGGTCGAAGTCTTCTAAGGTGGTGGACGGGAGTTCGAAAGGGACCCTGCCTCCCTGGAACAGCCGCCTTGGGACAGGGAATCTTTGCCCTTTCGGCATCTCGAGCTTTCCGTTGGCAAGGTCCAGACGCGCCGTGCCGAGGAAGTCCTTTAGGGGCTGCCAGGAGGCGAGGGTGGCGGCGTCCGGGGCCTGGACGGGGGTGTACTGTGTCTGGGTAAAGCGGATGTCGACGCGCGAAGATGGGAGCATCACATCTGCGTGTTTAGTGAGCGTGATGGCACGGAAGCTCTCGATGGCCTGTATTTCGTTGCCTTTGATGGAGAGGCGAAGTTCAAGGACGGGTCCTTGGGGCACCTCTTCCCTAAACAGCTCGGCTTGGGCCTTCGTGGGCTTCGGCTTCCCCTTAAGCTTTTTGGGGATGACAAGCCGCGCACCGATAGCGGGCGAGGGCCAGAAGCGAGCTACGACGGTAGACTTGGTATATACCAGCGGAGCATTTCCATCAGTAACGTGAGTCTCCAGACCGGCTAGCTGTGAAGGGTGGGGTGTGATCGGAGCGAAGACGCGCTTGTCATCGCGAGATAGGACGTCGTCGAGGCGGGTTTCCTCTACCACCCTTGGGTTATATGGATGTAGCACAAAGCCGAATTGAGCTATGCTGGATGTGAAAGTGTCAGAGGCCCATTTGATTGGATGAGCAGGGGACGCAGTCTCGGGGAAGAATTCGGTAGTTTCGTTCAATCGCCCCTCAGCCGACAATTCCATATGGGACTCGAAAGGCAGCTCTAACTCCGGCAAAGGCGCTGCTGATAGAGGAGGGCCATTCTCGGAGCCCAATGGCAAGACATAGCGAGCCCACTCCGTCATCCTTTCCTTCCAACCTAACTTCTCCTTACTAGTCGTGTCGGGAATGAGCCGCCCGTCGATGCTGTTGTTTCTGGCATCATCATCTACATGAAGCGTAGAGGCAGTGCGCCATGTATTGTAGGCAGTCAAGAGCAGGCGCATAACGACGTGGCTAGTGTCCTCTAGAGCAACTAGACCTGCTTGAGCGCGGCTTTTGACTTGAACCCAGGTTACACGAAGCTGTAAAGCAATCAGCATATAACACGTTGAGTCAAGAGGGCGAACGGCTTTAGTGTACTGACCTGTTCCATGTTTTTGTTGTATCTGATGACTGTATTGGTCATGCGCGCGAGTTGTTCCAGAATTGAGTCTTCGATGTGCTCTCGGGTGGCTAGACCAGCGGGCATAGACTTGGTGACTAACTCATCCAACACTTTATCGAGACCGTCCAGGATCAGTTGGACCTTGGGTCTCGAGGTAACGAGGCGCAGAAGCTTCTTGTTTCGCGTCGCATCGATCTTCTCGCCGGAGCTTAGGTGTTTGTCGACGACTCTTCTTAAGAACCGTTGGTTCCCGCCTGTCGACAGTCAGTGGCCGGACATGATAAGTTGGTATTGGAAGTGCTGCGGGCTGGACGTACGCGCTAGCAGAACAAACTCCTGGTTTCGTAGTTTGACTTTTGTCTCGCCTAGACCGCTGCTGAGCTCGGTAATGGCCAGTCCCCATCGCTCGCGCATAATCTGAATGGCTAACCTTTCCTTGGGCGCGGTGGACTGGGTGACATAACCTTGCAATATAGGATCGAGGTCTCGTACTGAGGTCGCGTGAGTGCTCAGGGGCACCCAAGGGCCGAGGGTCTCGATCCAAGGATAGCGATGAAGCGGAATGTCGGCCATGGTCATATCCTTGCTTGAGTGTGTGGTGTCGTTGTCCTTCTTCTCTCGCTGGGGGGAGTCTTTGGTGTAGGCGTAGTAATCCTCCAACTGTGAGGTAAGGAAGCCCTCAACCAGGAGGGATTGGATCTTTTGAAACTGGGCCTTGAGCAGAAAGGAGTCGGTTTGGGGACGCAACTCGTGGATATTGGTGCGAACCTCTTCGGTGGAGGGTGGGCTCCGTTCGCTGTCGAGGAGGGCTTCTATATCTGTCAAGTCGACGGCAGGCGATGGCTGGGGAGTATGGTCGGAGGATCGCTTGGTCCTCCTCTTCATAAGACCACCATCCTTCATGACGATGGCAGATGCCGGTTGGCCGAGCATCTGGGAGCCCAGGCTTGCCGAGGCCTCATTCAGGTACCTGTTTCCAGACAGGTGCCTCCTGCGGACATCCAATCTCTTGAATGGCTTCGGGGCCTTCTCCTTGTCGGTCTCCTTGTCAGTGGATTCTTGGGTGGTTTGTCGCAAGCGTTCAGCCAGCGCAGCGCGAAGGCGATCCTTGGGAGGCCTTCTTTGGGCATGGCTGTAGGCACGGGTATTAGATGGGTGGAAGGGCTGGAAGGGCTGGAAGGGCTGGAAGGGCTGGCTGGGCCGGCGCAGAAGTCGAAGGCTACATGCTGGACAGACGGTGCTGCGCGGTATCGGTATCGTGGGAGGGATCATGAATAGAGTCCCGGCCAGGAGGGACGCAGGAGCCAGTCAGTCAGTTCGGGGGCGGATTCGAGTGCCTACGACAAAGTATGACGACAAGTATCCTACGACAGGTATCAAGCTTCAACGCGATTCTTCGATAACACTGTTGTTGAACAATGCCATCGCAACTTTTTCTTTTATCGATTTCTCGACCTGGGATGGAGTAGACTACCTTATCAGCGAGCTAAGAACATTAGGTTGGCTCCAAAGCTCTATGGATATAGGTATTAATGGATTAGCGTAGGTAGGTACCTCTTTTTTTTTTCTTTCTTTTTTTTTCTTTTTTCTTGCCCTTTAATTGCATACATATCTAGGTACATATCTTAGTTTGGTACCTAGGCAGCTAGGGTCCTAGGCACCTGTAAAGTGCCCCCACTCCAACCTCTGACATTGAGTGGTGCGACGCGCGCGACTGTCGCGTCCGGGTCTCACTGGTCCACTTTTTTGGTCTTAGGAATGGACTCCTTCCGTACTCTGGCCTCAGGTATCATACCTAGGTAGGCTACTATCACAATCTCACACTGCGGACACCATAGTACTACCCTCGCTCGTGAGTCCCGACTCCTGACTCCTGACTCCAGAATCCCGATCGACGACAAGATTCCAATCCAACCCGAATTAATCCGACGGCCCTCTCGTCTCTGCTGCTTTTCTTTACTTTCATCAGTGCGCATTTCCCTTCCCGCCATCGTCATCATGCCTCCCAGAAACACCCAAACCCGGCGAAGAACAGCAAACGGCGACGAGTCCAGGAGAAGGCGCCAGTCCCAGCGGTACCCGGACACCGACGTCTCCGACGCCTCTGAGGCCGATCCAGATGGCGATACTACCATGGATGGCGCCTCCGCCGATGGCACCGAGGAACAGTTGGTCAAGAAGCTCGTCCGCTACGCCCTCGCATGTGAGTATGCGAGGATACCAATCAAGAGGGACGGCATTCGGGATAAGGGTAAGCTCACACGCTTCTCATCATCACGTCTGGCTCTCTTGGTCTAACTGGCCTACTTTTCTACCTAAAAGTCTTGGGGAGTAATGCAAGATCCTTCAAACGAGTCTTCGATGGCGCACAGGAACAGTTACACAATGTCTTTGGCATGGAAATGGCCCAACTACCTGTCAGAGAGAAGCGGTCGCTGAAGGAAAAACAGAGTAAGATCCACCCTGCCGTCCTGTAGTTGCATGTCTCGATAGGGAACTGACCCATGTCACGCCTCTACCCAGAAGCCGCGGCCCGGAGAGCTGCCTCGCAAGCCTCTACCGCCTCCTCGAGACAATACATACTCGTCTCTACCCTGCCGCGACAATTCAAGGCCCAGCCCATCATCGGTCCCTCCCGAATCCCCAGCTCGCCAGAAGAGGCCGCATATGCCGGTTTCTACACCATGATCATTTCCCTCATCGTTCTCACCGGCGGGGAGCTGAGCGACATGAAGCTCAAGCGCTACCTAACACGGCTGAACGCTAGCCAGAACCTCCCCATAGACAAGACCGACGCCGTTCTGCAGAAGCTCGTTCGCCAGGCCTACATCGACAAGATTGTCGAAAGGTCCGACGGAGACGATGATACCGTGACGTGGTGCGTTGGACCTCGTGGGAGGGTCGAGGTGCCGCCCCAGAGCATAGCTGCGGTTGTCAAGGAGGTATGGGGAGAGCTGCCCGAAGACTTTGACAAGAAGCTCCAGAGAAGTTTGGGCGTCTCCGAGGCCACTCAGCTTCAGCCGGAGGAGGAGAACGCCGAGGAATAGAGGTATTGAGCTAATGTGTACGGTGCCCTGATCACCTTTGCAATCTGGAACTAGATATGAGCGGCATGGCCCATGTGGATGGGCACGGAAACCAGCTAGGTAAGGAAAGTGGACGCGACTCTGGGTTCGCCCGCAGCTTTGGTCGAGAGGATAGATGTGTTGAACCCCTCAAAAGACAACTATGCAGTCACATCATTCTTGGCTGGTCAAAGATCGTCATCCAAAGCATCAATTCCTTCTTTCTTTTCCGGTATTGTGGGCTTCTATCGCTCTGGTTTGCCCGAATGTGCTGGGAATCTGATCGTGCGCGGCGGGTAGAGCCCGGCTCACTGGCCAGGTCTCGATATGGGCTCCTCGCCTTCCCTAGGAGGTGGTGGACCGCATGGCTGCACCATCTTACGCAATAGCTGGGCGCGGACTTTGGCAGCAGGCTCATTCTGGGCGAGGGATATGTAAGCTAGGTGGGAAGGGTGACCGACTAAACTCGAATAAGTGTCTCGCGCGATGTTGGTCCGCCATTCCCAGGAGGTGGTATCTGGATGGCCCGTCCCGACGTATTTGGCCTGTAGGCGTTCAAGCTCCTGCTGTGTACGTAGCTTGTCGGCCTGTCTCGAATGTCAGAATTAGCATTGACGATAGAAGAGGGGAGAGAGAGAAAGAAGGGGGGGGGGGGGGGGGGGGGGGCGCATAGATGGCGGTGCATTGTAGGAGCAGAGGACGAGGGGAGGTCTTACCATCGTTCAGTAATACCGATCTTGTGCTCAGAGAAAGCAGTAGAAATAGTTGATTTAGGCTTCTAATTCTCGGATTCACCCTTCGTTGAGATGTTGCTAAGGTCGGGAATTGAACGGGGCGTATTGGAGAGCTTGATGATGCTGCTGACGATGATGATGATGGCGGTTTGTGTCAGTGGCCCAACTCGATTTTATCTCGCAGTATGAAAGTACCTAATATTTGACTAATGGGTACGGAGTACGAAGTACCCATATGTGGGTGCTTACTACCTACCTAGGGTATTCGCTTATTCACCTAATGAAGTACTGTAACCTAAAATTTGGTAATAAGCTCGCTACCATATGAGCTTGGACCCTGTCAGCCACAGCTTTCACTCCACTCTACACCTCAACCCCAACTCACTCTCCATCTACCTACCTAATAAGCATCGCATCATCATCCAGAACGTCAGTACAACTAATCAGGTCGGGAGGAAATCTCGGATCCCCCTTCCGTCAACAAAGTTGAAAAAAAAAACCCCATTTTGTCTCCCCGGATGGTGTGTTTCGTCTATCCCCCCCCCCTTTTTTTTTTTTTTTCGTAGGAGAAAATTACACGACCAACATGCAGTAGGGTAGGGTCGTTCATTACACATATTGTAGTGTAACTCAGCATCTATCTTGATATTTTCACACTGCCTGACCGGATTGCGTTGCTGTTCGAGCCTGGCTGAGAACTGTCCTCTGACAAGTCAGGTGACGGAACGTCCAAGTCAACAACATGTTGGAACCGTGGGACGAGCTTCTCGCACTCCAGAAACAGCATCGAATTTGCAAACAAGACGTCGAGAACCTCAAGGCTTCTTGTCTGAGGGAACATGGCAAAACCCATGTCATAGAATGCTCGGAATGCTGGACCCGTCTGGTATACCGGATGAGAGACCGATACCTCAACTCTCCTACAAAAGAGTGGTTCTTTGGGCGCCGAAACTTTCTCCAAGAACTTGATTCCATTTTTTCCCGAGCACATGATCACGAAATCGGCTTCGACGTCGTCGAACAGCGCATACTGGACGAGAAGAATGAATGGTATCAAGATAGAGTCAGGGGGCTCGGTCTTTTGGCAGCCGCTGAGTCTCCCGAGCAGGCCAGATCGTTCCAGCAAAAGCTCAACGACCCAAGTATAACGACACACCAGCTTCACTCGGAGCTCAGGAGTATTATGGACAGCAGCCTGCTACACAGTGAAGAAGCATTCGCTACCTTCATAAGCCGCCTTCAAGCCTCCGAGTCGGCACAAGGACGAATCGATGCTAGTGTAGATATCTTCTTTCAGCCGGGTCATGATATGGCTCGCGACCCAAAAGCTCGAAAGTATATAGAGATGTTTCAAAGTGGTATGCCCCTTGCAGACGCAATCAACGTCATGCTTCGTGACCGCCAAGCTTCCGAGGGCAGCCAAGAAGAGAAGCAGAGACTGCAAAGAAAACTCGAGGAACTCAGGAGAGCCAAGGCTGCACATGAGCTCGACAAGGCCAAGAGAGATAAGACGAGACAAGACA
Organism: Xylariomycetidae sp. FL2044; assembly: GCA_022376275.1. NCBI lineage: Eukaryota > Fungi > Ascomycota > Sordariomycetes > Xylariomycetidae sp. FL2044. The sequence goes on along the minus strand of JAJNOH010000034.1, from coordinate 106,480 downwards.
AAGGTAGGGCGGCATTACATAATGACGCCCAACACAATCTGTCCCCTTGTTCAGTCTGTTCAGAATCTCCAGATGCGAAGAAATTCCATATCTGTCAATTGTGCCAGATTCTCGGGGGATTATACGACGTTATTGCGGAGCCCATCCTGTTCTGCTCAGATGAATGCCGTGACGAAGGCTACGTGAGCTCTTCCTTCCAGCAGATGACATCTATTTGTTGCTGATCCTTCCGCAGGAATTGCACTTGGGGACACATGAATGCGCTTCGGGCCAGAGCTGCACGAGGCTGAACGATGGGGATGTGGACATGGAATTCGGTGAGATGGCGACACTGATATTTTGTCGGCATTGCGTACAAGACTTGTACAAACCGTCCGTTTTCTGCTCGCCATATTGTTTCGATACAAATTTCCAACAACACAGTGACAAGGTCCATATCACCGAGCAACACAAGGCGCAACAAGAAACCACTGACGACGATCAGCTTGAATACGACGCGGAGGGTAAATCAAGACACCGGGCTAGGAAGATCGAAGATCACCTGGTGACGCTCGACGAGGCCATGACGGAGTGGCAGCAGAAAACCGGTGCAAGCCTGACGTAGGACAATTCCAGTTAACATGGGGAGAGGGTGATAGGCGGCATGGTCAAGGCTCTCGGACAGCAGAAGCGGCTTCGAGGATATTGGCTTAACCTAAGTTCCTCAGGGATAGTGTACGTGTGAGGCAGGCAGAATGGTTGGCACTTGGGTGGTGCCGTGAGAAACATGGCAGCCCTTTTCAGCCTGTACGTCAATGGAAGAGGATTACTATTTCCAGAGTACCTACCTAGGTCCTTAACGGGTACGCCTTCAATATACCTCCAGGGCTACATATTCATATTTACTTCTTACCTACCTACTTACATGTAGGTACGTATGTACGGGCAGACATCATGCCGATACCGTTTGTCGGCCACGCCCATGGCTGTGTGGACCTGCCTACCTAGGCCTGAGATGGAACCTTCAGTACCCACTTAACTACTCCCTAGGTAGCTGTAGATGAAAATGCATAAAAATATATGTATGTACGTATGTACTCAAGTATATACGGGGTATCTATTTACCTACTGTACCTAAGTAATGTTTAAAGCCCTCGTTATTACATATGCACTTAGTAGGCAGGTATGCAGCCACTGTGCTGTATGTACCTGGAGCCAGTAAAATGCCAAGACTCGGAGCTGAAAAGCGGTTGGGCCGAGCCCGCACATTCCCGGGCGTAAATCCGAACTGGAGTGGCTTGGTCTGGAGATAGCGAGGTCTTCTTCCTTCCTCCCGACAGCAAATGCGCAACTCTCCCCGCGACCTTCACACCTTCAAGGCACACGACCCCCCGAAGCTGCAGTTATAATACACATCCTCCGGTCTGTGCCCATGTCTATCGTTTCAGCCCTGAAGGGTGACCTGCCGCAACAAGCGCGGTCCCTGGTAAGCTATCTCGTCCCTCGTCACTGCGGTGTGGAGGGCCCGCCAGCATTCCTTGCCCAGTTACTGAGCAAAATTGCTCATCGCCGTCCACCCATATGCACCTATCGCTGATCCATGACATGTATCCCTAGTACCGACAACTCCTTAGACAAGGCGGCCAATTTCAAGCCTATAACTTCAGAGAATATGCAAAGCGACGCACGAGAGACGCCTTTCGAGACCATGCTGGGGCGGAAGATCCTCGACAAATACAAGACCTCATACAAAAGGGCCTCCAAGAGCTACAAGTCATGAAGGTACGATGCTTATAGTCCGCTCTTGACGGCCACTGGCCAAGCCGTGCACCAATGCAACCCAACCCAACAACCTTGATTCTACATGGCGGGCGGCCCTAACGACCTTGGATACAACAGCGCCAAACTGTTGTTAGTCAATTCTTCCAAATAGATCGGCTGGTCATAGAAGGGGGCATGTCGGTACGTCTGCTCGTTCTACCGGGCGCTGTATTTGACACTGATGCGATACAGGGCAAGGAAAAAGGCAAATCGGGAGAAATTACCCGACAGAAGGATACAGGGTGAGCCTACTTGAGCCGAACTTGACTATTTAGCATGATGCTAATAACAGGTGTCCAGATGGGACTAATGGATGACCCCGTACAAGGGAATCTGCAGTCATATAACCGAGGGGTAGGATAGATCAGACCGAACACTCCATTGTACAATGAATCTGTGTACCATTACGATACGATGGACCATTTTTTAGCACGCGAGCTTGTGCTGTTGTTTACTGTGAATGGGACCCAGAACGCCTGTCATGGGATCCTTTGGCGTTACACAATTAATTGAACAGCCCTGCACTAAATGGCTCTGCTGGATTATGAGTCGGATGGTACAATCCGCAATTCTGAGAGAAACCGTTACAGCCCTCTTCAGCCCATCTTACTTACTATGTATACATGTACTTAGGCACTTGGGTTATCGTTTGGAGATGATTGTTGACTCCCCGAGCCCCGTGCTACTAGTCTACCTGTGTACCTCTGAAGCATTCGTGGGCAACTTTCCCAAGGGCGTCTCCAGGAAGCCGAAATGTGATTTTTCAAAAGCACCAGGCTCAGGGCTATCTATGAAACAGCAGCTAGGTATATCTCAGGGGTATATTACCAGAAGCTACCTAGGTAAATGGAAGACATCTGTCGCGTCATAGGAGAGGAACTCTCACTGGCAAGCGTCAATGTGACGTATCCTGCACCGGCTCGCGGGATGCTCGATTGAAACTGTCACATGACTTTGCCAGCCACATGTGGCGCGTGCTGACGGGCCCGCCTCTAACTATAACGCCAAAATTGCTTGTTCGTTCCTGTAATCAGAACAAATACCAGTCGCGTCGCTCATCAATGCGCGCGCCCATGCCATGGCACCAAATGTGAGGCAACCTGAAGGATACTGGTGAACATCGCGTTGTATTTGACTAATTCTATTCGTCCCATAGTTTCGACCGAATACCCAGACGCGGAGGGGAAACCGCGGCGGCTATGTGGAACACGACGATTTCGAGGGTATGCAGGCAGATTGGGCACTTGCAACGATGTACGGTACAGTAGCTGACTTCTTATGAAATAGGCCTGCCTGTCCGACAATGGAGACAAGAATGGGTCAACATTGCGCCTCCTCCCCCGCCCGACACCACGCAGAAGAACGACATCTGGGCCGTAGAACTTCTGCATGGCATGCCCAAGGATTCTCACCTGCTGCCAACACATACGCAAGAGCTCCTCCGTGCCGCTCGCTCCGGAAGGCTTTATAAGCGACCAGCACCCGCCGAAGAAGATGAGGCCGATGCCGACGCAGCACTAGCCGACAAGCCTGACAAGAAGGAGGATGATCCCAGCACGAAAGGGTTCCAGGTTAGAGTATGGAAGCAGATAGCTCGAAACGCCGAAGGACCTGCAATCTCACACCTGGCTAAGAGGAGAAAAGAAATCATAACGTTATCATCGGATCTACCAGCTGGCGCCGCGTCGGGCCCGACCGTGACGAAAGCCACCGTGCGCCGAGTTGATGCAGCAGGAAATCCGTACACTCAAGAAATCACCTTGAACGAAGGCCAGTTGATTGACGGGGAGATCATATCAACGACCGTTGTGCCGGCTCCCAGTGCCATAACGAACGCCGAAGGATCGACTGTTGCAACTCCAGTACGGAGACGGCCGCCTCCCCCGAAGAGGAAACCGAAGGGACCAGGTAGAGGTCGCAGAAAGAAACTTCCATTGCCGGCGAGTACACGACCTGAAAACCCAACGCCTGGCCACAGTGGTGGAGCCACGGATGGCATCAAACAGGATCACGCTGAGACTAATGTGAGTTCCCTTAATCGGTCTACCCTTCCGTTACTGAATAGTGATAGGATGTGAAACCTGGTGAACCGCACAGTGCGAAAAACCTGGACGTGGAAATGGCTGATGATGATGAGGGCGATGACGGAGACGATGACGTTGAGGAGGGCGAAGACGGCGATGAAGGTGATGAGGATGAGGGTGAAGATGCGACAACATCTCGGGCTGATAGCGAAACGAAGCGCGAACCAACATCAGATGTTGCTCCTCTAGGGGACCGATCGGGAAACACTGTACAAGCAGGGACCACTACGGAGGTTACCACAAAGCAAGAAACCCAATCCAAGGACGACCCTTCGCCTACGCCGAACCCAAGTCTGGTCGTGGCTGAACCTCCCCCACACATGACACCTTCTCATTTCGAGGGCAGCCCTCTAAAAAATGTCGTGGCCGCCCAGTCCCCTCCTGCGGCTCCAGAAACTATGATAGCTCCGGCATCTGAGGAACCACAGGTGCCCGTGGAGCCGACTCGGGTTTCCGCAATTGACACCCCGATGGTTTCTTCGGAACCAGTTCCAACGCCCATCGAGGTTGTGGAAACATCTGCGCCCGTTGCACATACACAATCAATCTCCCAGGACGCCATAATGGATACAGTCATTGATGTGGTGGACACGGATATGCCAGATGCAGCACCGGCACGATTCGCTCCAATTGTTGCGGAAATTGAGAAGGCGGCCGCGGAAATCGGCACACCGAGCACCGCGGTCAAAGAAAAGCGGCAAAGCCCTGTCGAGCAAGGCGATGAGCAGCCGCAGCTCGTCAATCAGCTGTCAGTCATCAAACCACGTGAAGCTCGGGAGGACGGCGAAGCACCCAAAGTGCAAGTCGAGCTCCCTCCCTTGGTGGCGACTGTAGAAACTGCGGCGATCAACGAGCCAGCATTGATCGAACCTACCACCTCATCTGTTCCTCAAACGAAAGGATCTCAGGCAGTGGAGGAGACAGAGTCATTGGCGACTTCTGATTTACAGCTAGAGGCAGCAATACAAGCTACAAGCGTATCTGTACCTCTTATGGAGAAATCGCCATCAGGTCCTGCGCCATTAGATACCAAAGTTGAGGCCGATATAGCGCCACCAGGTGAGGAGAAAGAACCGGATAGTCCTGACTTATTCAGCGGTCTCGAAGCGGCCTTGAATCAACATGGCGGGCCAAAAGATGTGCCAGATGTCGGTGCCCTTGCAACTCAAGAGACGAAGAGATCAACGCCGCCGCCGCCGACTTTATCACCAAGTCAGGAGGGTTAAGGTTCGGCCCCTCATGCTGAGTGTGGGTTCAAGTGGCAGGGAAAAGCAGGATATTTGTGGCTTGGAAAAATGAAAGAATTGGAAGTTTGTGGATGACAGCCACTACGATGCAATGACGAACTTGAGTTGATATGTTCCGGATAAGAAGCAGCCTTGTTTGCTTGGTTGTATATGATCTCTGTATAGGTGCACTCTTGGTGTTATGCTCACAAGTGCGTGGTGGGTGGCTCTTCCTTATCTGCCTACCTCTAGGTACGTAGCAGCAGATAGATGAAATTATGGTTGCGAAGGGCTCAGGAGTTTAGAACGTCTAAAGTCTTTGACACCTTGAGAAAAAAGAACAAGAAAGAGAAAGAACGAAAAAAAGAAACCATACGTCTGCTAGGATAACGGTTAGAAGGTAGCCCCGACATTTGCATTATTTATTTATTTATTTATGTAACATAGGCTACTACAGACATGTATGTAGCTTCGGATGCAGTGGACATGCGCGTGTAATGTAGAAGAGTGTGCAAGGGAGTAGTGATACGTTTTTTGGTGAGATATTCTTCCGATAGGCTCGGCCTATGGACTCCCCGCACGGCGTAGGACGGCAGCCGACCAAGGCATCAGATCTCCTGCTACAATTGTCCAAGCTAAATTTAACGTCGAGCAGCAGCAGCAGCAACGATATGCACCACCACCACCATCATAATCATCATAATCATCATCATAATCATCATCATAATCATCATCATCATAATGATCATCATCAGCGGCAGCAGTCGCAATGGGCCACTTCTAGGTTAAATCCTCAACTATGGCACGGAAGACTGCTGCTTGACGCTCTGGACAGCCACAATCACGGTTCTGTGAGCTGACAACGGAGCGTATTGTGCGAAACCTGGATATACCAAAAAGTATTGATCCACAATGGCAATTGCTTCAATCGAAGCCCTAACTAATGGGGTAGGTATATGTCTTAATTAATTAACACCCAAACGCCCTTGCGCGGCCCTGATTTTGAAAGAGGGAACACAAAAATCCAGAAAAGGCCGTACCCAGAAATCCCCTCGCTATGTCCCTTCTTGTGTAAATGCATCAGATAATGTCAGAACGAATCCCCTGCAACCATGGCCGCCCGACGCCGTCGTGACTTTTACCAAATGCCCTGGTGGGCTCACACCTGCAGGATAACCGCCGTCTCAGCCGTATCCGCTTCTATCGGCTGCTGTTCCCGTTGTTCACGCTCTACCTTCTGAAGTGCCGCCGATAGCTGTTCCTCCTCGGCCTTGCGCTGCTTATTCTCGAGGAACTGGGCGTACCGGGACTTCTTGTTGTGTATACCACACTCGGTCTTGGCTTGGCCCTTCCAACGGCCGGCTCTCTCGTCTTCGCCGGCGGCCACAGGCGACGTCGAGTGCCAGTCTCCGACGCTCTTGTAGCCCCGGTCGAGCAGCTCGTTGTACGGTACCTGGTGCTCGGTGATGTATGCCTTCACCTGGGCGAACGACCAGTCGACCAACGGATTGATCTTGACGATGCCTCGCTCGTCGTCCACTTCGATGACGCCGATCTTGTCGCGCTCGCCGCCTTGCGAGCGTCGTCGGCCCGTGAGCACGGCCGCTACATTGAGCTCGGCGTATGAGCGTTGCTGCGGCTCCACCTTGGCAATCCAGTCGTAAAGCTCCGACGCTGTCTCGTACAGTCTCTCGCCATAGCGCTCCTCGAATTCGGCGGTGGTGGTGGCGTTGTCCGGCTTGTACACGTGGATGCGGATGTTGGGGTACTTGGCCTGAACCTTGTCGACCAGGTCGTACGTCTCCCGAAAGTGATAGAGCGTATCGAAGAATATAGCGTCGATGGGCGCCAAGGTCTCTGGCGATTCGGCCCGGAGCTTCGACAGCATGTCGATGGTCACAAGGCCGGTCAGGCCGAACGCGGTGGATTGGTATAAATTGGGGAAGAGAATAGTGCAGAACCGCAGGCGGTCCTGAGGGGTCATCCTCTCCAGCTGTTGGTTCAGATGCTTGATATGTGGTCTGGTGAGAGTGACCTGTGGAAGGCAGCCCGACGATCCGTCCGTTGACGAGGCGCCCGAGACATATCCTGATTCCAGCTCAACTACGGCAGGATCCTTGGCATTGACCTGCTCGCGAGATCGCGGTGAAGATGCACCGGAAGGAAGCGGTGACGGCCCCATGGTCTTCGGTCTCCCTCCTTGGACCCTGAACTCTGAGGAGTGTTGTTCGGAACCGATGACTGCGTGGAGGATGTGAAATAGCGATCGTTACCAAAATGCAAGGTAGATAGATATGTAGATATGTAGATATATAGATGGATAGATGGATAGATGGGAGATAAGGGAATGGTCAACTGCCTAAGTTGTCAGGGCGAAAGGGAGGGAGGAAGGGGGAGGGAATTGGCGAGTAGTATATTCTTTTCGCTCTTTTTGGTCTCTGGGAAGAGACGGTAGTAGGTATCTTGCGGGTGTAAGTTAAGTTTATTTCATCAGCAGGTCTCATGAGTAATGCAGCAATGGAAGAACTCGTCCACAGGGGGGGCCGGTAGATATGAGGCAGCATTACTAAGTACATAAGTACATAAGTAGGTATGAATTGAAGCATGGCTGTGCGTTCACCGTGGCAGACGGGACATGGGGTATGGCGCGATGCGGCGGTTTGTAGACAAAGCGCTCTTGTTGTCTGGAATTCTCGACAGCGTATGGCGACATCCGCGCTAGGAGTATCACGCAATAGCTAAGGTTTCGAGGTCCAATCCCTACCTAGCCTACCTACATAAGTAGTACTTTGTAGGTATCTATTATCTACTTCTAACTACCTCTAGGTATTGTGTAGGGCCCTAGGCATGGATGTACCCGTAGTATCTTTATGTATCTCCATATGTAGGTACCTACTTAGTAGTAATAAAAGGAGGTATGATGCTTCCAGCCGGTTTGCCTCCCGAATTCCATCGCCCGACCCGACTCCACAATACGTCAGCCAGCCTTTCACCTACATACTTGATACTAATAGTAAAAGGTTGGAAGGTAATGAGCTCGAGTTCCACGAGGCTTGAATATATGCGACTTGCAACCTACAACTACTTATGTACATTGAACTGAATGTTCGAGTACAGTGACTCTAGACGCCCTTGCCGAGCGGCGGACATTGGGCAATCCAGACTGGTCCATGGCGGTTTATTTCTGCATCCATATTAATCAAATCATGCAGGAAAAGGTGCCTGCAGGTGCATCGTTCTCATTCTCAACTCCCAATTCTACAATCACCATATATATTGCCTAGGTAGGTATGTATATGACTACTTAGTAGGTACAGGTAGGACAGGAGCAGAGCAGTTGTGCCAATTTCCTGAGCATCCTCCCAAGTCTCGTTGTCAGTGGGGTTTGCAACCAAGACAAAGTGTAGCTAATAACCACTATGGGACGAATGCGTTCTTCTGGCTCAAATCTTGTGCTCGTCTTCCGCGGATCTCAGTGAAAGGCTTCCTGTAATGTAGTGGTTTCGCTGGGTCTCAGGCTCAACCCACAAGTGGTACAGTAGGTTAGTAGTATGTAACTATCCATGGATGCAAGTCTGCCTCGGGTCCGGTCGTATTTCGGGCAGCGCTGGCGCTGGCTGGCTGGCCGGCTGTCCGTCCGTCCGTTCGTCCGTCCGGCTGGTTGTGACAAGAGGAGCGGAACGATGATATCCCATGTCCCAGTGCCAGATGGTAAGGCAGGGCTACCAAGGTAATTGCAGGAATCGATGTCGCAATTTTGAAGCGTCGTTACGATATAGCGGTTATCGGGCCCAGAGAATTTGTAAGCTTCGGTTGTCGTGAGCCATGCACAGAGCCGCATGGAGGCTACTATTAGAACCGGGACCGACTGCCGCGTGCCGCCACTGCTGCTTTATTATTACACCTACCTACATACATGGGTACCGGTAGGTACCTACCTACATGTAGGTAGCAGGGTCGGGTAGTACCTCAGGAGAAGCAAGATCTCAAAAAGAGATCTCTTACGATTTTTCGGGGTAAAGTGACGCATCTAGACCCGCCTGATCGGTGACTCCAAGGGCTCCAGGGCTGCTTATTTGATTATGATGACACCCTCGAATACCCTGGCAGCTATGTACTTACATACCTACCTAGGTTAGGTAAAGTACTTGGCAGGCGGAGAGAGTGTTCCTCATCATTGCAGCGCACTGCGAGGCATGTGACCTACGCTGCTACGGTAGGGAGCTTGGTTTTGGGAAGGCTACTAAGTAGGTATTTATATTGCGCGTGTGATACTGCATTGCCAAGCGAGGCGTGCTTCCCATTGCCGTGTCTGTTCCAGGTTGGTATGAAGTGCTTATTTCTTCGCAGAACTCATTTAATTCCAGGCCTCTTCGATTTCAGGCCTCTATAAGTTTATAACAGCCGAATGGTCCAGGGTCTAGGAGGATTCCGATTCCGCACCGGAAGTTCGATTTTCCCGAGAGCCATCACATCATCATCCATGGATGTCTTTCAAAATTGTATCTAATACCATGATTTCGATCAAGTCTTTTGCTTTGTATGTGGTGATGGTGATGGAGAACAGAGTCAATTTTCGACCACGACTTCTCTCCGCCTCGTTCAACTTCGATTACACCTTTTCTTCTCCCGCTGTTACGGTCGCATAAAATGACTCATCGGGGTATATACATAGTTGAGTATTTACATTAACTGAGGTAGGTAGGTAAAATACGAAGTAGCTGACTTCTATTTACAGTTCCCAGACTCGTGGCGACAGAGGTACTAAGATACATACCCTACCTAGGTAGCTACCTACTATGTACCTAGGTAGAAGTTAAGTTGGGTGGGTCTAGTCTTATCAGATGGGCTGAACCCGTTTCCCGTTTCCCGTTTCCCGAGGATTAGCCCCGCGGTAGCAGCGGTGGTCCTCTCCTGCCCCAGCCAGCTGGGTATCGAGGCTGATTTCTGAGGCTGTGGCCCACCTCACGCATGAGGTAACATGCAACATCGTCAAATTATATTACTACGAACCAGACCTATCTGACGGAAGCACGCTCAACCCTTCTGGCCCTACCCAGGTACGAATACCGCCGTGAGAAGTAGAAGGCGCAAATTGCGAAGTGCAAAGTGCAAAGTGAATCGTCATTCACCCGGTAATACCAGCGTACCAGCGTACCAGCCATCATGGCCGCCCAAAACGACCCCGCGAAGCTGCCCTCCGGTAGACCGCAATTGTCCTCGACCATGCGCACCAGCTCTTACCTCAAGGAACACCAACAGTATCGCCCTCCCAAGCACCCCCTGCCGGAAAACCACTTCGGCATAGACACCGTTGTCCAGGACTTGCAAGGCTCGCGCCTATCCCCGCCCAAAACCGCCAGCCCCTTCACTGGCGTGCCCTCCAAGGACGAGCCGCCACGGATTGTCGAAGGCCTTAGTCACGACTTCACTCATCCCAACTGCGCTCCGCCTCGTGGCATCACATCTCATCGTCTCATCGCCACCCTAGCCTATAAATCCCAGCCCTCCCGTGCCTCCACCTCCAGCGTCGTCCCCACGCCTCGGCTTGCCTCGTCCAATTCCGACATCCCCGCCAACTTCGCGCCCACCACCAACATTGAGTCCTTCCCTCTCGAACCCCCGGCGCCTGCCGCCGAGCCCGAGCCCCTCGACCACTTGTATGGCTCCTATGTCTCTCCACTGTGCATCACCTCCTTCCTACATCTCATGTCCAGCTTCCCCCTACCGCCGGGCATCCATGAGACTACCTCGTCGCATCGCTGTCTCGACGATCCCCAACACCCGCGCGTTGTCGAATTGACCCTGTCGCCCGCCCCTTCGCCCGACTACCTGTCGTTGAATGACCTGCGCAAACACGAACTCATATACCGTTTCGAGCGAGAGTGGAACATTGATGTTACTCTGCAGCCCGATACCTTGTGGCGCCGGCACCCGCGGCTTGTCGTCTTTGATATGGACAGTACCCTGATTACACAGGAGGTCATCGACCTCTTGGCAGCTACCATCACCGACCCGCCCGATCTTGCAGCCAAGGTTGCTGATATTACACACCGGGCCATGCTTGGGGAGTTGGAATTCGACGCTGCCTTTCGGGAACGCGTGGCGTTGCTCAAAGGACTGCCCGCTTCCATCTTCGAGCAATTGCGGCCCGTTCTAGATGTCACCAAAGGTGTACCACAACTGCTGAGGGCACTCAAGAGGCTGGGGGTCAAAACCGCGGTTCTTTCGGGCGGCTTCCTGCCTTTGACGAGTTGGTTGGCCAACACGCTGGGAATCGACTATGCACATGCGAACGAAGTCGTCATAGACGTTTCTGGACGATTGACGGGTGAGGTCAAAGGAACCATTGTGGGCAAGGAGCGAAAGCAACAGCTACTTGTCGAGATCGCCTCCAAGGAGGGAGTGGCTCTGGAGCAAGTTGTCGCGGTGGGCGATGGAGCCAACGACCTCCTGATGCTCGGGACCGCTGGCCTCGGGGTGGCGTGGAACGCAAAGCCCAGAGTGCAAATGGAAGCCAGTGCGCGGATCAACGGCGAGTCTTTGGTCGATCTGCTATATTTCTTTGGCTTCACGAGCGAGGAGGTGGATATGTTAACTGCCTAGGGATGAACTTTGCAAGGTAGGTACCGTGTGTAGATACCATCGCGTAGAGCGCATAGATTTGCTGGACGGACCGGGGTTGGACCAGATCTATAGATCTAGAAGTTCTTTTTTAGAATCACGGAGGCATGTGCGACCACTCGACTCGACCGTTGTGGTAGTTAAAGGTATGATTGTGCTCTCTTAGTTGAATGTGTTGAGTCGTTTTGGGTAATTTCCCATCATGAGGGCATCGTGGCTGGAATGCGCATCCTCGTGTTCGTCTCATCCTCTTTGCTTACAAGTCCACACCGATTGAAGGTGTGTACGGGAATTTTCCCAATAGATGCTCATACTGTAGATGTGGCATAACACTGGAAGCCGCAACGGACAGGGGAGCTCAATAGAACTATACTCTCACTCATCTCTAGCTCCATTACCGAGGCAGTTTTGCCCAATAGGCAAAAATCGAAGTTTGCTTATGTACAGGCGACAGACTGGCTGGGCCATCTAGTAACATAGGAACAGCCTTGTACGTGGGTCCATCTTGGTCCCTCTCAACGCACCTAGTAGCCATCCTTTCCCCATTTGTTGTACTTGTCGTGTAGGCGCTACAGACAAGATTAGCATAAGATGAGGATATCGGGACAGGCACCCGCATGGCTCGTAGGATATACCGAGCGGGCTATTGGTAGCGAGGGTTACATACCTTGGGCAGGTTGACATCGGGGATAACTACGACGTTGACGGCGCTGGGAGCGTCCTTGGGGGGAGCACCAGGGTCACCGTTGGGGTGGTATCGGTATTTGCCCTCGGTAGAGTCGGATTCCCATGGCATGGGACGTTTGGTCATGCTGACGGGATTTTCAGAGGTGGACACGGTCGGAGTGCTCCCTAGTTGCGAGTGGTCAATGAGGACATAGGCGATTTTGGCCAGCTGGCTCGAGACGGTAAAGGCGGGAGGGACTTACCGAAGTAGAGACCAGCACCGCCGAAAGCCATGACCATGATAGTACCCAGGATCTGTAGTGCAAAAGTAGCATTGTCAGCGAGACGGACGATCAAGTATGCACGCTCGTCGGGCGGAGCGAGGCGTGGGAATTACGACGGACCATGAGCTCGGGGTTGCGCTTTGTCTCCTCCTTGAGGGCACCTTGGGCATTTGCCTGTTCGGACTCTGCGAGGCGGGTGGGAGTGGTAGTGAATGTGCGCTGGGGGATTCTCTGGGCGAGTCTCTGGGAGAGGCGCTGGGAGAGAGCTCGTCGGGCGACAAGGGAAGCCATGATTTGCGGTGTTGGGATGCGATGTGTGAGTGATGGATAGGTTTGATGTGTCGGGTTGACTGACTGCTCGGTTGATGAATGAATGGGGTGGTGTTATTAGGAAGAAGAGAGCTTATACCTTATGTTGGGCAACCCATCCATATGATTGGCCAATCACCTGCTTAGTAAAAACCGTCCGATTTCTCTTAGCACTACATAGTACGGAGTACCTGCATAATGCTATGTAGGTACATATGTACTCCATACAAGTACACAAGCAGGAGGTAGCGGAGCATGAATACTTCGTAGTAACCTCAACTCAAGCAAGTCTCGCACCACAGGGCTAAAGTGTCTAATCTCACCTTGAGAGTCTTCCTACGACCATGTGAACTGGGGTCGGTCTCGTTATTCGATGTTTTGCACGTGCGACGATGGATCGCTATATACCTACTTGAGTAGGTATATACACATACTACCTCATAAATATATAAGTATTTAGAGTACACCTTGATATTTACATATATAGATAAGAATATACCTAGGTATGTACACAAGGAGGCATTAAGGTACCTTAGGTACCTACTCCGCTGAAGTACTCGGTACCTACCTACATACCTACCTACCTACCCACCTATGTAGGTAGGTACGGAGCGTGCTGCAATTAATAAAATCATGCACTCCTTCAATTTTGCTGCAGGCGTGTAGGCGTGTAGGCGTGCAGGCGCACAGGCGCACAGGCGCGGCATGGAAAACAACATTCACCACCACCTTTGCCCCTTTCCCTCTACCAGCCGGCCAACTTGACAGCCTCACCATCGCAGGTCGTGTCTTCTTCAAATGCGCACGCGACGTCAAGGTCTGGAGTTAAGACACGCTCTCTCTTTCTTCTCGTACCTATTTTCCTAATACCAGTACTTACCATATGTAGTACTTCCGTATGCTGCTACTGCACATCATTGATGTCGGGTGTCTGATACTCCATACTCATACGTACTACTGACTTAATCCATCCCCTTCAACAATCACTCTTTGAACTTTCGCCCGCACCATCAGCCATTTTGACGCTTCCAATATACTTGACATCCATCCATTCTGCTGCGCAGACACCACAGACATCACACACGTCACAAACATCACAACCGCCGCAGAGGCCTCGGGTCCCTCCACCGCCCCTGAATCCCCTTCTATCCCTCTTCGCGAATTCGACACAATCCGCCTTCGCTCGTTTACATCTCGCATCGTGTCGCAAATCGCCGCCCTGGACTTCTGAAATTCTTCCGCATTCCCACACACGACTTATCAGCCACCATCATGGCTTCTACTTCTGCTTCTGCTTCTGCCTCTGCCTCTGCTTCGGCTTCTGCTTCTTCGTCCGCGAGACCCACGCCCCCTGACCATTCGACCGATACTTTCCCTGCGCCCAAATATCCCGCCGGCCCTCCCAGTATCATCTCCTCCCGCATGACCGACATCGCCTCGGAAAATGGTGACGCGCCTGCCGAGCCGCAGACCAAGACCGCCCACAGTCCCAAACGCAGCGCACGCCAGACGGAATCACGTCCTGGCACCGCACTGACTGCCAAATCCTCCCGGGGTCCCTGGCCCCAAGCCACGCCTCTGCGCAAGAACTTACAGAGAGGAAGCCTGACCGGGAGCATCGCCAGCGCGCGTCCCGCCAGCTCGGCCAGCCGAAGTCATGTTCCCTTGGCCTCTCACGCTTTCTTCCACCCCATGAGCTCGCAAAAACTACAAGCCCAGCGAGGCGCCTCGCGACCCAATACCATGAGCCAACGGCCTCCCAGCATCGACGACCTTCCCGACGAGGACGACCAATCCCACATTGCACCACACGGTGTTCCTGTCCCGAGGCCCTCCGTCGGTATTGCGCACCGCGTGGCAGACGACCGAGACCTGCAACCTCCGCCGTCCAGGGGTACCGAGATCACGGAGCCGTATGACCGTGTCACTGCCACCACTAGCCCGACCCATGGCCACTACCCCGCCGGTAGTCTCAGTGAGAGTGTGCGCCCATTACAGCGCAAGAAGGCGGAGGAAAGGAATCTCACTCTGGACGTCGATAAGAGCAAGGGGTATCGGAACGGCGCTAATCTGCCAAGCCCCGTCAAGTCGCCACGCTCCTTTCGATCCAGCCTATTCCTGTCGGGCAAGAGTGAATCAGCCGAACCTCCCACCAACCGTGTCATGCCGGGCGCCGAGAAGCTATCGTCCGGTGCCTCCTCGCCTCAGTTCACTCCCGGGGCTCATGGCACGCCATCGCGAGTCCAGTCGATCAAGGAGAAGGCGCTGGGATCCGGTCGAAATCATGAATATTTCGAGGGCAACACGGTATTCTGCGCCGGTGGCCGGCTACAGAACACTAGGCACCGGCCTATCAACATAGCAACCGGCTTCCTCGTGGTGCTTCCGGCTGCCCTGTTCTTTGCATTTTCCGCGTCTTACCTGTGGCAACACGTTTCGCCCGCCATGCCGATATGCTTCGCCTATCTCTTCTGCATATGCTTTTCATCCTTTCTCCGCGCATCGGGAACAGACCCAGGTGTAAGTGATCATCTAGGATCCCTGTCCTCTGTGTATGCTGCTGGCTGACCCGATAACCCCCTTGTCCCAGATTTTACCTCGTAACCTACACCGGTTTCCCCCGCCGGATGAAAACGAAGACCCCTTGAGATTGGCTCCTCCAACAAATGACTGGACGCTGGTCAAGTCCGCCGAGTCCAGCACCGCGGCCATGGAGGTCCCTACCAAGTATTGCAAGACGTGCAACATCTGGCGCCCGCCTCGTGCGCACCATTGCCGCTTATGCGATAATTGTGTGGAAACGCAAGACCATCACTGCGTGTGGGTGAATAACTGCATCGGCAAACGCAACTATCGCTACTTTTTCACCTTTATTACATCGGCTAGTCTCTTGTCGCTGTACCTTGTCGGGGCGTCGCTGACTCAGGTTCTCATTTACGCGCGAGAGCATGACATATCGGCTGTCGATGCGATTGATCGCAATCGGGGGGCTTTTGCCATGGTCATTTATGGGATTCTGGCTTTCCTGTATCCCGCCGCGCTGATGGCCTATCACCTTTTCCTGGTGGCCAGGGGCGAGACAACTAGGGAGTTCCTCAGCTCACTTAAATTCCCAAAGAAAGATCGCTACCGTGCCTTCAACCAAGGCAACATTTGGAAGAATTGGGCGGTGGTTCTTTGTAGGCCGCGGCCGCCCACGTACTATCGATTCAAGAATCGTTTCCAGCAAGGCGACCAACGTTTTGGGGAACGCCGTGTGCGGCCTACACAGAGCACCGGAAGTGGACAGGACTTGGAGATGCAAAACGTACGGCCGGCCATCAGCGGGCGAGGCTGACGAATGGATTGGCTTGTACTGAGTAGGCTCCCGGTACCGTTTTCATATGGCACGATCGTGTGGCCACGACCGCGGCCTCGTTGCTTCTGTCTGTCGGTGTGACATTCCCACCACACCTCGGAAATATAGACAATTTGCATCACAAGCAGCCTGTGGTGTGTACAGGATTAGGATTCCTTGGTCAGACCCCGAAGGAGGGCGAAGCTTGCGGTCCCCTTGCCCTGCTCACGTGCCAGACTTTCGGATTTTTGGCAGACTTGACCTGCGTTTATACTATTGGCTCGGCGAGGAGAGGACGGATTTGTAATAGATGCCATCAGCATTCTCTATGCTGAGGTGATGTAAGGTTGTTCTGGGACTAGGGGCTATCCCGAAGATACAGGGATTTGTAGCATAGTCGGAAAAGCAAGTAGGTTCAAGTGACTTGGAGTTATCTGATGCCCAGACATTCATGCATTCAACTCGTTGTCTATTAGGAGCTGGTGCCTGTGCGCACGTTATTTCTAGGGCTTCGAAGGTGATATTCCAACCTTGACAATGATTACTGTGACGCCCCATCAGGCAAGCCCCGGCTCTATATCTATACCTATACAAGATTTGAGCCTAGGGTGTTTTCTATACTATAGCTGAGTAGCCTGATGGTTCGCATAGGGGGACACGGGCTGACTGACCAGGGTCCACCGGTCGTAGCAACATGTGGGAGATAAGGCGTATTAAGAGACGCATGTGGGTGTGGGCGGCGGTTGTGGGACTTATTTACCCATGGCAACTAACGGTAGGGGCTTTCTTCCAGCGAGAAAAGCCATGGGCGAGGCGAGCTGGCATACTGATGCTCCGGGGGGGCAATTTGCTTCAACAACACAACACCACTATCTTGCATGCCAACTTGCCATGATCAGTTGGTAAGGGAGGAGGTAGGGTTGAAGTTGTACTTCTTGCTCGCCATGCGCTCGATGAATGAAGGGCAGAGAAGATACAGGTGGTGAGCGACTGCGTACGGCCACCAGGGCAGCACCACATTGCCCCTGGTGCGGCGGTCCAGGGCCTCTATGCACCTCGTGGCGACGTAGTCGATCTTCAGCCCGTGCTGGTTCGGGTCGTCCTCGCACACGGCGCCGCCGTCGACGGCGGAAGCACGGAAGTTGCCCTCGATGGTGGCGGGGAGGATGAAGGAGAAGGCGATCTGGGGATTCTCGATGGACAAGGCCTGGTACAGGAGCAGGGAAGAGGCCTTGCTGGCAGCGTAGAGGGCTCGGGTGGGAGCGGGGATCAAGGCGGCGCAGGATGAGACGAGAAGTATGGAGGGCGAAGGGGAGGTGCGCGTCAAGGCGGGGACGAACGTGGCGGCTGCGACGAAGGGCCCGTTGAAGTTGCCGCGGAGGGCGCGCTCGGCAGTGTCTAGAGCGGTCTGTATGCCGACGCTGCTGGCGTCGTCTCGAACAGAGGCAGCGCCGGCCAGAGCCATGACGGGCTTCAGGGCCGAGACGCCGGCACACACGTGGATGGTGTCTAGGCCACCCCAGGCGGCAAGGAGCCTGTCTCTCAGCCGCACCATGTCGTGTACGCTGGTGAAGTCTGCCACCTCGTACAGACACAGACACGTAGCCCCGCAGAGGTTGGCCAGAATCGACAGCTGCTCCTCGCGGCGGGCGACGAGGCACAGGCGGGCGCCCCGGGCGGCATAGCACTTGGCCAGCGAGCTGCCTACACCGCTGGAAGCACCGAGGATGAGGACTCGTTCCTCAGCAGGGGGTATGGCTGCATGTCGGATGTCCCCCCCACGAGGACAAGAACGTCGAATGATTTTCTGGACCAAGACCAGAGCTGCTACGACGACGACGACGGTGCTGGTCCATCGCGCAAGCAACGACGTCGGAAACCATTTAATATTATTATCATTGTTGTTGTTGTTGTTGTTGTTGTTGTTGGTGATATCGAGCATGGTCATTAATGATTATGGGGGAGTTGGAGATGCCCTTCGGTTTTCACAGTTCAGTTCACTGTTTACGAAGTACCTACCTAGGGAGGTACGTATAGACGTGCCAATTCCCAATTGATGACATGTACGGGGATCTGCAGCTGACGACGGAGCCCTGGCAGCTGACAGCTCACATGCGACAGACGGCGGACAGCAGGCGGTATCTAGACGACAGACGGTAGACGACAGACGACAAGACGGTAACTAGACGACAGACGACGGCTAAGCAGGCTTTCGATCGGCCTGCTGCTCGGAACTCGGGGTAATCTGTTGCTACGGACCGTACTCCGTACAAAGTCGCACCGCACGGACCCGGGAGAGGCCAAGCAAGCTCCACCTGTCCTGCCTCCGTCCTGCTTTCCATCGCGGCCGAATACGAGATCGATTCATGGATGTAACAGTAGATGGCATCTGCGTGTCCCCACCGCGCCAACTCCCCCCAACACGATAACACGATAACACGATAACACGATAACACGATAATACGATAATACGAGATGCTGGAGGATGCTGTGGACGAGAGGGCCGAGCCGAGAAAAGAGGGATATATACGCATATACATTATGACAACAATAGCATGGGCTAATTAATGATCAATACATCCACTGGCGTTGACGATAATGCCTGCTGAAATCAAGACGAATGGCAATAAATCAAATATGTATTAATTATATAAAAACCTCCACATATCCTCTTCAACCTCTCTCTCCTTTTCCACCCATGCTCCTCTTCGGCTCTGACCTGAGGACCAAGGCAATCAAGTCCCCTTGCCCAGCATTTGTCGAGTGAACGAGTGGGTGAAGCACCAAATCTCCATCTCCGTGTATGCAATTGACAAATGAAAACTTCCCCCACCACTTTTCTCCGAATCATCTCCAGGCTGCCTCCAATTTGAATGTCTGAAAGGAATGTATGTATAATTGGCTTCATTTACCAAAGCGTAGAAGAGAAGGACAAGCATGGTTCTGGGTATCAATCTAGGCAGTTAACAACGGCGAAAAAGGCAAATAGGTATAGTATAGATGGCAAATTTGGTATGCAACTTCGACTTTTCCCAAATCCCTCGCCATCTTATAGGACAAATGAAACGAGATGCCGGTTCCCGAAGTAAAGATGCCGACCCCCTTGTTTACTTCGGGAACCGGCTATGTCCTCCGTCACATTTTTTCGATCAAGGGTGCCCATCAATCATCGAAGAACGAAGCGTCGTCGAAATCCTCGACCCGCGCATCCGAGTCATAAGATCCGGATGCCATCATCGGCGGTGTGACAGGCTCTCGTCCTTCTTGTTTGTGAGGCGGGGTAGTAGCTATCGGCATCTTCTCTGCTTGCCTGACCGTCATGGACGGCCCTTGGCCCCTGTTGGCGTATTGTTCTGCGGTAAAACGCCGACCTGTATGGCCGAAAGCCGTTGGTTGCGCCTGATGTTGACCGTTGGGCGTGTTCCGAATGCCCGAAGCCGGTGGCGTCATAAGACCAGAAAGAAAGCTGCTCTGGGAATCGCCCGGGCTGGGCTTCGACGGCGTCGCGTTCCTTCCCGGGGCTGGCGACGACGAAACCCCGGAGAAGTTGTTCGATTTGCGCCAGTTGCCCCAGGCAGCAGCCAGAGGGCCAACAGCCTGGGCCACCCGAGGAGTAGCCGCTCCACGGATGGTAGCGGCAATGTTGGGCAGGGTGAGAGCCGACCCTCCATTCATCGCACGTTCCCTTTCTTGCTCCTCCATTTGCAGATTCGCCTTGAGCCGGATTGCGGCATCCTTGATCGATTCCCTGTCATAGTTGTCTGCCGATAACGCACCAATGATGTCCTGTAGATCCCCGTGCCGGACAGCCAGTAGCTCACGCAGCCACGTGATTTCGTCGTCTCTCTTCGCTATCTTGGTTGCAGATTCGGGGTCAAGTTTGGCAACAGTATGCTCAAGCTCCTCGATACGTTGTTCACGAGCTTGTAGTTGTTCCTGCAAGACCATGATGGACTCGCGTAGGGCCTGCGGAGAGATTTTCTCTGGCAGCTGCATAGCTTTTGCGAGTTGCTTCGTCTGTACTGCCGGAGTGGGCTGCATGTATGCTTCGGTCATCACTGGAGACTTGGTGGCCTGGGCTGCCGCCTGCGCAGCAGCCTTGGCCGCTTCTTGGGCGATGTGGATCTTGTCCTCGAGGTGAGCAACGCGATCCTGAAGGTGTTCTGTCTTAGATGCAGACAGGCTGAGGCGCTCTAGCAGGCTTTGCTCCGTGCGTTGTGCGTCCTCTACGGCATTGTTGATTTGACGATCATACCGAGCCTGAGAATCTTCCATTTCGCTCTGGTGCTTGCGTATCATTTCCTCAAGTTCCCGTCGACTGCTTGCCCGCTCCCCTTCGAGCTCGGTCTGCTTCGTGGTTTGTGCGTCCTCGAGCATCATCTCGTGGTGAGCCTTTGCTGTGTCCGCATCTAGCTTGACTTGGTCAAATTGCGCTCGCACCCGTGCGACCTCCTCTTCGAGTTCAGCGCGCACAATGTTAACCTGATCATTGGCGCTCTGTAGTTCTGATTGAACCGCAATACGCGTTCGCTGAACCTCTTCAGCGGCCGAGTCCCTGGCCTCCTGGATCTCCCGTTGAGCGCGTAGGGCATTCTGCTGGAGGGTGTGATTTTCAGAGCGGAGCTCGGAGAGTATGGCCTCGAGCCGTTTACATTCGCTCACAGCTCTCATTCCTGCTCGTTCTCCACTTTCCAGCCTCTCGATCTCGGTTTCGAGGCGTTCCCGGGTCCGCGCCTCAGCTTGAAGTCTCGCATCGAGAACTTCCTGACGGGCGACGAGCGCCTGCTCTTTCTTAGACCGCCGGGAATTCTCCTCTGTTATTTCGCGAGCTGCATGAGCCATGTCGTCTTGGAGGGATACAAATTTGGCACGCCAACTATCACGAATCTTCTCGTTCTCCTCGAGCTGCACACCGAGGGTGTCAATGAGTTTATGGAGATGTTTGTTTTCGTTGACAGAATGCACAAAATCGTCCGCTTGTCGATGAGCGGATTCTCTGGCATGCTCGGCCTCAGATCGCCAGTGGCGGGCTTCTTGTCTTGTATCGCGTAGCTCGACTTCTGCAATGTTAAGGCGATTTTTAAGTTCGGCTTGGGTCTGTTCAGCATTGGACTGTGATGCTTCCAAAAGCGCAAGGCGCATTGAGGTTTTGCCGGAGGACTGCTCGACGCTCTTGATCTTCTGGTCACGCTCATCAAGCACGGATCTGAGACGGTCTTCCTCCTCCGACGATATTCTGAGAAGCCGCTGGATCTCGGAGAGTCTATCTTCGGCTTCCCTACGGCCTGACAACTCAGTTTCAGTCTTACTTTCCTGGATCCGGAGTCGCTCTTCAAGGTCGTGTATTCTCTGATCGAATACGCTGCGGTTCATAATCTCAACTTCAACCTTGGTCTCTGCTTGTTCGAGCTGACGGCGGAGCTCGGCCGCACGATCCTCCGCCCCGCGTCTAATGGTGGTCTCGTTCTCCCCTCTATTTTCCTCTTCACGAAGTCGTTGCTCTAGGCTCTCCAGCCTGGATCGCTCGCTTTGGGTCCTGCTCTCCTCTGTGCGAAGTCGTTGCTCCAACTCGAGAACCCTCAACTGCATTCCGGCTAGTTTGTCGTTGGCTTCTTCGTCATCCTTGATGACAGGCTGTGGAGTAGGGGGCATACGACGCTCTACAGCCTCTTCGACAATGTTCCTCAGATCCTCGCCGCGGAAATCCAGATGCAAAGACCGGCTGAATTGCTCCCTCATATCCTCCATCATTTTTAGCACTGTAGCAACATCTTGACCAGAATGCTGCTCGACAAAGTCGGCCTGAGCGACTTGTAGTGCACGTGTGGTTTGCTGTTGGTTAAGGGCCTCCATTACGGCAATGCGAATCTGTTCCATCTTCTTGTCTCTGCGAGGACTCATTGAGCGTCGCAAGGGTACTTCATCATCTTCGTCGTCGGCATCGCTTTCTTGAACTTCAGCAGACATACTACGCCCATCTCGCCGACTGGACTGTGTTCTGCGTGCCAGGCTGCTCATGAATTGCTGGATAGAGTCTAGAGTACGCTCAAGGGGATCAAGTCGTGAGTCCAATATACTACCCACAACATCGTTCACATGTCCGTCGAAGTATCGAACACGGTGCTCGAGCTTCCCCTGCTCGCTGGCACTGAAAGCGTCGTCCCATTCGCTTTCAGGCAAGCTCTCGCCAACATTGAGGCGGTTCACCTGAGCATCAAAGGAATGTGATATCGCACTTCGTGGCGGATCGACAAATGGATCCTCGAGCTCAGTGGAAAGCTGTGGTGGCGCGACATCCCGTGGCAGAGTTCGGTATTGCTGTGGGCTTGGGCTTGGTGCGTCGCTTCGGAAGGGCACATGTGGAGGCAGGTGCACAGGGGGTGAATTTGTAACAGCAGCTACCGAAATATTTCGCACCGGGCTGGGTTGGTGCCACCTGGGAGACTCGACATTCCTCTTGGCTCCCATTGTAGGGTCATTCTCATTGAGGTGCTGCATGACCGCGTCAATTTCCTCAAAAGTGAGCTCGTGAGTCGCGTCATTCTGAGTACCAGGACCCGCATCCGATGGCGGACTAACAGGCAGAGGGTCGAAGCTGTGTAGTTCCGGTGCCTCTACGGTCGCGCCCTCCAAGTCGCGAGCTACCGGCGCCGAGGATTCTTCGGTATCAGAAACGGGTGATGGTGTGGCGCCAAGTTGCGATTTGGCGGGAGCTGTTAATACCGGTGGGGGCGACGGGCTTGTTGCGTATCTAGATGCTTTCAGACCCTTCGGAGCAGGTGGCGGGGATGCGAATCGCGAAGAACCGAGGCCGCGTCCGGGCGGTGCCGGTACTGGCTTCGGAGATGGAGCAGTAGGCTCGACATAATTTTGGGCGATAGGTCGAGAATCGGGCCCGGGCGTCGGCGAACCAGCACGGTCGTCCTCGGACTCTGTGGTAGGATCCATTTGTACTGGTTGTGTCTTGAGCACAGGATCAAACGGAGTATCGGCGGAATTTTGAGATCCAAACGTGAAACCGCCCGGGACAAACGGCTTCGCAGTAGCAGAGAGACTCTTGTTGTGCTGTTTCTTGAACGAAGGCGCGTCTTCACCAAACGGTATTGCATTGTGGAAGTCTCGCGCATCTGTCTCATTCCTGAATTCGAATGGTCTCCAATTGGCCCTATCTTGGTCGGCAGAGGTTGATGACGGACTTGTGGTTGCCTTCGTGTCGTTCTCAGACGGCAATTTCCCATCAGTCGATTCGGAGAGGATAGTGGAGGCCAACGTTGTGTCGCCGAAGTGAGCTGTCTCGTCATCTCCGATCTTTTCATCAACAGGAACGTCTTTCTCCGCCACCTCCTCCTGGGCAGCTGTTTCCTCTGTTAAGTCGGAGCTATTAGCGGCTTGATGCACGGTTTCCGGCTCCGGTGTAGGTTCAGCAAAGAGTGGAACATCATCCCCATCACCGGCATCGTCTCGGAACTTCTTCTTGGTCCGAATCACATCAGCTCCTGGGCCACGCCCATCATCATTGGTATCTGTCGCAGGATTTTCAGCAGAGGCGGCTGGAGCTGGTGAGTGCCTACTTGACGGCCGAACGATCGGAATAGCTTTCGACTTCTTCACAGGCTTCACGAATTCGGATATATTCAGGTCAATGTTGCTGAAGATGGAGTTGGGCCGGTTCCTGGAGCTTTCGGTGCCAGACGCTGCGGCGCTGGTGACCGAAGGTGTAAAGGACGCGAAAGGCTGGAACGTGGGAGCATCGGGATTGAACTTGGGTCCTGATGCGGAAAAGCTGAAGTCGCTCTTGCGGGGGGAGAAAGCAGGCGCAGATGCGTTGATCTTGGCCTTTGCCGAGGATGAAGTAGAGGGCATGCTGAAGTGACTCGAAGTGGCTGATTGCGGCGCATTTGGTGTAAAGGACGGGGCTTGGAACGAAGGTGGTAAAAAGTTTCTCTGCTGGGTATCACTGCCCCCGAACACAAATTGACCTGGTGTGAACTGGTTGGCCGGGTTGAATTTAAACTCAGCAGCGCTTGCATTAAGCTTCGAGAACGACGGTTTGCTCGAGTGACTTGGGCGGCGTGATTGTGCTCTACTATCGGAAAGAGATACAGCATCGGCCCAAGGGTTACTTGTATTCGAGAAGGATCGCTGATGAAGCTGGTTGACCAAGTCGAAGGCTTGTACAGGTGTACCGAGGTTGCTAGGATTTGTTTCAATTTCGTACGAGCTATCACCTTTCTGCATGTTCAAGTCATCTGCTTGAGGCTTCTTGACACTACCTTCATCAGTGCCGTCACGTGCTTCATCATTATCGAAGAACGCCTTGTGCGAAAGAGAATGGCCCCTACTGTGAGGTTGCGGATGGTGCAATTTCGGACCTTCATCAGAGTCTGTCGCAAAATTACCGAAGTGAACGGAAGGACCTCTGTCATGGGACACAGTCTCTGCCTCTCGCCCATCCAAGCGATTGGCCACTTCTGCTTTCTGGCTGCCGTTATGTGGACTGTAATCTTCGTGTTCAAGTTGAGAACGGAACTGCTCTTCGAGGTGATACTCGGCATCGTCAATCTCTTTCTGGAGGCTATCACTCGCGTTATGACGGACGAATTGGCTCGGTTCAGGGGTCTTCGAGGGACTCTGATCGTACGGGTTGCTCGGGGTTTCCTCTTCAATCTCGCGCAGTTCCTGCAGTCGAGGTGATGGGCGAGCAGAATCATGCCTCTGGAAATGCTGATGGGGGAGCATTGGGTATTGCAGAGATTGGTGTCTTTGATGCATACCTACCGTTGGAGATATGCCGTCACGCGGGAAGGGTGATGTTGGCGAGACAAGTTGGTTCAGGAGAGAGGGTGAGCCACTGCGGCCTAGTTGCTGCTGCAACAGCAACTGGGGAGACCACCCATGAGGGGAAGGTTGGTTCGCAAGGTGGAACGGAAGCTCATGGGGAGACACAGATATGGAAGCACGAGGGTTGAACTTCCCAGGAGCTTGAACTCCACCGAAGGAGACCGGAGAGGCAATGGGTGGCACTGCTGGGCTCTGAGCCGGGGACGGACCACTGCCCGAGAGGAAGGCAGAAGGGAAAGGGAAACCTTGAGGACCGTTGCTGGCGGCTGAAGAAGTTGGAATTGGAGGCGAGAAGGGTAGCGGTGGAAACTGGTTGGAGGTTTGCCGGCTCATGGCGGACACAGCAGGGGAAATCGCTGGTGGAGCCGCCGGTTCGTCATCTCCAAAGGAAACACCAAGAGCTCTGAGCTTGGCTTCCTGCAACTCGTTGACGTAGTCCTTCCAGGCATTCAGGTCGGGGAGCGTCACTTGAAATCTACGCTGGGAGTGCTCCCGCGCCATGTCTTCGGTGCTGGGCCACTCGCCTCGGCTTTGAGAGTAGTTCCCAAGGGCATCCGCAGAACCATGGAAGCCCTCGAGATCGAATCCCCGGACGTTGTATCCCAACTCCTCCCACGACCGTAGCATCGCAGTCACATTGGCTGCGTCCAGGGGCATTGGTGCCTTTCCTGGGTGGCCCCTTTGTTCATCTCTCGGGAGCAAGACCATTATGTTTTTACCCCTCCATGGAACTTTCTTCTTCACGTTTCGAGGGGTTTGAGCCGCGGCAAGTTTGATGGGCTTGACAGGCGTGGTTGGCATCGCGGCTTCGGTCAGCGGACCTGAAGTTGACCCATTGAGCGTGGCTTTGTCCAACTTGCCGGGTAGCTCTACGGTAGGAGTAGCTTCCGAAACCGAGTCGATGGTGTGGATGCTGGCAGCATCCTGCCCTCCCCTACCCACGTCCAAGCTGTCCATATTTGCGAGGCTACTCGCAACACGTCGGTTCAAGACTGCTTGCTTTAAAGTCTCGTTACTTGAACGGTTCCTTGGATATCGGTGAGAGGATTTACCAGGACCTTGAGCCGGGTGAAGAGTAGCACGAGGAGTTCTAGGATCGGCCTCTTCGAACCAACCTACGTATTCCGAGACGGAACCGTTCAATGAAGAAGGCTCGCTCTCGTCCGTGCCGTCGCTCAACCAGTGATGGTGTTCCGAGGAATGGTCGTCGGTGGTATGCTGGCGAATCCAGTCCTCCGTGATGCCACGGATAGGGCGCCGAGCACGATTCGCAAGCACAGCGGCACTCCCAGATAGAGAAGAGCGTGAATGTTGTAGCTCGGATGGCGGAACGAAAGGAGCTGGACGCAGAAAGGGCGTATTAATCTCTAACTGATGCAGAGGGAAGTCTTCAGAGGGTTCACTGCTGAAACTCTGTCGACGGAGAGGGCTGGTATCAGAGTGTGGGTATGGCGACCCCCAGCTCGTGGTCACGTAATGAACACTCGGATCGGGTCCACGACTGGACGGCGGTGGCGTCCTCAGGTATTCAAGAGCTCGCCCAGGTAGTTCCGGGGACGGCAGCGATGGGAGAACGGGGGAAGATGATTCTCCGTCGTCGACAGTCGAGGTAGTAGAAAAGGGCGACGAGGGGCCGGGCAAAGCTTGACGTCGATGGAAGCCCGGGTTGCCGTCCTGTGCAGGGGCACGAGGAGGAGAGTACGACTTTGGCGAAGACGTGTTTAGGGGAGCTTGAGGGCCCAAAGCATGTTAGGCATGAGACTGTCGGGCTGGACTGGGACGTTGG
Organism: Xylariomycetidae sp. FL2044; assembly: GCA_022376275.1. NCBI lineage: Eukaryota > Fungi > Ascomycota > Sordariomycetes > Xylariomycetidae sp. FL2044. The sequence goes on along the minus strand of JAJNOH010000034.1, from coordinate 79,523 downwards.
CTGGAAGGTTGGGTCTTTTGACGGCTGAACATACCACGGTGAGATCAGCGCAGACGAAGAACGAGTCGCCTGCTACTAGATCTCGAGTTTTTCGCTCCTCGCGCAGGGTACGAGCTTCTGGCCAAACCAAGTCGATAGAGAAGTGGGCGTGAACCAAAGACAACGAGTATTAAAGGTTGGTAGCGGTCGCGACGCGTGCTACAAGTTGGCCAGGAACTCGACCACCTGTAGAGTTACAACAGCCTGGGAGACGAGTGGAAAGAGGAAACAAGAATTAAAAAGAAAGTAGGGGATGGCGAGAATCCGGAGCACAATGCATCGGGTTGGCTGTCGCTTTCCGTCTGGAGATGCTCGAAAGAAAAGAGAGGATATGTGCAGAGAAGAAAGTCGTTGTCCTCGCTGTCGACTCGGCGGAGAAGGGGGAAAAGATTAATTTGCGTACCTACTTGTACATACCTACTTACTACCTAGGTAGGTAGTTACCTACATGGTGTACCATTGTACCAACTACAAAGCCAAGGATATACTTATGGAGCGCTGGGGTTACCCGTGGACCAGCGGGTAATTAAATGGAAATCATTAATATTAAATAAATACTCTTAAATAATAAGTCCCACTTAATATCCCTTATTTATTATTTATTATTTATTATTTATTATTTATTATTTATTATTTATTATTTATTATTTATTATTTATTATTTATTATTTATTATTTATTATTTATTATTTATTATTTATTATTTATTATTTATTATTTATTATTTATTATTTATTATTTATTATTTATTATTTATTATTTATTATTTATTATTTATTATTTATTATTTATTATTTATTATTTATTATTTATTTAATTAAAAACGTTTATTTATAAATAAATTTTTATTTATAAATTTAAAATATTTAAAATATAATTTTTATTTATAATTAAAATAATAAAAAGTTATAATTAAATAATAATATAATAATATTTATTTTTTAATAAAATATATTATTTAATTAATTATTAAAATAAATTAAATTAATTATATAAAAAAAATAAAATATATATATATATATATATTTAAAAATCCTTTAATATTTTATAATCATTAATTATAAATGGCTTATTTATATTTTCCCTTATAGGTTTTTAATTTAAAATGTAACCTTGAACCCTTGGGCGAATTATAGGCTTGCTTTATTAGCCTAGCAAAAAGTTAATGCGAGGTCTTGTTTTTCTCTTCCTCCCTCTCTGCCTCTCTCAGTGGCTCTTATCCTTTGCCAACTCGCCTTTTAGGCATGTCCATGTCACCTCCTCCTGCTTATCAACGTTTTTCTTTCATCATCTCAGCGTCTGCTTGCCCTGAACCAACTCATTCTCTCTTTTCCCATCAATTAGTTCCTCAATTCGAGAAAGCAACAATTTTGCATCCCCATTCTTGCCCGATACTGTCTGGTCTCGCCCAATTATAGTAGACATCTTGTTGTCTGCACTCTCCACACTCGTTCCTCTGGGCTTACTTACCCGTCACCATATCGCCAAAACACCTACCCAATCGTCTATCTCTCTCAACTCGCGAAACAAGACAAGGGGGGGCGACGTGGTCCTCAAACTAACTTACCAACCTATATCATCTCGACATCGGCAAATACCAGACCTGGTCCCGTTCTGGTCTTAAATTTTCGCCAATATGTATTCCACGCGCTTAGTTCGCTTGCTGATGGTCACCTTGTCCATTCTCACCCTGACTCAGGCCGCTTGGTTCGATGTATTCGCCAGAGACCCAGAACAGCTTTTCGCTGTTAAGAGGCAAGACAACAACGATTCGAGTTCCACCACTGCCGATTCCACCTCAGACTCACCAACCACGAGCGATGAGCCTTCCACTACCCTAACCACCGAGACAACGTCAACGGCATCGCCAACCACCACCGCTGATGATACATCTACTACCGATGATCCTGCTCCTACCACATCGCCCAGCGAACCGGCCACCACTCCTACTACCACCACCACCACCCCCGCGGAGCCTACAACCGTGGATACGACTACCCCCTCAGTTACAGACCAGTCTCCAACTTCAAATACTCCTACTGAGACCACTGCTACTGGCGATGGCAAGACCACATCCAAGACTCCCACACCCACCACCTCCGTCACCACCATATTCACTACATCCACCATGGAAAATGGCCAGGCCACCGTGATCTCGTCAACGTCTTCAGCCGTTATCACGCCGGGTCTCAGCACAGGTGGGACCAACTCCGGTAACTCGGGCCTAAAACCAGAGACAAGGAACATCGTCATCGGTGTGTGCGTAGGTGTCGGTGGTGCCATTGTGCTCGGTGCCGTTGGTGTTCTGTTCTGGAGACTTCGAAACAAGAGACGTAACCAGGAAGAGAACGAGGAGCTCGTTAGTTACGGCAACGGATTTGGCGGTCCTGGCACCGCCGAGAAGAGCGACGTCGGCGGCAGTACCAGTGGTCGCACCCCATTCCAGAGCACGTTGGAGAGCTATCACGCCCCGACGCAGACAAACGCTGCCTCCAATTTCTGAATACTTGATTCTACAACTCACCCTTTCAACCTCACGCCGAGCACTCCCCCCTGTTCCCTCATACTTCCGATGTGTACTTTCTTGGCATTGGCGTTGGAGTTTCGATTTGCATGGCATCCATCATTTCTATAATCATTTGGCGGCACATTCATGATGCAGAATGTCTCCAAATTGACTTGTACAGCAGCATTTTGGCTGGCTGGCGCATTACTTACATTACGAGGCTGCCGTTAGGCGACGAGCAGTGCCCAACTGAGCGAGCGATCCACGGAATCCAACCAGTCAAGGAAAACCGTTTTCACAGGCACAAGGGGAAAATATTTCTGTAGATCTTCATAATACCAATTCCTTTCGAATCACCCAATACATAGATACCAATACCAACGTTGTTACATACCTATGTTATATATCAAACACCCGATACAAGAGCCGGTTCGATACGATTTAAATGCGCAAAATATACGTAGACGCATGGTAACAGGGTCAGTCTTCCACAGACCACATTTCAAGCATTGTACATCGGGGGATCATTTGCAGTGCATGTCAACCTTACGATAGTTGCCATCACTCAACGGCATCTACTTCCTAGCGTTCAATTTTCCGATGAAACACTGCCATCTTGAGTGGCGGCATTCTTGGCATTTTCTCTGCCTCCATGTGGGAGAACGGAGGGGGGGCGCGCTCGTCTCAGGAGCGTTTCAACATGACGATGTCGCCCAGTCGGATGGCCGGGGTACAAACAACTCTGTAGGTGGGCACCCATCTACTCCGTATAGTAAGCGCTCAGGGTGTGCCGTGGGGGATGGGGGATTCATGATTCCTGCCTATAATACCTAGGTATTCACATTTCAGAAGCTCAAGCGAATGATGACCTGTGACGCCGTGGCTTTAGCTGTATGATTTAACCTGGTCCAAAATCCGGGGTGAAGCTTCCAAGAACACTCGTCACCGTGATCAGTAGTCGGCGGATTGACCCGACAGCAACTCCTCTCTTTTCCCCCGAGACGCATTTCCACCATGAAGTGCAAAGGCAACACCAGTCTAGCCCTGCTGGCTGGGCTCGTCATGGGCGCCTTAGCGGGTGACTTGGTTCATGATATACAGAGGGACTTCAAGATGGGCCTTTTCGCTCGACAGGCTTCTGCAGACATTCAGGTATTTCGGCCGACGCGAGGCACCCAAGATTGCATTATGACCCGAGGCTGACACGAGGCTCCAAATGAAACAGTTCTTTACTCAGGCAATCGGCGGCGCGTCGACGGAGCCAGTATGTTTACCATCCTCCTGCCGCTCTTCATACAGTACCCTACATCCGAGCCATCGAAAAGATGCGAGCCCGGTGCCCCGATAGACGCAACCGCCACTTACCACGGCACTCCCTTACAGATCGTAGACTCGGGCGACCCCGAACGACCTTTTTCTGTTGGTGGTGATACGTTTGTGAGCCGGCCCCCTCCTCGCCCACTCCTATATTCTCTTTCACCCCATTCCTCCCCTCGCTCTTCGATCTGTGTCAAGACACGCCCAAGCCTCTGGAGATATTCCCGCCCGAGTTCTGACAGATATCGACCCCCCTGATATAGACCGACTTCCAATCGGCAGCGAACCGCGTATGCGATAATCAGAAGAACACCTGTGCACAAGCGGCAAATGACAGTGGAAACGAGGAATTTCAAGTGAAGGACTGCGATACACAGAATGGTAATTCTTCCTCTTTCTAGTCCCTCTATCCACGTCGTTCCTCGTTGAGAAGGATGCGGGGGAGGGTTGTATGGAAAGTTTAGCTGGATTGGACGGATCGCAAGCTGTGCTGGGCGCGGTGATACCATCAGCGGACGCTGGCTGACATAGAATTATTCCATCAGATGATTGCAAATCTGCCGCTTCCTCGGCAACGACGACAAGCTTTGCGAGCGCTACGGACAACCGAGCAATCACTACCTCGGATGCCGAATTTGACTACTTCTGCGACTGAGAGACAGGCTGAGTGGCAAAAAGGTCGGTGTTCAAAAGGGGTGGCACATCTCGCTGGGCGTAGGATAGGAGCTGCGTACATAAGGTTCAGGGGGGTAGCATTCAGGAAGTAATATTTCAAAACTGGGGTTTCCCGAGGTTATACGACGGCATGATTCCCATACCCATACTGTCAGAACCCGACTATGGTCACGAGTGGCTTGTGTACACAAGGTGGTTTCGTATCATATCGCTTATTATATCATTGATTATACACAGGCCATGCAGCAGCAGAAAAAAGTCGTGGTTCGGCCGGAGAACGCCAAACTCTAGTCTAACCGATCGATGCCTCCAAACTGACGAAACGCCTCACCGCCACGTAAGCCAGCAACCCTTTTCCGTATCTCAAACACCATGCAGGATGCTTGCATCGCAGTCATTGCCGCCCCTTTGATCCAGTCACACATACCAACAGCGTCTCTCTCTCTCTCTCTCTCTCTCTTTCTCTCTCTCACAAAAACAACAAAGGAGAAAGAACGCCAATGCAGCTAGCTTATGTGCAAACATCCATGTCGTGATACTCGTATGCTTCCACCCACAGAAAGTTTTGCTTCCCTGTGACTGAACTTAAACCCGTCCGACCGGTTTCCTTCGCACGAGGAAGGGGCTGGGCACTTCGCCCTCCTCTTGCGCCCAGTTCGGTGCATCCTCGGGATATTGGAAGTCCTTCGTCACGCGTTTGGGACTAACACACACGCTGAGAGGACGGCCACCTGCTCGGGCCTCCGAGGTGAGTTCAACGAGGGTTCTACCCTTGACAGCATTCTTGACAGCCATTTTGGCAAGAGACGAGTCCGAGTCCTTCTTGGAGTTGGAGGGCTTCCGTTGCAGGCCATTCTCGCCACTAGGGGCGCCAAGGTTCGCTACCGACGGGATCTTGCTGAGTCTCCGGTTGGGTGAGTTAGCTCGCTCCCTGAGAGCACGGGTTGGGAAGTCGGAAGCAGTTGTCGTCGGCGGCAAGGGTGGAACCGGCTTCAATGACAATGTCGCCTGTGTCTTGACACGGTTTGGTGCTGTTTTCATAGAAGGAAGCCCTGGGCGTTGAAGCCCGAAGGGATTCTTGGTCGAGCGCGGCGCACGGGTTGGTGAGGGTATGACGGGAGTACCGTCATCGTCATCATCTGAATCGGACAATACCGGATCAGAATCGCGGTCCGCCTCCCAGCGGTGCTCGCTCTCAGCCTCATCAAATATGGAAGGCGGGTTCGCAGAAGGCGCCTTGGTGGCGTGATTGCGGCGGGGTGACAGAGACAGAGACGAAATTGCAATATGCAAGGGCGAGGCTACATCGAGATCCATGGGCGTACCGGGGTGCCGCTCAAACATAGTCTGAGCACGTGCAAAGGCACGGGAGCTCTTTCTGAGCGCCTGGGGCTTGTCCGAGGGCGAATCAATGGACAACTCAGTGATGTCTGTGGTAGAGGGAAAGTCACCGTCAGTGCTCGCGCCCGCAAGAGACGCAGGGTAATCTGATTTGGATAGCGAGGATTCGAATTCCTGCGTCTCGACCGAACCGAACGTCACGGTTTTCTTTTGCAGTTCCTCCTGCACCCTGGCCTGCACCTCCCCTTCAAAGCGTTTCTGAAGCTGTTCAATCTCTTCGTTGACCAGGCGGTCGATTTCTAACCGCGCCTTCACTTCCCACTCTCTGCGCAACGAAGACTCGATCTCCTGCCGGGCATAGGCTTTGTCTGCCTCGACGCATGCCAGCCGCTGCTCCACCTCCTTCATCTTGGCACTCAAGACAGCATCTTTGGCCCTTAACTCGCGTGAGATTTCCACCGCTTCACGTTCCTTGCGCATGAGGCGCACGACCGGCAAGTTGAGCAATGTCGCAGTATCTGGCCGAGTATCGGGGTTCACCTTCAGACAGTCCTTGATGACTGCCATCAACTCGACTGAGTATACTCTGGGAAGCGGCGCGACCTTACCCTCCTTGATCTTCTGGACGAGCTGGAAGTGGGACTTGGCGTTGAACGGAGGCTCACGGGCGCATAGCTCGTACGTTATACAGCCCAGCGACCAGATGTCAGACTTCAGCGTATATCTTTCGGCAGCACAGATCTCGGGCGACATGTAGAAGGGGGTCCCGACATAGGTAGAGGCGAAGTCGTGTGACTGGATCATCTTGGATAGACCAAAGTCACCCAGCTTAACAGAGTTGTCTTCTCCAAGAAACACTGTGGAGTTGTCATCAGAGGGTGTGGGGGTACAGGAACTATTTTACGTACCGTTCTCAGGCTTCAGATCTCTGTGCAATATCGTCATGACTCCAGGCGGTGTCTTTGGCTTGGCCACGGCGCCGATACCCAGAACATTCTTGCCGACCTGAGGCGGGTCGATGCCGTAGTGACATCTGTAGAGCGCGGTGACGAGCTGGGAGAAGATGCTCCAAACAAAGGGTTCATCGGCATATTGTTTTTTGAGAGTGAGGTCTTTGATGACACGACCCAGATCCCCATTGCCGCAGTATTCCATATATAGGTGTAGGTCCTGCGTTTGTTTCAAGTGCTCGCGATGATAGTACCGAACGATGTTGGGATGGCGTAAGATGGACAGGATCTGGAATTCGGCATGGAGCTGCTCGCGCTCCTTTTGGGACATCTTAAGGTAGCTGATCTCTTTCCGACAGAGGACCATACCGTCGGCTCGGCTCCGAACTTTCCGGATGATGCCAAAGGAGCCATGGCCTGAATGGCAAGCAGTTGTTAGTATCGGCGGAGGTACATATAAATATAAATATATGCCTACATAAGAAGAGGGCTGTATGGGCTGTATGGGCTGTATGGGCTGTATGGGCTGTATGGGCTGTATGGGCTGGAGGCTGGGCCAGTGCTGCCAGGAGGGAGGCTTACCTATCTTCTCTAGGACGTCATATTTCTCGGATTCGACCATGTTCATGTTGAATCAATACACGCTATACTTGAAATGTTGCAGCGACAGCGATGCCATACGTAGATAGGGCGGCTGGGGTATCGCAAGGGAATGAAGGAGAAGGGGGAGAGTTGTGGAGAGTTGGGGAGAGTTAAGTTTGAGGGCCCTAAACGTTAAAGTTTGAGAGTTTGAGGTTTAAGCGAGAGAAACGGCTGAGGTAGGCAGAGAAGCATGCTGCGGTGGGAAAGGAAGTTATCAAAATAAAGACAAGAGTTGTAGCATGCAACGCAGCGCACAGCACACAGCACAACACAGGTGTAAATAATGGTTCAATGTTGGTCACCAGGCAACCATATCCATGGATGGGTGGATGGCAGGCTCTACATGTCGCGCTACATGTAGCCGATGTGGGGTACCAGATCCCAATCCACCTATGCATGGACAAATATATACCTAGGTACCTAAATACCTAAGTATTACTTAAATATAAAATAATATATGATAAAATAATATCACTCCCTATTAAAATAAAAATTAAGATAATGAAATAATGATAATAATATTTTTATTTTTATAAATATAATATAAATGATATTTATTTAAAACTTAAAAGTTAATGATATTTTTTTATTTATGCTAGTGGCAATAATGTTTATCTCCTCCATGGCATCATCCTTTAAGTAATCCTTATCCCCTCCTCCTTTGGCTTCTTCTCCTTGTTAAAAGCTAATGAAAATGATTTGACTCTTTTAAAAGATCACCTATAAAGATAGCCTATTAACCTGCATGTAGCCTCCATCATGGTTCTTCCCAAGCATGAATTAGAGGCCAAACTTAAAGATGACAGTATGTGGATGCTTATGCTGTTTGTTCCTCACTTTATGTATTTTCCTAGCACTGTCCTCAACAGGCAATGGCTTCGGCATCTTTCATCCCTGCCCTACTACTTTTTTCCTGGGCATGCTGCATTTCACAATTATCAACCTAGTATGTATCAAGTGTACTGACCCCCTGACTTAGTGCACCTTGTCCGAAGCGGTGTGCTTCGGGATGAAAGCCCCCTTGACCTCAGTGTAGAGTTCCAGGAGCTCATCGAGGTTTGCAGACGGGGAGATTTGAGACGAACCCAGGAGTTGATCACCTCGGGTGTCAACATCAATGGTCAAGACCAGTTCAACTACACACCCCTGATCATTGTGAGCTCCCTAAACTTCAGGCGAGTGGCGTGGTGGCCAAGCTACCCTGATTATTGACATCACGCCTAGGCAAGCTTGTGTGGCCACTACGAGCTGGTCGAGTTGCTCCTCGAGTCTGGAGCCTTGGCCGAGAGAGACAGCTTCCAGGGCGAGCGAGCAGTTTACAATGCCCTGAACAACAAGATCAGAAACCTGCTACTCAAGTACGACTACTCCAAGTCTACCGATCCTCTCCAGCCTTGGGCTGCACATGTCACTTCCTTGTTGTCGAAACAGGTGCCCCAAACCTCTGATATTGCACTCGTGGAGGCGTCTCAGGTGTTTGCGCTTCATAAATTCATCCTCGCTGCAAGGTCTCCTTACTTTCGTCGGAAGCTCGCCGAAGCTCCTGGCACAACAACCTGGAAGCTGCCTCACTCGAAACCTATCGAGTCCTTCCAAGTTGTCATACGATACCTGTACTTGGGCGATATTCCCAGAAATCTCGTAGATTCGCACAGTAGCAGCACCGAAGAAGAAGTCCTTACTGGTGTCGATAAGATCAGCAAGCACTTGGAGATTGATGAATTATGGGAGACCATACTGTCAGATGGCGATCGGCGTCTTGCGCGCCAGAGACATCAGGACAAGGTTAACAGAGCGCAGGCGCAGGTTGAAACCTTTTTCCGGGAAAAGGTTGTCGGACACAAGATGTTCGTCGATAAGCGTCGGGTAGATCAAGTCAAGTGGGCTCATGACAACTCCATTTTTGCTGATTGCCTGTTGCGGGCTGATGAGCGACAAGATGCAGAAGACATTTTTGAGGACCAGGACCAGGACGAGTGGAACCTGATTCCCGTTGGGCCTGGTTCCCAGCCCCAGCAACAAGACGGCGACAAGAAATCCCAGCGAGCAGTCCTATACCCTGCTCACAAGGCGATGCTTATACGATGCCCCTATTTTGAGACGATGTTCTCGAGCCAGTTTATAGAAGCCCAGGAGAAAGAACACCTACACATCATCAAGATCGACTGCTCTCCCGAAGTACTGGAGATCATCCTCACATATCTCTACACGGAAAAAATTGAATGCCCACTCGAACTTGGCCTTGATCTGCTCTATGCATCCGATATGCTGTTGCTCGACCAGGTGAAGAACAAGGCCGCCGTAGCAATTAGCACACTTGGCAGCGGTAATAGCAACGTTCTGGTCGACCGGACGCATGCCCGAGATGAGGACAGAGACGAAGTCGAAGTCGAGCCTATCAATGTCTACGACGTGGTCCACGCTGCTTGGGATTTAGGAGTGCAGAGACTGGAGGAATTCGCTGCGCGCTACCTTGCCTACCGCCTCGAAGACTACATTGACGAGGAGGAGTTCGCTGAGCTCATCCAGGAGAGCGCCTCGAGGCTTCAGTCGAGACAGGAGGTAGACACCATCGAGTTACTGGACGATGTCTGTTACTACCTGGGCGAGCGTTTTCGGCTCAGATTCGAGGACGCTGGGCTTGACGAGATGATGGACGAGACCCAGGAGGCAGATGAAAATGGAGATGTGAAGCCCGAGATTACGCACGCTACTAAGAAGGCCGAAAATGGTCTCTCGACAGTTGAATCTTCAGCGCGGGACGAGGGCGGCGAAATGATTGCTCGCGCGCCCGAGGAGGCCACGTCCGTAGGCGTGGTCAAGACGTTGGATGGCAAGCTCGCCAAGGACGAGTTCGAATCAGACGCGATTAACCACGAGCTCCTCCTGAACAAAATCGACCTCATGCTCGATAGACTGAACTTGAAGGTTCAAGCAACAAGCCCACCGGCCACGGCGGATAGATGACTTGACCACCTTAGATAGACAACCAATAGAAGTGTACGACATACCTTGCCCTTTTTCATCTTCCACACGCGTCCTGTAATGGGCCTCTGTAATCTCCACTGGTATTTCCCTCGTAATCGATTACAACGGGTGTTGAGAGTGTTCGAAGAACATAACTCCCAGCCGTAACCTTTCACCCTCGTATGACCGCATCCACACAAGACATACATAAGTACCGGTAGAGGAGAATGCACCGATGCTGCCTTTGGCACGACAAGGTGAAGTGAGACCGCTATTCCAACTCGCCTCGTGTATTCAAGTGTATTCAAGTATGCTTAGGCCAGCGTGCGAATTCAAGTGACGCAAGTATCGATACACGAGTTACAGAAACTTATCATTCTCTACCAACCACCCTAGTAACCTCGCGTTTTTAGTTAGTGTCTCGATCCCGTAGCCCGCCCGATGCTTCAGAGGATTCGGAGGGTATCAGTAAGGCAACTTTTTGAGCCTCGACCTGACTGCCTCTGGCAGTTCCTCTTCCTTCACCAAGCCGAGAACAACGCAGTCTCCCCAGAAGAACATGGCCCTGTCTTGAGCATAGCCCAGATAATCAAACGCATCCGGGTCAACTCCCTCTTCCTCGGGGATATTTGTGGCCGTAGGCAGAGCATCTTCCCCGATATCCACGGCTTCTTTCGGGTGGAAGCCAGGTATCTTAGCCTGCATGATGCCCCAGGCAACCCATTGCGCGCTGTTAGCAGTGCGCCACAGTTTGGTCTCTTCCATGAGAGCTTGGATCTGATCCTCAGCCTGCGCCTCAGAACGCCTCTCCTCTTCTTTCCACCCCCAACTAGGAGCGCGCCCTTCGAGAACGAATTCCTTGATCGAGTTTGCTGAGCCTGAACTTGTCGTATTGAGACTAGTACAAGACTCAATAATAGGGGAGGCTAGCGGGGCAAGATTCGGAGTCGACGCGCCCGGGTGCTGGAATTCGGGTCGGTGGTTTATATAGGATTTGATAAACCGGTGTTGCTCTTCCGGTTTCGGGTATTTTGAAATATCACAGATGAACGGTGCTTTTTCGTCGTGATAATTATAACACCATTCAGTGAAGTGATTTCCAAATTCGAGTCCACGCGTATTCGCAGCAGAATATTCGAAATCTATGACCACGAGTTGCTTATGTTCGCGATTCGGCTGGAGTAACGGGGACTTCTTGTCCTCAGGCCGGACACGTAGAATATTACCGTATTGTGTCTAGGGACCAGGATTAGTCTACTCGATGGGACAGTCGGGTGCGTTTCACTTACGTCGCTGTGGGCAAAGACGAGCTGGTCACGTATGACCCGCTCGCCACCGTAAAGGTCAACCAGATGCTGCCGAAACTTATCGACCAAATCACGGAAGACAGGCCACTCAGCTCCACAGACGAGACCGCGCTCTTTCCAGAAATCCGCTGGACTTCGGACTGGACCAAGGCCCCCCGCCAGGATCTTCTGATCGAGGAAAGTAGCCGCCTCCGAGACCATCCCAAGCCAACTATCCCAATTCTTCCATACGGCAGCACCTCCATCTTGTTCGTCATCCAATAACTCAATGCCGTCGTGTAGCTCCCTCATTCTCTTAGCAATCTTTTTCGAGGTCTCCGGGTCCCGTAGGTCTTCTGCAGTCAAAGCGGTAGCATTAAGGTACTGCTCGAACCTGCCGTTGCCAAAAGTCCCCAGTAACCGTGGTCCTATCTTCTTGCGTGCAAGTCGCTTGAGAACATTTAGCTCGTTCTCCCTGTCAATAATATGCTCTGCCTGAGGGCCATAGACCCTAAGGAGCAGCTTAGCAGGGTACTTTCGGGTCGATTCGAGGTTTTCAGCGAGTACTGCTGGAGGAGAAACCACGTAGACCGCGTTGGTCAAAGCACCGCTCAGGCGTTCAACCTCAATCGCGTCACCGCTGTCTAGGGGAACACGCCTCCACCCTTTGAGCCTGAGAGTATGCGCGAGGCGGATGATCTCATTCTTGAACGGGACCCAGGCTTTGCGTTCCTTCTCTTCCCTACGAGTGAACGCCGAGGCATTGTCCTCGTCTGGACTGCTCGCCTTGCCTCCTGAGTAATTCATAGTCTTAGAGTTGTCCAAGACTGCATCGCAGCTTGGGACAAGGATGTCGCCGTCATGCCACTCGGTATCTGAAGAGACGGTTCGTTGCAAATGGATGGATCGTTTTCTGTGGGCTGAACGCCTTCCCGACCTCGTGCTTAGACTCGGGAGCCCATGAAGCCCCATGTAACTCACACTGTCGTCGATGATCTTCTGCAGCCTGTCAAGAGAAACGTCGCTCGACTGAGAGTCCAGCGAGTATGTCCTCGATCGACTCGATGACTGGGTCTCGCTTTCATCGGCGCTATCTTTGGGCTGCCGGCGTCTCATGGAGTGCAGTCTCCTCGCTTTTCTGTTTCGTTTCTTGTTGCGCTCGTTCTCTAGCCAGTCCGCGACTTGCGTGATCAGCCTCTCGCCAAAATGGTCATGTCCATGGCGCGAGGGGTGGTGAGAACTAGATTGAGCCTGGTCCGAGTCTGGCTGATACATCTGTGGCAGGGAAGATTGACTGCTGGTATAACCAGTCAGGGTATCTAAGCTAGTTTGAGATATAAGTGATGCCCTGGATGAGTTTTGGGCTGAGATGGGTGGGCGACCACTCAAGCGCTTAGCGATACCAGCAGAGAACTGCTTCTTGGTCAAGGTATCGGTGGGAAGGTCCAGAGGCAGCTCAGGCTCGGCTATTTGCACAGCTACAGTATAGTAAGCATACACAGATACGCGAGAGCAGATGGGATAACGTAGAAGTGAAGAAACGTGGTAGACTTCAAGCTGCTCTCTGTGGACTTCCACGGAGTGCGAGCTCTCCAAGTAGAATCTTGATTAGGACTTTGTTAGACTGAGGGTCCAGTTGGCAGGAATCTGACGGATGAGCTTTCAATCTGTCGAGCCTTTGTGTAAATGGTTTTCTTTGAGCGCATAGCGGAAATTGGTAAATATGTCCGAAGCTGTCACAGACAGGCAATCCTGTCAATAGGTCACACGAACAGTCTGCAGACAGTCCAAGGACGAACGCGACGGTGATGAGGCTGAAGGCTCGGAAGATGGCTCAGAACATGGAAGGTGGGGATGACAACCAAGTTCGCACGACTGTAACATGAGGAGGAAAAGCGCTTGAATGGACAAGACTGAGGTCGGGACCGACCTTTGGTTGCTGTAGTAGCAGTGGCACTGGATGACGGGGCGCTTTCATCGTCATCATCCTGCTTCATGATGGAGCGCAGAGGTAGACCGTCACTGGTCAGATTCGGCGTCGAGGCGGACGACATGGATGGCCTTCTTGAGAGGTGAAGGAAATTGGGAGGAGGGGATGGTGATACTCAACTAACAACTTAGTATCACGGGGTGTTCTATGTGTTGTCTTATCAGATGGAAGCCCTGTCACATTTCTAGGTACCTGGGCTAGCGATGTGGACTTGGTAGCTAGGGAGTTCTTAGGTTATCAATAAGGCCAGATGTTGCCTTATCATTAACTATAAAAAATATACTTTAATTAAATTCTTTTTATTACCTAAAATTTATCATTTTAATATTATAATAATAATAATTATAATTATAAATATTATAAAATAAGTGTTTTTAGTTTTAAATATTTTATAACATTTTTTTTTATTTAAATATAAAGCTGGACCTTTTAAGCCGCATTTATTTATTATAGGTTAAGCGCTCCAGCCCTCCATTTTCAATGCCCACTCAACGCCCTTATGCACATCGTCAACAATTACCCTAGGTATATGCGTAGGCGTCCCTCGGTCCGGAGTCCAAACCCCAGTCCTTACTAGTACTGATGTCCAGTCGGTGCCCCAGGGGCTCATGTATTCGTTTGCGCCCCTGATGTCGCTTTCGGGATTGTCGCCTACCATGTACACACGTCGGAGCGGCGTCGTCACATCTTCTTTCTCCTCGCTCATTCCCATCACCTTGGCGCGATAAGCGTTAAGCACTCGTTCCGCATACGCATACGTCTGCTGGTAAGGCTTCCCGATAACAGTACGTTTAAGCTGCTTCCCGCCCGTGATCTGCTCCCAGATCCCGGCCAATGCGGCCTGAAAGGCACCCTGGCCGAAGCGCGGGTGGTGGTACGCCGCGCTCCAGAACATGTCCGGGTTCGAGAAGAAGAGGGACGGTTGTCCGTCGCCTTGCCAGCCGCTGTTGGGCAGCTCCAGCTTACCATTTTTGGTCGAGTATGTACCCAGGACTCCACCTTGAGACATGAGAAGGTCTGTGATGATTTGGATATCGAGAGCCCAGTCGCGGGGGTCATTGTACACGAATATGGCGTCAAACTTGGGGCGTGGACTGGGCAGGGGGCGCGCGGTGGATGCGTAGACCGATTCTATCAGTGGTTCAAATGGCCATATGGTGGGATGGGCCATGAGAATATCGGCGGGAGTGATAACATTCTTGAAGCCGTACTGCTCGGCGATAATGCGTGACTTGGCGGCATGGGAGCCCGTGACCAGGATATTCTTGTCGCCGAGAGATTCAGACCCGTGAACAAGCTCCTGGAAGGGCGTGTGCGACTGCACGAAATTCTCGGTCGACAGCTGGACGCCCAGTTTGGAGCTCAGGTCTGCCACACGCTCCTGCTCGTGCTTGCCGCCCCCGTTGGTAAGGAGGATGAAGGGGATGCCACTTCGTTGGAGAAACCTGAGAGCCTCTGAGGCGCCGGGTATAGGCTTTGCGACGTGTAGCAAGACTCCATCAATGCTGGTTCTTCATCAGAGCCTCGCACGCTTTGGACCTTGATATGCAGTACATGTTGAGGTGGTGCTGTGGGCGACTACTTACTCGAATGCGAAGGCGAACGTGGCCGGTTTCACATGGTCGCCTTTCTTCATAGGACGGTCCGTTTGGAACAACCGCACACCGTCCCCAGTCGGCCGGAGAGGCTCGACAGCGACGCTGCGCTGGATCCTACCATTTGCCGGTGTCGGCCTCGAAGCTGCAAGGGGGTGGGGCCGGCGAGTGCGTGGTAGACGGGAGGCCAACGCGGTGCTGCCCGAGATGCTTGGAGGGAAAGCCTTCATCATGAGGGCGGGTGGATGGATGAGGAATCACCGAAAAATCATGCTCGCCCACCGACAGACGTCAATAGGTCGAGGAAAATAAAACAAAAACAAAGACTCGCTTCTCCTCGTCAAGGCTTAACCCCCGAGTACAAGTCGATACACACAAGGCAGATAAGAGGTATGCAAAAGACGGGAGTCAAGCGTCGACACATGTATTTATTTACCTCCACTCGAACAAACACACTATAGGTAAACTCTATTCCCAAGATAAGGTTACAAGGTTACAAGATCCATTTTCAGGGTCGGGACCTTATCGGCTGTTTTTATCGAAGATCCCCAAGTTTATATAGCTTTAACCCGCTTAAATTAATTATTACGCAACTATTTATTTATTTAAATGCTTAAATAAATATATAAAATTTTTAAATATTTAATAAACTTATATTTATTAATGTTTTAAAAGTTAAATTTTATAATTATATAAATAAAGCCTCGTTTTTTATTTTTATTTTTCGTTTTATTAAATTATTATTATTTTTATATAATATAAATTATAAAAAGCAATTATTTATAATAATTATATAAATATTTTAAATAATAAATTTTAATATATTTATTTAATATATATATATATATATTTAAATTATATTAATATTTTAATATATTATAAATATTTTTATATTATTAAAAAATTTTATATATAAAAATATAAATATATTTAATTAAAATTTATATTTAAATATTTTTTATTTATTTATTTATAATTATATAAAAATTATTTTAACGTTTAAATTTTTAAAAAAAAATTATAAATATTAATATATATAATATAAATAAAAGGTTTTAAAAACTAATATATTTTTTATTAATTATTTTTTTATTTTATAATATTAATAATAATAACGTTTTTGGTTTTTATTAATAATTAATTAAATAAAGTGTGAATAATATATAAGTTTAGCCATATTTAAGCTAATATGCCGCTTTATTTCGGCCGCGGCCTTTATATGCTTACCGCTTAATTATATCACACTTTAAGCAGCTCTCCAGTCCTTCACATGGTCCAAGATAACTTTGGCCGCCTGGTCTGGACTATGCTGCCGGCCCAGCGCCTCCACAAAGTCACCCTCCGGATCCATCAGATAAAAGTATATACTGTGATCTACCAGGTAGTCCTGGCCGGGCTTCACATCTTTGGGTGTGCTGAAGTACACCCGGTAGGCCTTGCATACCTCCTTGATTTGATCGTATGTCCCCGTCAGGCCGACAAAGCCCGGGTGGAACTCGGCTAGATATTGCTTGAGGATCTTGGGGTCGTCACGGGCCGGATCGCAGGTGATGAACACCGGTTTCACCGCACCGGGCTTTTCCGATTCCACCAAGTCAAACATGCGTGCCATCTTGTCGAGCTCTTCAGGGCAGATGTCGGGGCAGTGCGTGAAGCCGAAGTATACCTAATGCCCCCTCTGCGGTCAGTCTTCTGGCCCCGTATACGGGACAGCCGCGCCGACCCGGGCGCGCAGTCAAGACTCACCAGAGAGTACCTCCCCTTCAGATCCGCACTCGAAAAGGGTCTTCCTTCGTGATCGATCAGTTGAAAGTCGCCTCCGACCTTGGGCTTCCCGACCCCTTTCGTGGCTTCGGCAATGCGCTTGCGCTGCATCCGTTGTTTTTCGTGCTCGAAATACCAGACCAGACCAGCGCCGGTGACAACGAACAGAAGGCCGGCTTTCCATGAAAACGGACCGTTCCTATACCTACTCTTCTGCTCCTCGACCGATCTCGCCTTAAATCGTCTCTGCTCGAAGGGCTGGCTTGCGGGCTTCGCACATCTGGGTGATGGTGTTGATCGGTATATCGATGCCGTAGTCCTCGGTGGGCGTGTGAACAAGCATCGGCGTGGCTGGCGTGTCCCGGCGCCAATTAGGGATCGCAGAGACCATTGTGAGGGACTGATGGATCGCGACATGGCCGTTGATCGTTGCAATGTGGTAATAGGCAGTCCTTCAGAACCGACCCAGAAGATTCTCGCCGGGCTCCGGCTAAAAAAAGCTTCAGAGCCCTGGCACCTGGTACATGGCACCTGGCATTTGGCGGCTGCCCACAGGTGATCACAGCCACATGTGGCAGCTTGAGCCACACCCCTCCTCCCGTTCCTCCCCTATCACCACCACCCCCATAATACAATATACCTTGATATTTATCAGCTCTGTGAGTACATACCTAGGTAATTATATTATATACCTGGGTATATGTATATATAAATATATATAATATATATCTAACCAGAGGAATTGAGAGAATGACCTACTGAACCAGAGAACGAATAACTTGATAATTGATGTTATATTCCTTCTATTCTTGTATACCTAGCCCAGGTATGATCATATATCTATAACTGTATAGGTAAACACCAGGTTTGCATTTCAAAGTCCGTCCATGACGAGCTCACGCAGGATCAAGATACACTTTGCAGCTCTGCAAGTTTTTCATTCCACGAACACCAAGGCTGCCATGGCTGTGAGCTGGAATGGGGACACCCCAGCATGTAAATTATTATGACTATCAGTACAGTTTTTTGATATTGGAAGGTCGGAATCATGCGCGAACAAACAGTGCCCGCGTTTTTCTTCTGTTCCTCCATCTGCACGCCCCCTCCCCCTCCCCCCGGCGGAAAAACACTTGCAAACCTCTTCCATATGGACATGCGAAGCCTTTACCAACATGCTGACCAATCTTAACAGAAGACAGGAACCAGACTGAACATGGATGCACAATTACCGCCTCTCCCAAATACCTTCCAAATGCCCGCCTGCTTTCCTATGCCTTTGCCTTTCTATCCGTCATTTCCACGCCAACTTCCGGGAGAACAACAAAGCTGTGCTGCCAACGCTGGACGAATCGAAAGTGCTCATCGTGCTGCCGTCTATTTTGCAATACCCTCAAAACGCCTAAAAAACAAACCAGCCTGGTGATAGACAAAGGTATTAAGGAGCGTGCCTCACGTACTCCTACAAGATCGAGAGAAAAAGAAAAGAGCCGTCAGGTCCTCGCTCAATCATAGTCTTCGAACTTGTCGCTCGATGCACATGCGGCTATGCCAGTCTGAATGCTCA
This sequence comes from Xylariomycetidae sp. FL2044, assembly GCA_022376275.1. Lineage (NCBI taxonomy): Eukaryota > Fungi > Ascomycota > Sordariomycetes > Xylariomycetidae sp. FL2044. Next base: position 60,887 of record JAJNOH010000034.1, on the reverse strand, counting down.
CCTCAGGCAACCATTTCAACAAGTCCAAAGACAGGAGTCGATACGTAATTCATCCGAAGCCCAGGCCCAGGCTGTTGGCAAGTAACTAGATCGTCCTCATGCAACCGTGCATGACCCAACAGAACGGACGATCGGAATTCGCACAATTATACACTAGGTGTGTCTGTATTTGAAAGTCTTGTTGTCGTTGCCGAAGATTCATGTTTGAGAACGTCAGTAGTGACTGGCAATGAATGCTTCAAACAGGATGAGTTTTGTTTCCTCCCACAACGATCAGACTCGGCTGACTTGGCTCTGGCTTGCGCTGGTGCGGCTGCGCTCCTCTTCTTCTTCAGGCACGTCGCTCAGACGAGTCGGGTGATGATGGCGAGGCTGTACCTCTTCCCATCCTGGCGCCGTGTAGCCTGTGCCGCTGTAGTCCGGTGCCGACGAGTACTGCGGTTGCTGCGCAGCGGAGCCAGTTGGCTGATATACACCAGGTTGCGTCGCCGGGGTCTCGAATTCTTCTACAACGGCGTCAGAACCTGCGGAACCGGGCTCGCGATAGGGTATTTTGTGTCCCAGAGAATCTCGGACGAAGTTTCCCTGAGCATCGATTGTGTACTCACCTTCGCTGTAGGTTCCTTCGGAACCATAGCTTTGTTGATGGTGAACCGAAGAAGGCGTCTGAAAAGCAGCAGCGTTGCCAATGTCCGAGGTCGCGACTGGCTGGACAGCAGGAGCCTGCGTATATTCGGTGCGTACAGTATGCGAAGTGGGTGACTGCGTATAATCGGGAGCTTCTCCTGGACCAGGGGCACGAGATTCACGCTGACTGTTGCCGCGGCTGACACCTTGGGTCATGGGAACCACCTGAACTCCACCGACAACAGTGGGCTGGCCGAGTTGCAGGGACGTGGTTCGGTCGCGTTCTTCTTGCTCACGGCGACCCAGCTCCTCCCACGCCCTGCGCGCTTCTTCCTTTCCTATTTGAATTTCATTGCGCATCTCGGCCTCCCGTTTCTGATACTTGGCAATGACTCGCTGGTGTGCTTCGACTTCTCGCATTGCCTCAGCTCGCAACCTTCGCTCCTCGTTGAGGGAATCTCCTACCATGGCCGCAACTTCCTGGTGGCGCTCTAGGTCGGCGCGGGTCTCGAAGAACCAGCGCTGGAACTTGCGCTCCGAGGATGCCCGTAAGCGTTGAAGTTCGACCACGGCATGGAATAGGTTGGCGCCCGCAGAAGAGAGGTCGGTCACCTGCCGCGAGAGCTGTTGGGAGATGGGATCGTTGCTTATCTCAGCCGCATTCTGCTCCAAGCGACGGATCCAAAAATTGGTCAGACCTTCCCAGTGGGCAGAGAGAGTCTCCCAGCGCTCGAATGCATGAGGAAACGAGTTCCTACCTCGTGTCTCTCCAGTGGAGGTACCAGGTTGTTGCTGAGGCTGGGTCGCTGAAGGACCAGCCATGCCGGGGCCGGAAGGGGATGGGCCAACGAAGGCCTGGGTAGCGGCGGAGGCGGAGCGCCCGTGGCGTGGCATTTGCGACGACTGCATCTGGGCACCCGGCGGTACTCTTGGCGGTCCGGCGGTGCGATCACCATTGTCGAAATTCTGCGCCAGTCGTCTTGCGCCGGAATGCTCTCCAATGCCGGCGGTGGCATCAGTCGAAGACGGACCAGCGCCAGCAGGCGCAGAAGCTGCGGCCGCAGTTCGACGCTCCTTCTCTTTTCGCGACGCCTCTTCCTGTAAGCGCACCTCTTCCTCGAGGTGTTGGCGCTCCAATCGTTCTCTTTCCTCTTTCTGTCTCTGCTCGCGAGCTGCTCGTTCTTGCATGATCACTCTAGGACCCCTGATGCCAGAAGGAGAGCCGACGGCTGCCCGAGCTGCGGTGGATCGTGATGACGTTGCATTGCCGTTCGAGGTAGGAGGACCATGACCTCCCATTATATCAGCCATTTGCGCATACAATTCGACGTAGTCGTCCGAGAGGCTTTTCGGGCCGCGCAGTGTTTCCTCGAGAGCGTAGAGTATAGCACTATGCGTATGTCTGGAAATGCGGAAGGCTGGATGAGGTTCAGTCTTGGGCACACCTGAGGACGAAAAGGTTCTTGGGCGAAGTTGAGAATGAGCAGGGGTAGAAGACGCTCCAGTGTCCTCACTCAAGTTTCCCTGGGAGAGTCGCCGTCTTGGTCCTGCGCGTTCGACTCGGGCCTTGCGATGGGTACTCGTGAGGACGTAGTGCCCTCGAGGACCGGGGGCTACAGTGACTCGGCCGAGGAATTGACGGGCCGGTTGCTCTTGTGGGTGCTCTGGTCGGGGGCTAGGGGTCGAGGTAAACCGAGGGGTTCGTCGAAGTCGAGGTTGGGAAGAGGGGGGCGTGGTCTGGTCTGGAGTGTGCGGCTGCGGTGTTTGTCGAGATGGTCTGCGCTGCTGGCGCCGGTACGAAGATGAAGTGAAAGGTTCGTTACGGTCGTGACGGTCGTAAGATGATGTAGGGGGGTTGGGTTCTGTCAACTTGGCTGTTGTTTCCACGAGGGAAGAAGCGGAAGCAGAAGTAGACAACGCGGCTGCGCACCACTAAACGCGGTGAGGAAAGCAGGAAAGAAGAGTGCTGTCGAGGTAGAATGTACTGTATGGGGAGAGTGTTGCGGGTGGGTGGAAGAGTGGGAGTGGGAGTGGTGGTGGTGGTGTTGGTGTTGGTGTTGGTAGCAGAATCAGAAGTGAGAGACCGAAGCGGGCAGTTGGATTGAATGGGATCAGGAATCCAGTTGGTAGCCCAAGTGGAGGATAGGTGGAAGGAGGAGAGAGGGTTGGTGATGGATCAATTGGGTAGAGGAATTGGTCGGCCAGTATTACTGAGTAAACAAGCAGGAAAATGCGAGAGGTTGGTGTGTGGCTGGAAATTTGATGTCCGAGCCGCGCATGCTTCCCATTGGGCTAGATTTGGGTGAGAAAGGTGGATGAAAATAAAAGATAAAAGATATAAATAAAAATGAACATGAAAGTGAGAATGGTAGGCAGCTGTACAATTGTTGTTGGCAGTGATCTTGTCATGCGGAAGTAACAGCAGCGTTGTTATTGTTGTTTTTATTATTGTTGTTGTTGTTGGTGTTGGTGTTTGTGAGCCTGCACTCATCAAGACGATGCTATGGTGCCACCATCATCGTCCTCACACCAGGCTCTGGTGCAGGACTCTCTAGCCCAACTGGGGGTAGGGCCTTTGGCCGAGAGGAACTGGAAAGCAGCAATTCCAGACAGCAATTGGTCTTTGGGCTGCAGATGGGGTCGTGGTATCGTGGACAGGAAGGATGATCTTGCACAGGTTCAATGGCTGTCCTTAGTTGGTAAAAGTTAGGGGAAACTTTTTTGCTTCAAGGTAAAACAAGAGGTTGGTGTTAATGATAGTAGTGACATGATATTACACCCAATTAAATGCTAACTTAATATGCCTAAAAAATACATTTTTATAATTTAAATACTTTATATTTAAAATAATAAATATTATACATATAATATATTTTTATATAATAATATTAAATGTAATAATTTATAATATAATTAAAAAAATTAATAAAAATAAATTTTATATAATTAATTATAATTTTTATTTAATTAAAAACTTTAAATTATAATTTATATAATAATAAAATTATTATATAAAATTATATTAAATAATACGCGTTTATTATATTTAATAAAATTTTATTAGTTAATTATATATTTATAACGTTTAATATAATTATATATATAATATTAAATATTATATAATTATAATTAAATATATATTTAAAAAAAATTATTTTAATAAATATATAAGATAATTTTATATTTTAATAAAATATTTTATATTTATAATTAAATATATTTATATATAAATATATTATATAAAATTTAATTTATAAAAAACTTTTTAAAATATTAATAATAAATTTTATTTAAATATTAAAAATATTTTAAAAATAATATTTTTAAAAAACGTACAAATAATATATTTAAAATAAATATTAAAATTATAATTATTTATTTATATAATTAAAAATATAAAATATTTTTTTAAAAAAATATATAATTTCTTAATTAAAAATTATAAGCTTATTTTAATATTTACCTAGGTATGTATATAAGGTTAATTATCGGACATTATAGCATTATAGGATTTTATTTATTTACCTTTATAGTGCTAAGTGAGAGGGTAAGTGACATCCATGGATCTCTTTCTCTATCCTCCCCGGTGCGCCCTGTCTCCGAGTCCGAACTCCATCTTCTTATGATGGGTGGCCTTTCGCTTGAGTAGTGCGGCCTCCAGAGGGATGTTGGCAACGGACCTCTACAGCCAGTCGTGCACACTCGAGGCCAACTCCTCCGCGGTGCTTCCGAACTACTCCTCATCGAAATACCCTCCGCATTCCGCCTGCGCGGGTGTGACAGTGACCAGATCAACGGCCGACAAGCACGTCCTACGCCACTTGCATCCAGTCGTGCTGTCCGGGCCATCTTGGCCTCGGCGTCGTAAACGGCCGTGATGCTGATGCTGGAAGGTGAAGCCTAGTCAGGAGGAAAATGCCGTTCTGATCATCCGTTGCATTGGGGCTGCCGAGATAAGATCCTACCTACTTGGCTTATAAGTAGGCACTAGGTACCTATGTATGTAGTCTGGTATGGATGGATCGATCAGGTTTGTCTCGGTCTTTCGCACACTATTCTCAGACCTCCGCCTCTCCTTTCCCCGTCTTATTTCCCCTACTTATTTCCCCTATTTCACATAAAGGCCCGAGTTGCCTCATGGTGGCTGGAATTTGCAGCGGAACATCGAACCCCCCTACATTCTTTCCCCAGACACGGATCCCTCCCGTACCTAGTCGCCATGCCCATGCCCTCCTTCTTGTTTGTTGAGCAGACAATTGGGTCCAACAAGCAACAAGATAACCATTGAAACGAAGACAGTCGCCGCGGGTAGTTCAGAACGTCTTTCAGTCCCGCAGACCAGCAACTGATCAGATATCTATTCTCGGTTTGACCTCCCTTTTTTTTCCCTCTTACTTCTTCTTCTTCTACTTTTACGCCCTGTCAGCCCTAATGGCATGCTGCCCCCTGTGGCGTGATGGCTCGGAGATGCAAGATGAGAGATCTTACCTCAGACATATATAATTGGACCATCAAGGGGGGGACGTTGGAATCTCCCTTATTGATGTTATGTATTTGGCAAAGAAAAAAAAAACATACTTTCTTCCCCGACTCTAACCTGTTAAGGGTCTTGAATAGTCTATATCCATCCCTATCTGCCCCATGTTCCAGTTTCTCCGATCTGCAGATCACTGATGTGTCTTGGTAGGACACCAATTTCTCATATATGGTGCATACTATAAACCCTCATATCCCGTAATAGAGGCTCAGATTTCGGTTCGATCCTGATCGATCTCTTTTCACCATCGTGATCATGGAGTCTCCCAACCCCCTCGCAACTGTCAGCCGTGAGAGAATCGTCATGAACCCCGGTGTTGATGATGGTGGGAACCGCGCCCAGTACGTCATGACGAGGACAAGGCCGTGCAGAGAGACCAGCCCGAGACCGAACTTCTCCTACCCGAGGCCGGATGGAAGGCCGGAGGGGCTGGCTTGCCGCCATGAGTCAAACGAAAGTCTCTCGTCGGTGACGTCCAATGGATCGGCACCTAGCATGACTGACGCCTCTGATTCCGATGTATCCTTCGACGATGACTGCACCTACAACACATCGGCAAGCGAGTTGTGGGATAGTTTTTGGCCTGGCAGCAATGCCACTACCCACAACGAGCAAGATACTGTTCTGCTGCCGGTGTCGAAAGCGAGAGACTATTTCAACATTGGCTTCTCCGGGCACCGCCGAGATGGTTCGGAAGATGACACTATCACCATATCTCAGCCACACTATAGCTCGCGCAGCTCGAGTGCCGCACACCGGTCACCAGCAACATCGCCCCCAGCGCTCTCTCGGAGAAGAACCCCAGTAACCTACTCTGTCTACCCCAAGGCAGACATAAGAGAGCAGCAGAGGATCAAGTTGCCGCCGCGCACTTCGTCCCTGAATTGTCATCCACACACGCCACCAGGGAGACAAATATTGCGGTCCGCCAAGTCCAGCGTCAACCTCAGGACCAGCGAATCTTCACATAACCTTCAGCCCATCCACATAGCCCCTGTTGCCTCCAAACCTCCAATATACTTGATGGGCGCTAAGTCGGTACCCATATCTCCTGCCTATCCACCACCGCCACCACACCCGAGAGCCATTCGCCCTTCCACCTCGGATTTCAACCTCCGGGACAAGCATCAGGCCAGCCACGACGTCACGGCACCGCTCAGACCGCTCGCTCAAACCGCCCGCGACCGCATGCCGCAACGTCCGCAGCTGGAGCGTTTTGTTTCTGTGTTCGAACCTGACTCCGACAGCGAGTCGGGCACGGAGAACAACGGGTTCGCAAAGAAGATCGCGAGAGGGCTCCACAAGAAGAGTGCCAGTGAGAAGAGGGGGGTTCACGACCGTCAGGTTGCTGCCGCTGCTATAAGCAGCCCCGACCCTGTGGTCACGGCTTTGCACGACAAGGATCACGAGAAGGGCAAAGAGAGTCCTACCCGCAAGCGCGGTGGCAGTCTTGGCAGAATTCTGGGTTTGAAGAGCAGGTGACTGGTACCTCGAATCTGCCCTTGTATCATCACCATTCCTTTCACCTTTTCTTTTCCCCATGTGTGTTGCATCGGCGATCATTGGTCTATCACCAGCTACCCACTTGCTTCATGTGTTATGACAGGAATGTTTCGAGCTTGTCGAGCTATGTATGTATGGCCCTGAACGAGTGTCATGTTGTGTTTTGGTGTTGTCAGCATCGTGCAATTGCGCACGACTACGACCTTGGTCATGAAAAGGTAGAGGAGGGTTTACTATCAGCGCCGGAGAGGCAGGCGCAAAGGGTGAAACAGGATACCTAGGTCCTTTTAGTTCCGATACTCAAGTTCCGGTGCTCAATTTCTATTCGTGATCACGGGAGAGTTGACGTGAGCGGATGGACAAAAGATGTATCCGACTGGTAGGTCGCGAGACCTGACGATGTGACTGACGCTGCATGAAATGGGGGAAAGAAGAAGGAGGAAAAGAAAGGGAGGGGGGGGGGGGGGGGGGGGGGGGTTTCGACTGAAACAGGTCCATCCTTATTGTATAATATTCTTAGCTTGTGTGCTTACCTTCGAAAGATGCTCCTGGAATTCAAACTCGGACAGTAGTGGTAATACTACGGAGTATTGGATACTGCGAACGTGTTCGCATGTGGTTCTGGTGGCGGTGGTCAAAATTCCGACGAAAAGTACTGTACGGACTCAAACAGAAACACGCTCTAGAATCAGCGTAGAGTAACAGCTGATACATACCTAGGTATGGGGAGGGTGATTGCCCACACTACTGCGTTCCTATTTCATGGGCCTGACTATTTGAGTTTTTTCTTTTTTTTTTATACCAACACCGGCAGCACCCCATGGCCCGTAACAAGGTACCAAAGCACGGGAAAGCCTCAAGGACAGAGTTGTCGATACACGCGACGTGAAACAAGAGCACAAGAACGGAAATGTAATGAAAAGGGGTTATGTGGCTGAAAAAAGACATCAACCGAAACTTGCGTCATATTCTAGATTTATCGAAAACTTCATGTTGATCCAGCGTTGATGGCGAGCCTCGCGAGTAGAAGTTCATGCGGCCAAGGACCCATGACTCGTAATCCGCAAATTGCGACCGACAGCATCCCGAACGGAGAGAGAACCGCAAGGAGAATCCACCAAATTATGCATCCATCGGAGAACTAGGAATTGCTCGCGCCGCTCGTCTATGCATAAGTCGTACGTTCTTCTAATCGTACTCACGTCATTCATCGTAGATAACGTCGCTCATAAACGCGTAACTGTAAACAAGTGTACAAGACCATGCATATACAAACAAGTCAAATCATATCTCATCACATCGAGAAACAACAATGAGGTCTATCGACTGAATAGAGAACCACTCCCACGTGGCAGTGGTGAGGAGATAGGATGGCCGCGGACACGTCTGTCATACGAACCCAGCTTTTGGCGATTGACCGTGTACTTGCGGCACCTCTTGATCCCGAGGCGCTCATCATCATGGGGACCACGGCCAAAGGTCCAACGACCTTGCCTGTGCCAGTCCCGGCCGGCGTCAAGCTGGGCGCAAAGATCGTGGTGGTTGCCAACGCGGTCGAAGTCGAACGCTTTGTCGGTGCGCAACTGTTCGTTGCAGCAAAAGCTGATGACCTCGGCAAGGCAGGTCACCGCATGAGGGAGGCGGAACTGCTTCCGCTGAGGAATCAGGGACACCAGCGCGGCAGCATACAGGAACAACAGAGTCAAGAGGATGGCGAAAACTGGAACGTGGGGATACATGCGAACAATTCCCGACGATGGGGTCAGGGCCAGAAACAACCCGCCACCCAAGACGGGAAGAAGGATAAATAAGGGCGCCAGAAGCGAGATGAATGCCACCCGCCAGTGTTTGTTGCGGATGGCCTTGTATGTCGATTCCCAAGGCAGACAAGCGGCGTAGTCCAGAAGCAGCGAGGTCTCGGCGCGTGCTCCCTCTTTGCGCGCCAGCTCACCCCATGGGGTGAGGACTCTTAGCGTAAGATCCAATGAATGGAACAAAAGGTAGAGAACAAGACCAAGCAAGGACGGAACAAATGAATAGAGGAAATCCGCAGGGGAGAATGCCCCAGGTGTTGGATCGGCGCTCAGCTGCGGCAAGAAACCGCTTCGCACATCGGTTGAGCGGACGAACGAGACGACGACCAAAGCCACTAGGAGTGTAACAGCTCCAACAGCGGACAAAACTACTTGGCTATTGCGAAAACACCATGGAAGGTAGCGACTGCGAACGTCCTGTCCGCCACGCCGGCCATTCGTGTTCCCCGAGACCAAGGACTGCCCACTCCCGCGCCTCTGTGCCCATGGAGCGTGGGCTGACTTTTCTGTTCCGGGGTCCTCTTCGGCAGTTGGCACACCAATTCCATAGAAGGTGAAATTTGTCGGTTCCTCGGGCGTACACCAGTAGCCCAGTCTCTCTGCTGTTCCGTCCAGGGTTTGCTTCATTTCCCTTAGCGTTGGCATGGTTTCCAGGCCATGATATTGTGCCAGGGAATTGCTCTGGGATACAAGATAAATGATATCCGCCAACGTTCGGTGGTGCCACTTGTCCATCAATCCAGTTCTTCGTCGTCGCCAGTACACAACCATAACGAGGATAGACAAGAGCAGTGAGACGTATAGAGCCACCAGCGTCCACGCCACACTCTGTACAGTGGACCATCTCCATGAACCATCGACAAGGACCACGGTGAAAAGACCGCTGGACAGCGGGATCGTTAGATTCATAAGCCACACGTTGAGAATTGGTACCCATACACCCCAAGTCCCCACCAGCTGTGGCCAGAGGAATGATTTGGGGTAAAGGGGCGCGAATACAGCATTTCGTCGTTCCCGGCGATCATGAGAAGCCATCAAAGAAAACGGCAGGATTCGGAAAGCAACGCTGATCGCGGATTGGGCGTACAGCAGCAGGGCAGCACTCAGCAGCTGCGGAAGAATTCGGAAAACAAAATACTGGCCGCCATATATAGTGCCCTCATACGGCGTAAAGCCGTTGCGTCCAATCGAGTATATCGCGCAGAAGACCAAAGCCGTTATCGTCAATCCACAGAGACTTGCCAAGAGCAACAGTGACTGCGACCGCAGGATCCACGGCTTGGCTGTGAGTGCGGGAAACTCCTGCTCACCCACCTCGGGATCAACATGTTTGTCTCCTTGGGCTTTCCAATATTCCAAGGTCCTTGGAGGAGTACGTTTCTCAGGAATTATCGGGTCAGTGGGCATACGCATTTGCCGAGAGGCTTCGAGGTGTTCCAAGAAATAGTCGCGACTCTCAGGCCTATAGAGAGAGGAGTAGGCCTCATCGCTCTCCGTATCCCCTTCTCGGCGCGATCGCCTCGCTTGGAGGTCCTGCTGCGGGGAGACAGGTGGGGCTGACAACGGCCGAGAGTGGGCTCCACCGGATGGAATATGTGCGGCCGGGGGATGGAGAACAAGCGGGCCGGGGTTGACGATGAGATGGGCCTCTGGAATTCCAGATGCATCGCTGCTCCTAGACGGCATATGCGAAACTCGCCAACCGTCATGGGGTTTTCGCGACAAGGCGTCTAAGGCGTAGCGTATATAGGGTACCTCGTCGACGCCGGGCGTGACCATGCTAGCAGCTCTCGCCAAATCATCTTTGAAATCCCTTGCTAGGGACGGATCCTGTTGGTGGGGCAAAACTTGGAATGCGGGCTGATGGAAGTGGGATTCCAGACCCAGTATCTGGGGGGAAAGATCATAATCATCGATAATTAGCGGCTGAGGGGGGAAGAGGGGACGAAGTTGATGGGGTGTATAAACTCCCGACCGAGAGAGATCCGAGAGAACTGTCGGCGCAGGTGGTGGCGTCGGAGCATATGGTATGACTGTCGGCTGTGAGGAGGGTGTTGGGAGGTCCTGTTGCAGATGGGGGCGAAGATGGGAGTCGTCGAGCCGGGGAAGGTGGACAACGGTGACTTGTGATGCCGTCGGTCCAGACGTGGTGCTGTTGGAGAATGAATCGAAAGGGTCGGCCATGTGAGATTCTCGAGGGGAGGTGCAAGGTATGTTAGGTTATGTATGGCTGGAGCGATAGGGCAAGAACTCGACATAGACAATGGATGAAGAGGGGTGGCAGCTATGGTGGTAGTGGTGTTGTAGATGATTGATGTCGAGTATATTACGTGCGTACACGCGGGCGAAGTCGGCTTGGATTCGGGAAGCCAATGAGTTGAGCTGGCAGGCTGCGGGAGTGAAGAATGCATGATGAAGACACCGGGCGAAGAAAGCGACCCGGTTGGAGGGTTTTTGTTGTTGAGCCAGGACGATTATAGAAGGCTGGTGGTGTGCGAGAATTGGAAGGGGTTGGATTGGGAGCGCCAGCCACCGAGCCCAAATTGGGTGCTGGTGCTAATGCTATATAACTCAAATAACAATCTAATTCTTAAAAAGGTGATTTATTATAAAAAATAAATTTAAACACCTATATAAGCTAGTTATTAAGCCACTTTTATCGATTTCTTATGATATATATATTTAACTTTAATAGGGGGTGATAAAGGTAGTTTAACTTTGAATGATTTATTAATAGCATGGTAAATATAATGATGCTTTTATACACCTTTGCCGCTAATAGTTGAGTCCAATGACACTTTATGCACGGGTGCAGCCAGCCTTTTCAAGGCACGGGACGCCAGGCGGCAAGTAACGCATATTCTGGAGTTCTATTTTCTCGGTCAATTACAAGCCGGTGGAATGGATTGACGACGGTAGTCTCGGTCCCAGCGCCGGGTGCTTCCCATGCATCAAGACATCGCAATTCAGTGCAGCCAATCACTCTACCTTCATCCAAAGTAATATGTCTCGAGCCGACGTCGCTCACTTCCTCAATCGATCGAGCATGGCAATCCGTCGACCCTCACCACGATTGGATCGACGCTGCTGTCAAGTGGGAGAAGGCTGAATGCCCAATTTCTCGCGAATTCTTCTTCAGGGGCTCTGTCAACAATCGGCCTATAAAGCATGACAGATCCTTCTACCATCGTTTCTCTCTGTTCTTAACCATCAGACAGCAGTAGGAACAGCAGAGAGCGTGTATAGCCGATCAACTTCCAAAGGGTTGGAGTCAACAGCAGCCGGCCTCCTTACAACTGAAATTTCCAATACCTGAACGAATTTCAAAATGTTGAGCCAAGTCATCCTCGCCGGCCTGGTGCCTGTTTTCATGGCAAAGCCCATCATGTGAGTCCCAACCACTACTCTCGGCGTCCGAGTATCTCTGACACCAGGAAAAAGGCTCCGTAACGACTCAGCTACAGCCCACGTGCCTCGAGCTATCAATGCTGCCTCCAGCCTCGTGGCTCGTAACGAGTCAACTGCCGATGCCGTCATGGAACATACCGGCAACGCCACCTCCAATGAGATGGCCCGGAACGAGTCCGGGACTGTGCCTAAGGTCCGCCGTCACGCCGATGTCCTGCCTCGCAACATGGCCACGCATTCGATGACCACTTCGAGCTCCGAGCCAACCGAGTTCGCCTCTGTGCTCAAGATGGTCGAACGACAGCCATCTGACACTGGCATGCTCGACCTGCCAGATTTCACCGACTTCCCCTCGCTTACTCTTCCCACCAATTGGTGGTCTGACACTCCCACGGCCACGGCCACCATTTTTCAGTCTATACCGACCAGTGAGCCGCAAACCACAGGTCTGGTCGCTATGGCCATGAACCAGAAGCGTGCCCAACAGGCTGCGAAGCCGATTAAGGCAGCTTATGGCGGCGGTGGTGATGATGATGACGACGATGACGACGGCGACGACGATTCCTGTGGCTGTGCCGATCTATGCGACGATATTGACAGCACCCGAGACTACGAAATCTGCATCCAGGCGTGTCAAGATGCATGCCCCAAAGACGACGATGACGATGACAATGACGGTGATGACTACAACAACAACGATGTTGCACCGACACCCAAGAAACGGCAGGTACAGGATAAGGTGCCAACTCTGTTCTCAACAATCGCATCTCTGCTGCCCACAGTACCAAGTGAATCGATATCGCTGCCGAAGGAGTCTGCACCAACCAAGTCATTCGCTCGGCCAACTCTGCCAGTCTCTGTGACTCTGTCCGGTTTCCTCAACACGTCGACCATTCCCACCCCCTCGCGAGGCTCCCTGTCCCTTGCCATCCCCACCATCCCCAGTGTGCCAATCCCCACCGTATTGATTCCGAACCTGCCGACCGCGTCGACCAGCGTGATCCCAATTCCCATCGGCGGTGGAGAGTCATCATCCGAGTGCAAGAAGAAATGTGAGATGACGTGCCAGACCGTAGATCTCGTCTTTGATGTTTCCCAATGCAGCTCCTCATGCGCTGAGTCGTGCGCTCAATCCGAACGCCATGGTGTCAGTGTCCTTGACAAGAAGCGCCACCATGACCCTGTCGGGAAGCTTGTCGGACCTGCTGTTGGCACCGGCTCCGAGGCGTATCAAAACTGCCTCATGGAGTGCAGCGGCGCCTCTCAGAGTGCCGGGATCGTCTTTGATGTCAGCCAGGCCGATGAGTCCTGTAAGGCCTCGTGCACGCAATACGCGGTTGCCGGCTCTGGAATCCTAGAAAAGAAGCACCACGATGATCCTCTTGGCGACGTTGTCGGACCTGCTGTCGGCACCGGCTCCGAGGCGTATCAGAACTGCGTCATGGAGTGCAGCGTCGGGTCTCAGACTGTCGGTGTTGTTTTCGATGTCAGCCAGGCCGATGAGTCCTGCAAGGCCTCTTGCTCCATGTACGCTGGCGTAGGTAGCGGAATACTCGCCAAGAAGGAGATTAGCAAGGCCAGCAAATCTGCTATGCCAACTGTCACTTCTGCTCCCACTGCCCTCCCCACAGCCACCGAGTGCGACTGCGGCCCCAGGTGCGCCGATGCATCTGATGAGTTCGTGGACACTCTGATCTGCGTAGCTGCTTGTCTGAAAGAATGCCCAGGATATACCAAGATCGGAGCAGAGGTGGTCAACACCGATACTTAAGCAAAATCCCGTGCGCCGCTGTCTCTTGAGCGGTTTGCGAGAAACATGAGGAAGAGGAGGAGGCGTGGATATAAGGGGGGAGTAATTGTAAGGTCTCAATGGGTTGCGAAGGATAAAACTGAACTGCTGGAACCTGGTCTCGAATGCCATAACGGTCGCTTTCTTCACGAGGAACGAATTTACTACGAACTAATGGATGGACAACAAGTATTGTTTGGAGGAAACTGCATTCTTATAAGGTATCAGTTTGGGACTAAAGATCTTGGATCGGGCTGGGTCGACGACTGGAAAATCGAAGACTGGAAGACTGGAAAAAAAGGGGACTGGTTAGAACCTAAGCTTAATGATAGTAGAATGACTGATAGTACCACTCTTTATAGTCCCTTTCCGTCATCTTTGTGTCACTGTGTTGCCATCGCCAGTCGGCGGATTCGTCTCAGTCCAGCGCAGCAGCGTCGTGGTTGCAGTGCCGCCCATCCCTCAAGGCTCTAGGGTTTCCTCGAGCGTCTTCCCCGTGAGCCTCTCGAAGACCTCCCTATACCGATCGCTGGTAGCTTTGATGATGTGCTCGGGGACCTCAACGCCCTCCTTGCCCTTCAGTCTGTTCTCGGTGAGCCAGTTCCGCAGGAACTGCTTGTCGAAACTCTCCTGGTCGCGGCCGGGCTCGTACTTGTCGCGAGGCCACATGCGCGAGGAGTCGCTGGTGAGGACCTCGTCGACGAGCACGATCTCGTCCGTCTCTTGGTCGAGCGCGAACTCGAACTTGGTGTCGGCGAGAATAATGCCCCGCTCGGCGGCGTGCTCCTGGCCGGCGCGGAAGATGCGGAGGGCGAGCTCCTGGATGCGCTGGGCATATTTGTCGCCGACGATCTGGGCAGCGCGCTCGGGGCTGATGTTCTCATCGGACTGGCCCAGTGGGGCCTTGGTCGAAGGTGTGTAGATGGGCCCGCCGGGGACGGGGCCGCACTCGGGGATGCCCGGGGGCATGGGCATGCCGTGAACGGTGCCGTGGGCGCTGTACTCCTTCCAGGCGCTGCCGGTGATGTAGCCGCGCACGATGGCCTCGATGGGGAAGACTTTGAGAGCGCGGACGGACATACTGCGGTTCTTGACCAGGGCGGCCTCGTCAGGCGTGAGACGGGCGGGGACAGTGGTGGTTAGGAAGTGTGTCCTGAGGCCGGGGACCTTGTCGGTCAATAGCTTGAACCAATACACGGAGAGTTGAGTGAGCAGGGCGCCCTTGAAGGGTACGCCGTTCTTGATGACGACATCATAGGCGGATATCCGGTCGGTGGTGACGAAAAGGAGAGTATTGCAATCAACAGTATAGAGGTCTCTGACTTTGCCAGTGGCGAGTTTGGGTAGAGAAGTCAGATTGACTTGGGTGACAAGCTGAGGAGAGGGCATGATTACCTATTACTTATAATAAGGTAGGAACCTGGAAGGTAGGTTATTTACGGAGGTTGGGGCCAAAATAAAGTAACCTAGCATCCTAAGATAGGCGTGGCTAGATGCATGTGTTATTCGCACTCTATATACTGTACGTTTAGCTGTTGTCTAAGCTTGTCTTGAGTGCTTGCGACCCGCGTAGTGGGTGATTTACTTGGTGTTAATAAGCTGGGTGTGAGGGATGGATGTGACGTGGGGAAAAAAGCGACCCCAGGAGTCTTAGTCCTGGGTTCGCAGAAGGTTTTATTTATATAATCCATCGCCTGTGGCCAGGTGACTTATTTCTCCCATGGTTTAGACCTTCAGAGATAAACTTAACTTACACAAATCGCCCAGCCGTGGCTTATTGTTAAGGCCTTATTATTCTATCTCGCCCTGTTGGGTTGTTATTATATTTGTGTGTAAAAAACAATCATTGTGTCCCCGCACCCAAACACGCTACGGTAGCAGGGTAGGTACGCGTCCTGGCGTCGAAAACCCCCCGGTCATACGTTTCGCTACCTGGCTGTAACGTAGATCATGCCAAGAAGTCAAGCTTTAACCCGCGTAGATCTCTTCGATCTCTGGCGCTCAGTCATGCACAGAAACACTTCTTGTTGCGTACCTCGGCACCTCCTGCCTCCTGGCCACTGGTGAGATGAGAACTCATTTCGCCTGCCACCCATTATTCCTTCAGCTCCCCCCATCGCCCCTACCGGTACGTTACTCACCACTCACTGTTCGCTGTTTGGTCACTGCTCACTGCCCACCGCTCACAGCTCACAGCTCACCACTTTGCCATATCGCAGGGCAGCCTGGACAATGAATGGTATGGACAATGGCATGGGGGTTCCAAGGAACAGGCCAATCACAGCCTCGCGTTTCTTTCATTATGGGCCGTAACATGGGATCATGATACAGGACAATGGCTGTATGAGAACAAGGACCATTGTGTCTGATAACTACTACTTAAGCTTACACTGCCACGTGCGGTTTATACAGACGCTCTTCGCCCCCTCCGCTCCGGCTGCATTTCCTTCACTGCCTTTCGTCGGGTTTCCTTCGCAAAGGGAAAGGCGCCTGAGAGAGGCATATCTAACTATCAATCAAGCCAGTTGTCAACCTTCTTCAACGAACCGGTCTGCGGAAGCATACAGGCCTACCCCTATCTATCCTACATCTTGTTCCCACCATCAGTGTATCTTTGCTCCGCTCGCGATACACGAGGGGCTCACCAGAAACGTGCTCAATAGCCCTCACACTCACCGGCATCAGCCCACTCGGTCTCGAAGGACCCTCCCTCACTGGAGTCGCTCTGAAAATGGTGCCAGCACCTCTCGATTTCAGTCGCCTGGCTGCACATCCAAGGACCTCACAATCCTTTATCAGTGGCGCCTTGGCCACCTCATCCTCACCCTTACGCGGCGTTTTCGAGCTTAGCTGCCGCTCGCCATTGACGCCGTGCCGCCGGTCATACGGTCCTCAGTCAAGAGGGACAGATGCCATCGGTTCAAGCTCCAGTACTGCCGGAAGCTCAGGGGTCGCAGGCGCGTTTCCTCTATCACAAGCTCCTTCAAATACGGAACCAGCCTGGTGTGGTGGAAGCTCCTCTTGCACCGATGACGATGCGTCGAGTCGGGTGACCGTGCCGCCCACAAATCATCCGTGGGTCATCGCGCCCAGCACCCCAGCACTTCTTTTAAACAACACCCGTGATGATGACAAAGAAAAGATTGGCACATTGTCGGCTGTCAACATCATTGTCGGGAAAACGCTGGGCGTGGGAGCATACACAATACCTTCGGCCGTCTTCGATGGTGTTGGATCAGTGGGCATGTCATTGGCCCTATGGGTGATCGGTAGTGTCATCTCCTTTTGCGGGCTGGCCGTCTACATCGATCTGGGAACAGCACTCCCACGCAGTGGGGGTGAAAGAGTCTACCTGGAGCGAATCTTTCGGTCTCCAACTATGCTGGCCACCTGCTGCTTCATGTCGTACGTCGTACTCCTGGGATTCAGTGCGCCGAATGCCATCGTGCTTGGTGAGTACCTCCTCTACGCGCTTGGTGTCACTCCCAGCCGATGGAATGTCCGAGCCATTGCCGTATTGGCAGTCTCAGCACTATGCTACATTCATGCCCATAAGCCGAGAATTGGTCTGAAGCTTATCAACATACTTGGGACCGGAAAAATCGCTGCGTTGGCTTTTGTGGTTCTGTGCGGCATCGCGAGTGGGCTGTCAGGGGTAGGAGACGCGCCCACGAGTTCCTCTGTGATCGCTCGACGGCCTGATCCTCCGTTCACCAACGCACATGTGCTCAACACGGCCCAGAGAAATTTCAGTGATATTTGGAGCGGTTCTTCTCTGCAGCCGTATGATTGCGCTACAGCTTTACTGAAAATCCTCTACTGTTTCCGCGGTTACAGCACAGCCAACCAAGTCCTCTCGGAAGTCAAGAACCCCGTCCGAACTCTCAAAGTCGCAGCTCCTATTGCACTCGGTATAGTCTCGGCAGCGTACTTCGCAGTCAACCTCGCGTTTTTCATGGTCATAGACAAGGAGGAATTTGGTTCTTCGGGCGTCGTGGTGGCAGGTCGCTTTTTCGAAGTCATATTCGGGCAGAGGATTGGGGCCCGTATCTTGCCCTTCTTCATCGTGCTTACCGCCGCAGGCAACATCGCTGCGACGGCGTTTGCTCAAGCCCGTGTCAACGAAGAGTTGGCGAAAGACGGTTTACTGCCTTGGGCGGACTTGTGGGCAACAACTGCCGAGCCTCACATTGCCCTGAAGGGCGAACCAGCCCGGGCATCTAATATGGCCCCGAAGCGAGGCCTCCTACTTCACTGGTTAGTCTCCATTGCTGTTATTATCCTGCCTCCAACGGACCGAATCTACAACTTTTTCGTGAATATCGGAAGCTACCCCGTGAGCGTCATATCTGTTGCCATCAGCGCCGGCTTGCTCTACCTGCAACTCAGCCCATCCCAGAACTGGCAATCACCAATTCCGGCTCGCCGGTCCCTGGTGGTGATCTTTCTGTTCTTCAACAGCCTACTCCTTATCCTGCCTTGGATGCCGCCTGCGGATGGCCAATCGAGCGATTCCGGCTTTCCTCCTTACGCATATCCCGCGACGGCTCTGGCGGTGTTGGCAACTGGGGCTGCGTACTGGTGTTGGCGGCGCATCAAGAATTGTCAGGTCAACACATGGACCACGAATGGGTTTTTAGCCACTGATGGTGGGTGGTAGGTGGTTGGCCTAGAGGAGAAATCCGTGTGTACCTAGGTACCTAGATACATATCGTATGGTATAAGCAGGTGGTGTCATCGGACCTGAACCAGGGTTGGCAGCGGGCTCCCGCTTTGTGGCCATGTCTTCTCGTCACGATAACAGTCTTACACTCAGAAAAGGAGCTGGTCAGGACAACTAGCTTGGCTGCCGTCTCCCCATGCCCAACCCCAATGTTGAAGGCGAGCATACGAATGCCTTTGGAGGCCAGATTCATCCCAGGTACTTTCCCAAAGCACTTCCAGGGGTTCATGTATACGGCGCCCTTTCTTTGGGAAAAGACTAGGCAGCCAGGCACCAGGCTGCGACTTTGGTCCATCTGTCTACTCATATTTGATCACTTAGAAAGGTACGGGCTACATCGTGAAGCCGGTCAACTTGCCGGTATCCATTCAGTGAATGATGTCTTGGATACCGAAATGGAAGCATCGAGTGGGGCTATGGGTCTGGAAATATCTATACGTGCGCCGAGCTGCTTGACTTGCCACCATCCCTCGTGTCGCTCGGACAAGTACTGTCCCTGTGTCTTGGTGGGTTAGCGTTGTGCACTGCCTACCTGCTGCAGCCCGTGGTAGCATTTCTCTCTAAGTTCGGGGGTCGGGAATGGGGGAGAGGAAGGTAGCTGTAAAGAGGAGGGAAACGAAAATATTATCTATACATACTGCTGTTTGTGATGGCTGTCCTTGCAAAGTCTGAGACCATTGGATGGAGAACTTGGTCTCTTGAGCTCCTGCTGGCTCTCTTCTTTTGATCCCGTCCGCCTGGATGGTCTCAGTTAGTAGTCAGCGGCGCGGGCCTTGCAGTATTGTGCGTCTTTCGCAGTCTGTGTTATGGGTAATGGACGAGATGCTTCAGGTCTCCCGATCCAACAAGTGTGTATGTTAGCATTGGTTGCCAACGACTGTGATCGAAGCGGTCGTAAGAGTAGGTGGTGATGCGGTGCAGTGCAGTGTAGTGCACATGCTGACTTGGTAGAACGAGAATTACCACCTGAGTGAGCCCTGCCTCACTTCCCTCCTGCAACCACTGGTTTGCACAGACCAGTCTACCAGGAGAGCCACGACATAAAATGGCATGCATGGATTCAAGGCTGCTGAAGAGGAGGCAAGTCACACTATGAGGCAGGCTCCAGCAAGGTGATTGATGAAGTGGCAACTAGCTCGACATTGGGACACGCGCCGCTATACCTCTCAATACTTCATGGGATTTATCCCCTATAAGCTACCACGATGACATGGATGATCTCGACTGGAGGCGAACCCAGCGTTTATATCGTGCATACAGTAGTATTGGGAATGTCCCAACCGCCTTTACCAAAATGGACTACTGTGGATAGAGGTAGCAGAATCCCGCCTCTCCAAATACCTAAGATAAACCCCCTTGAAGGGCAACCGGCTCAATGGGTCCCCTCGACGCCATTCTGAATGCTGGACCAGTGATGATTAATCAAGCCCGTGACTACATAGTCTGGTCCCATACTCCATACTCCCGGCATAATATCTCTTCCCAGGTTCTAAGCCAGGTTTAGATAATCTAAAAGCAGATCATTTTTATTACCAAGAAGAAAAATGCGCCATTTTATTTTCGTGTTTTCTCGTTCCCCAAAATGGCTTGCTTAAGCTGCGTGCTCGCATCATCTGCTAGGCGGAATAGAATAAAAAAAAAGAGGAAGACAAGACACGCGCACGCATACACACACACAGAGAGAGAGGGGGGGGGGGGGGGGGGGGGGGGGGGGGGGTTCCGAACATAGGGGTATCTTGTTGTCCAGGGGTAGTCCTGAATCCAGGGGCGAAATCCCACTTTTAGAGAACGGGCAGAACAAGGAGAAAGAAAAGGACCGTAAGACTACCCTGCCTCCAACGCGATATATGATTCTTTCTCTTCTCTCTTTTTCCTTGAAAAGACCAAAGACATTAGTGGTATAAGGAATACATGTTTGCAAGCGGCGCCTGGCATCAAGAGCCAACGAGCAAGATCTTTCAAGGTCACCTGAGGCCCGAGGAGAGAACAGAAACGAGCAGGGAAACAAAATGGGAAAACACCGCTCGAAAAACGCCCGACGAAGCTCAATATATGCAGCCGTGAGGCTATCCGCTTTTTACCGGCCGTGAGGCCCCATCAGTCTTGGATACATAAATAGGTATAAGGGGTATGATGATCATTAGGGGTTCGTTTTCATATGTAGAGCACCCGGGATCAGCACGGTGACTGGTTTCCGTAGTGTGGTTTGAGCTGGAAAGAGACGCGAGAAATGTGGAATGCCTTTGAGGCCTTGACCCGAGAAGGCGGTGCTGTGGATTCCCGCCATCGCAGCCAAAGGCAAACAATGCCTTGGACGCCTTGATCCGCGTCCGCGGTCGTGTGACCTGATATGTCTACCCAGCTCGTTCTTTGTTCTGTTCTCGCCGTCACGAATCGTCTCGATCGATGCGGGCGCTGGCTAGCTCTAAGGCCGAGCGCCCAGTCCAGTGGGACGCCGCGACGGTCTTCGTCGTCTTACTTTCGATTTTCTTTTCTTCTTCGTCTTCTTCTTCTTCTTCCGTCTTCCGTCTCCTTCGTACCTCTCTTCTCTTCCGTTTTAGGCATTGCGTATCCTATCCACGCTATCGACCAGCAGATGTCGGTGAACATATGAAAAGCATCTCTTAATGTCGGTGCCGGCGACCAGATGAGCCCCCTTCCTGCCGGTGCGAGTGGCCGTGGCGGTGGGAATGGTGATGGTGACTACGGGATCTCGAGGAGCTGTCGCGTTCGAGCTCGCGTTCGAGGTCCTCGATGCGCTGGCGATAGTCCCTCACAATGTCTCTGATATGGCGGATGCGGTCGAAGTCGAGCTCAAGCTCATCAATCTGGGCCATGATGTCCTCGAAGCGGGCGATCTCGGCATCGGCGTTGTCGATGAGGTTACCGGCGCGATCGTACTGCTGGACGGTGACGACGGCGCTCTGCTCGCTCAGGTGCTCGATACGGTGTTGAATTTGCTGGAGCAGGCGGTCGAGGTGCCTAGAGAGAGCGGCCAGACTGGAGCTATCGAGGAGCAAGCGGCCCTGGGAGGAAGCGCGACTGGCAGCGCGGGAAGACGAGGAGCCGGCCTGGGTCTGGTGATAGCGAAGAAGGGCGATCTCCTCGTTAGTCAGGCCCAATTCAGTATCGTCGACGGTGTTGGGCTCTGTTGACGGCATGACTCTGCCGGGTTAGGCGGCCTCGGCAGCGTCAGAGCTGGGGATCGGCGAGTTGAGCGAGGTTGGGAGGCAGAGCCGGCCAGGGGAGGAGAATGGCGGGGTGGGGCAGGCGGGAGACCCAATAGCAAAGTCCGGTGGTTGTGTTTCGTGATGCGACAACAGCGTCGATTGGGCCGGCCGGCGCGGCTTCATTGTCTCCGATGAGATGCCGAGTCGGGGATCATGGCAGCGGAGAGGGGGCGGTCGATGGTGGCCGGGAGGGAGTGTGTGACAATATATGTGACTATTAAATATATGTCTAGGTTTATGCCTCTATGTTTATATCGATGCGAAAACAAATGCGACATGTAAAAATAAAGTAATATTATTAAAACTTTTAATTATAAAAATATTCTAATATAATTAATCATTCGTTTATAATGCTTTATTTTATTAATGAATATCTTTCTTTAAAAAAAAAGGTTATAAAATATGCTTTTTTAAAATTCTTTTATTTATTATTATATTATATGGCTGTTTTAACCCTTAGGTTAGGAAACTATCCTTGTTGCCAAGTCGCCTCCAAGGAATCTCATCGGGATTGCGGGATCCATACGCACAAGTGTCTCCCGCATCAGATAGCGGATTGCCGGCTCGCCTCGTCCTTGTAATGCGGGGAAGCGTGAGAGAATATCATCAGCCCAAGTACTTAAACGTGCAAGACTTCCATCATGGAATCTCCTCCGGACTGTGCTCCCTCTGAGAGCCTCAGCCGCGTACGCGTAACTCCTGGCTGCCAATATGTCGCTTCGGCCGTTCTTGTCTGCCCTTGGCCTATGTGCTCTTGCCCGAGGTACCATACTGCAGAATGATCAAGTGAGACCGGTAGACTTCCCAGATACCAGTATTGATCCATCGGCTTATAATTTCGACACCTACGCGGCAGATACCGCCGAACTGTCCTACAAGGGGAGATGGGATTCGAAGAAGGTGTCGTGGTGGTCGTGGGTCTTTTTCAGCGCTGTCATACGAGCCAAACACTGACCTCGGGCAGTGCTCCAGGCCTGGTCTTCGGCTTCACTGGAGGTACCGTGGCAATCACGTTCGGCGAGTCGACCATAGACGCCACGTTGGTCGGCTACCGTGTCGGCGGCATGGATTGGATATTCACCAATGTCAGCGCCGGCGCCCATCTGTTAGTCTTGCCAAGCACTCCAGGCGTCAACGAAACTCGCCCCTTCAACCCTTTGCGATTCGAAATGCGAGTCTCGAATTGGGCCTACGGGGTGCAGATCGACAAGGTGCATGTCGCACCGGGTGCCTCACTTGTCAAATGGCCCAAGTATGGCCGCGCCATTGAGTTCATCGGGGACTCCCTGTCTGCGGGCATGTATACAAGCTACGAGAGCCTGTCAAGCTTCGCCTACGGGGTAGGGTCTGGCTTAGGCGATACCGAATATTCTGTCGTGGCTTATCCGGGCATATGTGCCTCCGATCAGATCTGTTGGGGGAACCTTCGAGGTCAAGTCCATCAGTGGTTCTACACCTCGGATACAAGTTGGCGGGCATCCCAGCTTTGGGGTGGTAAGTTCATTGCTACCCAGGCTGGAGCCAGCTCCGGGCTGACCTGAGGGGGATATGGTGTTGATTGTCGACAGAGAATCCCGAGCCTTGGGACTTTGACAGTCAGGACACAACGCCTGACATCGTAGTCATCAACCTTGGCACCAATGACAACAACGAGGCGAATAACGTGACAACCGAGACCTATGTCGATGCATATACGCGATTGATCCAGGGCGTGCATGGTAAATACCCGTCGGCTCACATAGTGGTTATGGTGGGTGTCTTGCCTCCCCCATCACCAGCACGCATACCCGCTTCCCCTTCCTACTCGAGTCACCGCTCACGGAGAATTAGCAATTGTGGATGGGCTTCTATGCCGACGGCAACAGCTATGCCCAGAATCAAGGGTATGAGCAGGAATTGAAGGATATAGTATCATACTTCAATTCCGATACTTACCTGATGGCCCCTATCATCTGGGATGCGCCAACAAATACAAGTACTACACTCAACGAGCCGAGTGAGCCGTTCGTCCACTACTTCAGCACCAAGGGTATCTGTGAGTGTCTCCCCCCTTTCAGGGATGGTATCTCCGCCGTGATTTGGCCCCCCCAGAGGCCAAGACTGACCAAATCACTACAGTGCAACACAACGACATCAGCCCACAGTATCATCCAACCGATGTTGGCGCGATCAAAGTTGCTAGTCACCTAAGTCAGTTCATCAAGATGACTTTTGAATGGGAAATGGTTGCTACGGGCCCCGAGTAAGGGTCCTCCTCTCCTAAAGCTCTCCACAGATTTGGTTCGACGTTTCATACGAGGCTTAGTCTCACAGGATCCTGAAGGAGAACTCTGCTGACCTTGGGTGCACCGCAGGATCTTTCACGAAACCTTGTACTGGAATGACGAACCCAATTACTGATACATCGGCTGTTTACCGTTGGTGCTAGCAATGATAAATAGGAAGCTAGCTAGCTTTGTCTTCTTTCTATCTTCTTCTTTCTTCCCCTCTTTTTTTCCTCCCCCTTTTTGGTTGGAAGAGGGGGAGTTGTCACAAGGCAGGGAATTGGCACAAGAGCTGACGACCGTTAGAAGTTACACGGGGAAATCAGTTGAACTAAGAAAAGAGGCATGGTACCTTACGCAAGGCTGTTGAGGCCTGTGCGGAGGCCTCGCCCCTTATTGTTCTATCTGGCCCTGTTGGGTTATTGTTATCCTTGTGTGATGCAAATTACAAAAGGCAACCATCTATGGTACCTTACGTAAGATTAGAAACGTTGTATTGACAGACGTGCGTCTTCCGAGTATGATGCAGTCGTCCAGCTCGACTTTCCCCGTCGCAATGTTCTACAAAGCTTCTGGGCAACGACCGTGAGTTATGAGTTACGTGCTATAATACCCTTCAGGCTTGGGAGACGAGCTGGCTCAGATACTGAAGCTCGCTGTTCGGATTCAAACAATCCATAAGGCAGTCCTGGGCAAACCGACTAACCTTGGTCAGACCAAGGGCGGCAAGAAATATCTAGGTATGTTTGCTTGTATACGTCGATAGGATTTGCAGGCAGGCGCCCGAGAACAGACTGTCAGGCAAAGTAGATGGCAGTACATTGCCTGTGTGGAGACTTGATTATCGTCTACCGAACTGTGATGCGGTGGCGATATTTTGAAACTTGTATGGGGGAGGACGGGGGGCGGGGGGGAGAACAACCTAGGTATACCCACACATACCGATATGTTCATTGTCCTAATGTACCACCCTTACCGGAACCTGCATCGTTCTGCATCTTCCAGCCAACGTCATTGACCGATTAAACATACCTGGGCAACATGTAACTATTTGAAGCTACTGCGTATTCGTTCCAACATTCATAGAGTTCGAATGGGACCCTTACCTTGGACACATGGCGATCCGTGGGAGCCTGTGACAGATGCGCCTCTGGGGATGTGACCAGTAGTGAGACATTGCATAGACGATCAGAATGCTCTTGTTTTCCTCTCGCATCGTGTCAGCAGGCTGGCAGATTGACAGAGGATCGACACTGCTGGAAGAAGGAAACAAAAGCTGCTTTGCCGGACAGGGTGCTTGGGTGCTTTGGACAGCACCCAGTGGGTCACTTCGGGGTATGATGAGGTACATGATGAACGTGATGAGATGGGATAACAAGCCTTTGAGAAGCCCCAGAGGATGATGACAGCAACCTTATTAGAGACACCCGAGAACTCCTCGTCGTGGCTGAAATCATCACTCTGCGCGAGAAGGCACGGCTACCTGGGCAGAATGTCGCCCGTGTCATCCAATGTTTCTGCTTCTCGAGTGTAGCAGGCGGTGAACCTGGGTCCAGACCTATCAATGATGTCGCATGGAACGGGGGACGAACATCCGAAACTTGAAAGGAGGGTGAAGCTGTACCTCAGCCGCGTCAAGCAGCAGGCTGCGACACACTGGCACGGGATAGACATGCACATGATCAGACGGAACATAGCACATCATCCCAGGACAAGGTGGTCAACCCGACGTAGTGGGCGGTCAAGTCGATGGTACGGACCGAGGTGGACGAGCAGGCCCAGGATATGATATATGCTTTTTACTACCAGATGTCCAATGCCCATCTCCTATATCAATTTCCTCGCAACCTTATATCATCGCCGTTAGATCCGTCCCTTGGACCCCGACCCCCGTCCTTGTGCTAATTGTACAGTTCTTATATACATTAGAGAATATTTCAGACACAGAAAAAGGCATCATACTCGTAGCCGAGTCGTAGTCGTTTTATCGCCATGGGACATACTTTCCCAGGAAGAAAACGCCTGTGTAAATGCCAATAACCTGTTCCCAATGCGCCCCGCCGTGACAAGCCAAAGTTGCCTTTTACCTTGTAAATGCAGTTCAAATCCCAATCATCCTATGTCGCATTCCCATGCTTAACGATGAAAAGCGGAGGCGAGCCAAGTCGCAGTCGGCCGTAACTGTCGTTTTCCACACACACACACGCACACACACGCACACACACACACAAGAAAAAAACACCCGATCATGGTATCATCCGTCCTATCCCCTGCCCTTTTTCCTGTCCTGAAAAGAAATCGCACAGGATTATAAAAGCCATGGCCGTTGACGCAAAAAATAAAATAAAATAGAAAGAGTACGATAAGCTGGGGAAAGTAAAGCAGCTTGATTCGTTCCGATAGTCTAGCGCAGAGAAGAGCTGCCGCTGTCGAAGTTGTGACAGCCACGCTCGTGTCGTTTCATGTTGCTTCGCACGCTGAAGGCTTTGCCGCAACCAGCGTGCGGGCACTTGAAAGGCTTCTCACCCGTGTGAGAGTGGCTGTGAATTCGCAATGAGCTTGGCCGGGAAAATGCCTTGTTGCAAGTCTGACAGATATAGCGATCCTGGGACTGCGGGAAGGACGCGGCTGACGATGGCGAGATGTAGTGATGGTGTTGCCACGGGTTCGTACCGGATGAAGGCGTCAGGGAAACGGCTACAGGCAGGGGCGGAAAGGCCTGGGGCAAAGGCCTCTGGTAATAGAGACCAGAGATCTGGGGTTGAGCGGGTGCTGTAGACATGGAAGGGGAGTAATATGACGGCATCGCGGGCTGGCCCATGTACGACGGCGCAAAGGCCTGCTGAGAGTAGGGTGGACCCTGCATCGAAACTCGAGGGGCAGCGGCCACAGCAGCCATGTGCTGGCGTTGCAGGTCCTCCACGGGCGGCGTCGTCTCGTAATAATAGTTAGGGGCGGATGAGACGGATACCTGACTAACCGACTTCATCGAGGGCGAGTTGTACCCGTCGAACGATGCATCAGAGGTCATGGGGGGAGTAGGAGGGAGGGCGGCCCTCGAAGATGCATTGCTGGCATGATGTGATGAGCTGGGTCGAGTATCGGCCTTGGTCGACGATGACGACGATGCTGATGCTGATTCTGACTTTAGTTTCATCGACAGGTAATGCGGGTTCAGGGATCACTCCTACCTTGCGACTGCGGAGAGTGCTCCGTCGTCGGGGAGCCAGCGTCTGCCATGACCAACAGGTTGGAGATGGAGGGAAGAGAGCATCTCGAGGTGTCGTCCATGGGAGGGGATGGTGGTGGCTGAGGGTATCCGTAATGAGCACCAGGCTGATTCGTGTATATCGTAGTTGCCATGTTGTGTGGTGGTGGTGGTAGTAGTAGTAGTATTAGTTCCCCCAAGGCTGCGAGTAGAAAAGCGCGGCGCTCTCGTGAGAGACGATGATGGTATTAATAGGTAAGTTAGTATAGGCGGGAGTTCAATTATGGCGTGCCGTGGGACGATTAGAAAATAGGATGCAGGACTGCATGGGCGTGCTGCCTTGGTTGGTATATATAGATGGATGGATGGATGGATGGAGGAATGGATAGAGGGATGATGAATGGATGGATATATACGTTTCGGGCGAATCGTCTCTCTGGTGTATTATTAAATGCGTCTTGTTCTAATTCTTCTTGGGTCGAAGGTCCAGCGAAAGGAGGGATGGAGGGGGTTGTTGTTGTTGTGGGAAGTGTGGATACTTAAATACGGTGAGATGGACGGACGATGGACGATGGGCTGGAGAGGAGCCGACGAAGGATTTGGAGATGGAGATGTATCTATCTAACCTTACCAAGATCTCCCGGGCATACAACACGAGGACGATCAAGCGTCAATCGACTAGAATCCCTGGAGAACAACAACTTGTCACAAATTGGGTGTGGGTCACGGCAGAGCTGGGATGAAATCCAGAGTGCCAGAGTGCCTGAGTGCCTGAGTGCCCCCGGCCAGAGTCGATCGCCCGGTATCCTCCTCCTCCAACCACCAACCTTGTTGAAGGTACCCTTGCCAGCCTGCCTGCCTGCTTCTCCCTCCTCCTCCTCCTCCTCCTCCTGCTGCTGGTGCTGGCATCGTCCCTCGTCCTACTTCTCCGCCTCTCCCCATCCAGGTCCCATGTGCCTGCTGCAGCTACCAGCAACGGTCGGTAGGGACATATAGCGCCTCCTTTTATTAATGGGTACCTATAAGCCGCGCTACAAGCTCATACTGTTCGTGCTCACCCGCCATGGTGGTGCCAGCATGCGTAGTCGTCGTTGTCGTTATGGTCGTCGCCGCCGCCGTCCCCGTCGTCCTCGTCGTCGACCGGGTTTGCCCCAGCTGGAGTCGGCGGATGCGCGCGCGCGCGTGAGATCAGAGGACTACTGCTGCTGCTGCTGCTGCTGCTGCTACCACTACCACTACTACTACTACTCCTACCACTAGTACAGTCTACACACAGTATATGCTGCATACAAAAGTTGATACCTTATTACTATGGTCAGCGTGTCTGTGCGTCGTCGTTGTCGTCGTCGCCGCTGTTGGTGCTTGATGCAAGCCTTGGTCCTTGGTTTTTAGTCCATGCCCGGCCCCCTGTCTGGGACATCCCGGTGGACCGTTTAAGCTCATGATGCCCATCCCTTCTTCTTCTTTTCTGCAGTTCCACCGCCAAGAGCGGGCTAGGCAAAGCGTTCAGGAACCCTGTCCAAGGTCTCCCCTGTCAGCCCCGTGCATGGCACACTCGGGCGACCGTTACCTATTCAGGGACCTTGTGCCGCTCGGGTAGCTGGTCTGTGACCCTTAGACTGGGGTATTCGTGGACTTGCCGTTGTACTCCGTACGGCAGCCATGTTTTGGTGTTTTGGTGTTGGGGTGTTTGGGTGTTTTGTGTGTTTTGGACAACAGGTGCCCCCCCTCCCCCCCGGTCTGCTTTCTATCGGGTCGAGGAGACTTGAGACGACAATCGACTCGGGTTTCTGTTGCCTGCCTGCGACACTTGGACACATCCGTGGATCTATGCAATGCTGGCCGACTGTGCCCCGGTCCCTGCCCAGCTCGTGCTGTGACCGGATTGACCAGCTGATCTTATGCCGTTCCATCTTCATCCCCGCGAGTCTCGTCTCGTCTGCGATCTGTCATACACACCGTGCGCACATCAGTTAATCTTCGGATGACTACCATAGTGCTCCCTCAATTGCGACTTGTTTCGATCTGTCCAAACCATGCTGCAGATTGTCAGATCTGCCTGCGATATAATGTTTGATACCCTCCCCTTGACAGCCCGCGAACAGACGGCATTGACCGCCTATACCACTTGCAACGAGGAGCTCTTCGGTCCGCCGACTTGCCGTGCTCGCCAACTACATAAATATACCTCAGTATGTATTTACCTCTAGATACCTAAAAGTAGGGGATTTCACATGGTTACTCCATATATGTACTACATACTTAGCAAGTACTCGTTCCTTCATGGGGGGCGCCCTATTTTCCACGTGGGTTCCCCATACATATATGCGCACAACCTTCTTATCATACATAACTACTTAGGGCAGTGTGAACTTCAAGATGTCGTAACGGTTTTCCGATGCCATGATGTAAGGCTACCTGAATACCTTGTTAGTACATACATAGGTACAATAGGTAGGCAGGCTCTCTATATACCTACCTAGGTAGGTAAGTATATATGGTGGTATAACCCTACCTAGGTATATAAGCAGGTATATTTATATAAGTGTATATGCGTACTTAGTTAGTACCCACGTAAGCAGGAAAATAACTTCCAAGGTTGCATGTCAGATTGAGATGAGTCTTCATTAAAAGTGAAATAAAACAACAGTTTTGTACCTGATCTTGCAACGAAGTGCCTGCCTTGCCCAGGCGCTGGGCCAAGGCCTTTGATTACCTACCTAATACTTACCTAGGTATTTATGTATTTAAGTACATATGTAGGTACGTGGTCGGTCCCAATGATGCAGGGTCGGTCCTAGGGATTACGGCCCACGCTTCGGCCTGTCGGAGATAGCCTCGTTCCAACACGCTCATGCTCGACAAGATGCTACCTTCATCTACTAATACACTACCTAGGTACTGATGAATAGTCTATATAGACCCATTCGCGCACTCCGGAGTCCGTAATCGTTCATAGTTAAGAGTACCTACATACCTACCTCAAGTATATAGGTATCTCTACTAGTAGTCTAGGTCCAGGTATGAATACCTGCGTAGGTAGGAGCTTTGGGGGGTATTTTCAGTTGGCTTCATCGCCCACGGGTACATACTCAAGTACCTACGTGAGTACCTTATACCTAGGTAGATATATACGTACCTTAGGAAGTTACAAACAGTGTCTCTCTCGTCTCGATTATTACAAACCTAGGTAGTTGGTGTAGGTATGATTATGATGATTACGTTGTCTAGTGATTGACATGGCTACTTAAGTACTTAGGCACTTCAGTACTTCAGTAGTTGATGGGGTAGACCGTTGGGAAAGCAGCCTTTCCCCTTTGGATTGGGAAACAGAGGCTAATTTCATATGATCGCCGACTTTGGCGCCAGGACTCTGCTCGCTTGCGCAGAGTGGGTTGCGGCCATCTCCTGATCTTGGGAACCCATACCTACGTAGAAAGTACCTAGGTACCCACTTCCTAGGTAGGTACCTACCCTCGCTTTGTGATCTACAGATGTATGACGAGTGATGTCGAACAAGGATCTTTGGCTCTATTTTGTTTCCGGCATCGCTGTCTCCTCAGTTCTCTGACACATGCACCCCAAGCGAAACACACTGTGAGGGAAGGATGAGGGTAAACGAACTTCCGAGAGCCCCTTTTTCGCACGAGCCAAGTCGTCCGAGACCCAGCAGAGCCTCGCGCGCTGTCGCTCGCCACCGCAGTATCGGTTCTGTCTGCTGGATTGAAATGCATCATCGAGCTGGGACGAGACATCTGCGACAGTCCGCTTGACATGCCGCCTCGGTACGTCTACAGCAAAATGTGGGCTGACTTGCGGCTGTACATAGTAGTGATTTCGGCCATGTGCCGGTGTAAATCAGGCCTCGAGAGAAAGCGCGCTGATGAAGGGACAACGTGGCATGCGGCCAGCTCCCACCCTGGGCAGTCCCGGACGTTTCGGCTGTTGGGCGACGGGGCGCTAGAATAGACGCCAGAACGCCGCCAGAACGCTGCTAGAATCACGCTGGAACACGCTTGCTATAAGACTATTTCCCTAATAATGTGAAGCCAACGGCGGTGAGTATACACAGCACGATAGGCTACTGATTACCTATTTCGTGCATATACAGGACGCTGGTATGGGATAGAGTCTAACTAGAAATAGAATGCACTTCGTGAGGCGTTTAAGGGAAGCTAGGCCTAGGTGTTGAGCGTTAGATTAAGTAGCTAAGAATGAGCATCTAGGGAGGCCCCTGCTCTGCTTTTTAACAATTCCTAGGTACCTTAAAGTATTTCGCTCTATCTTCTTTTCTGGGTGTTTTTCTTCCCCTATCTTTTATTCCGCACGCCTTGCAGCCCTAGACCTGACAACTCAGACCACTTTGTATTGTAATCTGCCTTTTTAAGATCTGGTGGCTTTTGGATTGGGAATAGCCGTGGCAGAAAAAAGGGGCTACCTCGGAGGCCTTTGCATATTATCCTTGCTTTTCTGATCCAATGATCTAAAAGTGATCTGATGCTGCCCTTGAGCTGCTATAAGCACCTTCAGCCCTTAACTTATTAGAGTTATCACCCACCCTCCATCCCGAATATCTTGCCTTTGAAAGCTCCCTTTCTTCTTTTTGCTTTCTACCTATCTGCTAAGCGATGTGCGCTAATGTCCCGCTGATCTCATGTCACCTATTTTCCAATAACCCACATGCCGTGCCCCATACCTATCAATCCAGAGATACGTATCTAGGTAAGTGCCTATATAAGTAGGTACCTACCTAGAAAAAGGTATGTACTTCTGTACATCTATAGCAGGTACTTGTATATTACCGGGGCTCGTGCCCGCCAGCGTCGATCACGGCCTTCTGTCCCTACGATATCTCGACTCGGTTGCTGCCTCTCCATCTGATGTCCCCAGACTGGCATCTTTTCTCCGTACCTGAGTGTTCACAATCGAGGTTGTACTACCTTGCATAGTGGCTGGTGAATGTACTTAATGCGGTATCTATTAACCGAAGATGGGAACGAAGACCATCGGAATGCTTCCCGTCTCTGCATGGTGGCCTACAACAGCAACAACAACAACGAGAAGAAGAAAAAGAACAGGAGCAAGAAGAACAAGAGCAGGAACAGGAACATATGAGAAACCTTTATACCGCTATTAAATAACGTAAAGGCCCTAGCGCTTTACCATGCCAGGCGGGTGGCAAAATGGATGCCGCACCTTTATAAAACTCCATTTTTATATTTATATATATAAGCTTAATAAAAAATCCTAACAATATCGGACTTTAAATATATTAAACTTTAATTTATAAATTATTTATTTATATTTTTTTATATATTTATTTATAATTAAAATATTATTTAATAAAATAATATTAAAATTTTAATAATTTTTAAATAAATATAAAAAATAAATATATATTATAAATAAAATAAAATAAAAGATATTATTAAATTATTATTTTTTAATAATTTATTATTTAAATATTAGGCTTATAATTATTTTTATAAATTAATTAAATTTATTTAAAATTAAAATATTTATATAAAAATTAATTATTATAGCTATAATTAATTATAACTTTAATTATATATATAACTTTCTAAGCTTTTTTATAAACCTTTTATTTTTTAAATAAAGCTTTTTTTAAATATTATATAATTATTTATATAATTATTATAAAACTTTTATAGCTTTTATAATATAAAAAAAGCTTTACTATTTTTTTTTTTTATAATTTATATAATATTTAAAGCTTTATTATATTTATTTTTTTTATTATCGGTTACGTTTATTATAATATTATAATAAAAATTTATAATTATTAATAGCTTTATTTTTTTATTTTTTTATAAATTTATTATATAAAAGCTATTTTAAAGCTATGTTTTTTACGTTTATATATTTTTTTATTTTTTTATAATATATTTAAAATACGCGCACGTTTATTAATTTATAAGGCTTAAAATTATTATAAAAATAATTTTATAAAAGTTTAAAAAGCTTATTATAAAAAATATTTAGAACATTAATTATTTATATAATTAAAAATTAATATAAAATATATATAATATTTAAAACGTTAATATAATTAATTTATAAAAACTTAAAATTTATTATAAAAAACCTTTAAAATATTATTTATTTTATAAAAGCTTATAAAAGTTATTATAAAACGTATATAAAACTTAAAATTTACGTATAAAAAATATTATTAATATTATTAATATTTAAAATATAATAGCGCGCGGTTATATAAGGTTTAAAACCTTATTTTTTATTTTTTATCTTTTTTTTTTATTTTTTTAATTAAAAAACCACGTTTAATAACCTTATTATAAAATATATATACGTTTTTAACCTTATAAAAAACGCTTTTTTATTAATATATATAATTCATTTAAAATTATAATTATATATCACGCTAATTAAGGTTTCTTTATAAATATATTAATTTATTAATAATAATATATATGTATTTTTTTTTATATTTTTTAAAAAAAAAATAAAGTTTTTTTATTTAAAAGCTTAAAAAAAGATTTAAATATTAATAATAACATATATAAAATTTAAATAAAACTTTTTTTTATTAATTATCGCCGCTTTTTTTACCTTATTATTATATTTTTTTTATAAAATAAATAAAGCTTTTAAAGCTTTATTATAAACCTTTTTTTCGCTTTTTTTTAATAATTTTTAGCCTTTTTCTTTCTTTTTTTAAAAAATAACGCACGCGGCTTTATTTAAAAACGTATAATATTTTTTTAAAAAAAAATATATTTTTTATAAAATATATATAGCTTTTTTAAAGATATATAAAAAATTTATAAATTATATATATAACTTTTTTTTCTTTTTTTTAACTTTAAATTTTTTATAAATATATATAAATAAATAAATAACTAATTAATTAAAATATATATTATATATAATATAAACTTTTATTTATAATAAAAGCTTAAAAAAGGGTAATATTATAATTATAATTAATTATAGCTTTAATTATATATATATCCTTTTAAACCCTTTTATAAACCTTTTATTTTTTAAATAAAACCTTTTTTTTTAAATATTATATATTTATTTATACGATTATTATAAAACTTTTATAATTTTTATAATATAAAAAAAAGCTTTATTTTTTTTATTATAATTTTTCCTTTTTTTAATTATTTTATAATTTATATAATATTTAAAGTTTTATTAAATTTATTTTATTTTATTAGCGTTTATATTTATTATAATTTATATAATATTTAAAGTTTTATTAAATTTATTTTATTTTATTAGCGTTTATATTTATTATAATATTAATAAATTTTAAAGTTTTTATAATATTTATTTAATTATTTATTTATTAACTATAATTTATTTATTTATTTATTATAATTTATTTATTTAAATTATTTTATAATATATTTAATAATATTAAATTTATATTTAATTATTTTTATTAATTATAAAATAATATAAAAAGTAAAAAAAAAAAGCTAATTTATTATTTTTTAATTATTATTTTAAACGGGATTTAATAACGATATTAAATAAAAATAATTATAAAGTTTAAGCTTTTATAATTATTAAATAAATTTATTTATTATTTTATTAAGGTTTTAAAATTTAATATAAATAAAAACGATATATTAATATTTAATTAAATAATAATATTTTAATAAATAATAAAAAAGCTTTAAATAATATATTAAAAATGAAAGTTTAAATAAAATATTAAAATAATATAAAAGAAATTTAAATTTAAAAGAAATATAATTTTAAATTATATAAATAAATATTTTAATTTTAAATTATAGTTAATATTTTTTATTTTTATATTTTAATTTTAAAATATTTTTTATTTTAAATAAATTATAAATAAAATATAATTATTTTTTAAAATTTATTTTTTAATAAAAATTATTAATTATAATATTTTATATATTTTATAATTTATTTAAAAATATATTTTTTTAAAAAATATAAAACTAATAATATTTAATATTAAATAAATATTTTTAAATTTATTATATTAATATTTTTAAAAACTAAATTTATTATATTAATATTTTTAAAAATTAAATTTATAAAATTTTAATATATTATAATCTTAAAACGTTTTTAATATATAAAAATATCTTATATTATTTTTTTAATAATATATTTATAATTTATATTAACTAAAGCTTATAATAATAAAAATTTATATTAAAAATGATGTTTAAATTAATTATAAATTATTAAATTAATATTTATTATTAATATTTTAAAATTAATTTATAAATTTATTAATATATATAAATAATAATTTGTTTTTTATAAATTATAAAAATAAATAAAAAATAGCTTAATTTTTATAAATATATAAGATATTTATTATATAAACTATTTTTTATTATTTTTTATTATTATTTATTATTATAATTTAATTTTTTTTTAAATAATATAAATAAATTAAAAAAATAAAATAATAAAAAACCTTTTATAATTATAAATATACTATTATTTTTAATAATATTAAAAATAAATATATTATATAAAATTATATAAATAAATTAATTTTAAAAGATATTTTAATTAATATATAAAATAAAATAAAAAAAGGCTTTAAATAATATCAAATTAATTATTTTAATATTTAAAAAACCTTTTTAATTTTTTTTAAATATTTAATAATCGTTAAATGAAATATTTTAATTATTAATTATTAATATATTTTTATAATTATATTTATATTATTATTTAAAATTCATTATAATAATTATTATAATATTTTAAAAAATTATTTTTACCTATTTTAAAAAGTTTTTTTATATTTAAAATAATATTTTTTTATTTTTTTATTATATTATTATAAATTTTTTTTATGTTTAAAATTTATTAATTTTTATATTTTTATAATATATATATATAATTTATTTTAAAATATTTATAAAATTAAAAATTAATTTAAAATATAATTAATATTATAAATTTTTTTATTTTTAATAATATCATTACTAGCTTTTTTAAATCGTTATAAATTATATAATATTAAATATAAATATATTATTAAAATATTTAATTAATATTAATATAAATCTTATTAATTTTTTATTTATATAATAAAACTTTATATAATATTAATAATAATTATTAATTATATAATATATATTTATAATAATATTTATATAATTAAACTTTTTATTATTTAAATTTATTTTATAATTAATTTTATTTAATTATAATAAACCTTTAAAATATTATTATAATTTATTTTTTATATTTAATTTTATATTAATTAAAGGTTAAATTTAAATAAGTTTTAAATAATAATTATTATATTTATAATATTAATAAAAGCTTTTTTTATAAAAACTTTCTATTATATTTATTATAAATATATTTTTTTTATAAATTAAATTATTAATTATTTTTTTATATTTATATATAAAAATATCTTTTAATTAATTAATAATAAATTTTTTTTTAATAAATAATTTATTTATTACCTTTAAATTATATAAATTTAAATTTTTTTAATTATTATTACGTTTTTATAAATTTATTATTAAATTTAATATTATAATAAATAAATTAAATAAATTAAATATTAAAACGTAAAAAATAAATTTTATTATATATTAAGCTTTTAAGTTTTTTTAAACGTTTTTTTTAAATTCGTTTTAATTAATATATATATATATAATAAATATTTAATAATATATATAGTTTAATTTTATTATAAATAATAAAAATAATATTAAAATTTTATTTAATCGTTTTAATATTAAATTAAATAATTAATATTATAAATATTAATTATTTTTATTATCAAAATAAACTTTAATAAATAAGTTTTATTTAAAATCGCGTTAATTAAATAAAATAATAAATATAATATTTTTAATTTTTACGTTTTTAATATTAAAATTATTAACGCGTATATTAATAAATATTTTAATTATTTTAATAATTTATTATTTAAATTATATAACGCGTATTATATTATTTATAAATATAATATTATTTATTATAATAAAAAATAAAATAAATAAAATAAATAAATTATTAATATAATATAATAAATATTATATAAAAATAAAAATAAAAATAAATAAATAAATATTATTATATAAATAAACTAATTTTAAAATAAATCTTTTAATTAATATATATAAAAACATTAAAGGAAAAAGGCTTTAAATTTTATTAGATTAGCTAAATTATATATAATTTGGGTGCGATGCAGCTACCTAGGTACCTAGGGGACCCTTCTGGCCCTCACCAGGTGCTTAATAACCGCCAGGTGGGATGCCTCAGCCACCAATTGCCAACCTTGGAACAAATCGTTTATGATAGCAGTACGATTTTCTTTCTAAGAGCCCCCACGCCACCCGGAAGTTCGGGGGTGTAGGTACGAAGTCCAGTACCTAGGAGGTAGCTTTATGGGATTCGGTGGACGTTACAGAGTAGAGCCTGTGGTGCGTCAAAGATCCAGCTTATAACAGATGGTTTGGTCGTGTACGATAGTTGGCAACGGTAACCGCCGCTGCTTAAGCCAACGCGGTCACTCATCTCTTCTCCCCTCATCACCGTGTTCCATCTCGCCACAGAGTCGAAGCAGGAGTCAGCCTTTGGCGCTGTAACATGTGCCGATAAGGAACATAAGGTTCGAGAGGAGTCACAGGCGGCTCAGTGCAAATTCCATACGGAGGAACACTACGATGACGGCGGTCGGTAATTTTGAGGCTCCTCCCAAGGTTCGGCGCTTCTCAGTGCGTCCGGAGGTAGGTATCAATTGTCACTTTGTTCGTGAGAGAAACAGGTGACAGGTGCATGGAAAGCTATCACCATCACACAGCCTTGATGGAGCATCGAGCACATCACCCCCTCACCGCAACAGACAAGTGCCCATTTCCAGAATTATTCCGAGTTGCAAGAGGGGGGCGAAAGGAGCCCGTCCGCCCAAGCCGTCGGGCTGGGTCTCACGAATGGACAAGGGTCGCGGATAAATGGACTTTCTGCACAATGTGGTAGTCGGAGGAATCGATGACACCATGGAATGACATCAGCCTATCGAACCTCCCCATGGCCGCTGGCATGTCTCGATCGTGCTTGGCTCGCATCCAAAGTCCTGACTTAATCAGCTCCGACTAAGCAAACCCATCTACGACTTCCCAGATAGGTAGACTGGCGTACTCAGCCGAGCCCATTCCTCGCTACCCATAGAGATGGAGGGAGAGAGAGGGGGGGGGGGGGGGGGGCGGCACGGATGGAGGGAACAATAAACCCATGGTGAAATGAAGAACTTCTCCCCCCCTGCCCCCAACCCTATGTACACAAGGGCACCGGTTCACTCCTGACAATATCCTGGTAATGATCTAACCAGCTTTCTCACTCGTCTCTGCTATCATACTGATGACTTTACGCAGCATTGCTACATACCTAGGTAGTACTTCATCTCACCTGCAGAAGTCTCCCTGCATCGCACGCGGATGGCAATCAGATTGGCGATCGTGATCAACCCTTTCGCCGGACCCATCCGATGCGGAGTCAGTCGACCTCTGCTCTGCCACTCAGGATCGTGACAGTGCGTGACTTTTTAATGAGCCAGTTGAGCGTGGGCGGGATTAGGATGGAGGACCCGACAAGGAGTCATGGCCAAGAGTCCCGAGTCCCTGTCACCACGTCCACTTATTATTCATGATGTGTCGCAAGGATCACTCCGTTCTCGGTAGACTTCGATCAAATCCTCAGAAGGCTCACAGGCACCCTGGTTGCCTGCGACCTGGGCCCGCGGCGGCTGCCAACAAAGGAGCTCCCCGGAGGAAGCATTCGGTCTGGCAGGTGAACTGAGCGTCTGCCATCGTCCCTCCATGAGAACGACACGGGCCTCCCGCGTCCGCAAGTCGTCCATACCAACAGAGCTGGCCCTACTGGCAGGCTTCATCGTGTCTCCCTCGCATCCGGGAGGGTTGGGGGCAGACTACCTACCTATCGGCGTTCGACGCAGTGCAGTCGTTACCAGTCGCGCCATGATCTGCAGGGAGGTATACGTTACGTACCCGAGTAGGTACAGTAGTATTACCAATAGGTATGTATGCATGTAAGGACTCAGTATCCCTCCCGGAACGACCCCCTTGGGTGATCTGCCACCGGAAGACAGAATGTATGCGTACCTACATACCATAGAACAGACATATATGATATACTTAAGTATGTACGTCCCCGCGCCGACATGGTTTAACGGTACCGACACCCACATCCCAGGGCTCGCATACGTAGGGCAGGTAGCATTCTGGGACGCATGGGATGGTCAATGCGACTCTTCGCCCGCCACGTCTACAAGTAACGCATCTAGATCGAGCGGGAGAGTAAAACGGTTGAAGGGAAAAGGTAGACGGTGACGTCCCAGCAACACAGCAGAGAATCTGCATATCCCGCTCGGTGATGAATGCTTCTCGATGACGATATCCGAGGTATACCGAGCAACTGAGCTGATTAGCCCGTCAGAGGGTATTCTTGGATCTGTGCATCTTCCTTTCATCGGGTGCCACCATAGTTCACCAAGGATGGTGGGACAAGTGATGGTGACAGCACCAGATATGTAAACTGGCCGAACAACTGACAGCTCACCGGGGATAGGTCTGACCTGACCTCTATACAATACCAATTACTCTTGTACATAGGACTGCTACTCGGTACCGTGGTAACTACTTTGTTCGCAGCTAGAGGCGAGCCTGCGCCGGCGCATAGGTTGCCTGTCACCAGACGGATAGAATAAACCGCGTTTCCCATTCCACGAGCCTACCACTTTCGTGTCCATGTTCCGATGTCTAGTATGCCCCCTTTCACGAGACACGTAAACTCTTCACATAGGAGGCAGAGAAGTACGAGACACGTCCTCGGGTTGTCATTATCGTAGACGACCCTGGCTGTGTACATCTACGACCTCATTCCATCACGATGGGAGTCTCCTGCGTGATTATACAAAGACATGTACGTAGTCCAGAAATGTCACCGCCGCAGGTCCCCCGCGCTACATGATCACGGTCGAGTCCAGGCCAGAAGGGGAGCTTGCGATCCATTCCAGTGTAGCTGCGTAGTCACATACATCGAATGCCATGCCCGTGGACGATATTGGGTTAGAAAACGAGCTCCTGTTTGCTACCCGGGCTCGCCGCCATCGAGACTGGCAGTGATGCCTTCACGGGTAAACCCCCTGCACTGGCTCACGGCACCAACTTTCTGTACCCGCCAATCCACTGTCCACTAATCCAGGGTCGAGTATGACAGCAAGTGATATATTCGCCCGTCCACGGTCGGCATAAGCCTGTCCCTCTACTTTCGCCTCCGACCCAACCGCATCTCTCCACCCCTTTGAACGAAGACGGACAAGCCTCACCCGGTCTCATGGTGCACGACGCGATTGTTCTCGTGCTTGCGTCTCTCGAACCGCTCCTCGGCGTGCTCGCGCATCACCCGCTCAGCCTCGAGCTTCTGAGCAGCCGAGTTGGCCGTCTCCTTCATGAGTACGCGCACGGCGCCGCTTAGCAACCTATACCAGCCGTTGTGCGGCTTGCAGCGCTTTCTGTCGCACATTCCCTTGGTGAGCGGGTGGTCTCCGGCACCGAGAACAGGACGATCGGAAGTAGTCTGGAACAGCGGGGGCGGCGACGATAACAACGACTCCGACGACGATGACGACTCGAGCGGGGTATCGAGCTTTCCGGCCTTGAAGGCGGCCTGGCCCTCGGGGCTATCGAGCCATTGGGAGAACTGGCGCCGCACGGTGACGGAGTCGAGGCGGCCATCGTAACCACAACTGTCCTTGGTGAACTTTCCTGCCTCGACGGCCGCCTGTCGTCGCTGGTGTGCCCAGTCTATGAGCTGCATCATCTTTTTGTACTGGACGATCTCATTGCCCAGGGCCAGACGCTCGGCGGCCGACGTCTGTAGGAATGTCTGTTCCTCCTCGGTGAGGACACCCGCACGGGTAGGTAGGCCGTTGGCCCAGAGGCCCTCGGTGTTGCCTGTAGAAGCGCGGGTCAGTGGGTGTGACACCGGGTGGACAGACATATACCTTATTCGGCGTCGGGAGTCGGATGGGGTCAGGGATGCCAGTCTCCTCCTAGCTTGATCGAACCTACCGAAAGGCCTGTTACCTACTCTCCAGCCATCCCGATCCGGGCCTCTAGCTAACAGGCCGATGAAGTCGTCCTGTGTCAGCACCTCGACGGCCCTGACCGAGGCGGCCTCGGTAGGCAGGGTGTTGACTAGGGAAGACCACCAGGCGTCGCAGTGATCATTGCTGCAGAAGACGCTTCTGTCCTTGCCAGCTTTGGTGTAAAGGCGGGCGGGGTTCTTGCAGCCGTCGAGGGAGCAGGTCTTCTTGTACTTGGTGTAGTTCGCCTTGCCGTCGGTGCAGTTGGGGCAGACGAAACGCTCGACCAGACGCTCGCCCGTCTCCTTGGCCAGGTTAACGCATTCGCCGTGGAACCAGTCTTCGCACACATCGCAACTTATCATCCATCTGTGGTCGTCCGGTCCGCGGCAGATGCAATACGGACCGTTGTCCGTCTCGTCATCCGAGCTCTCTGGCTGAACATCGCCCGCAGCTGACTTGACAGCCTTCTTCTTCGAAGGAGCCTTCTTGGATTTTGGCGTCTTGGATTTCTTGGGAGCCTTCTTGGCTGCAGTGCCCTTTTTCTTGGACGCCGACTTCATCTTGGCTGAGTCGGGAGGCGAGGAGCCGGTAGGCTGTTGCTGGTGTTGGTGTTGGTCTTGTTCCTGTTGCAGCCCTTCCGGATCTGGTCTCAGCTCAAACGAAGCTGAGGTGTGGTTGATGCCTGTGGATGGAGGGGTGCCCGGGGTGCGCTGCGGCTGCTGCTGCTGTTGTTGCTGATGTTCGCGCGCGACTGGTTCGGCAGCAGCGCTGGTAATTTTGCCTTTGCTGTTACTATCGCTGTTGCTATTGCTGTTGCTATTGCTATTGCTGTTGCTATTTCTGTCATCGTTGTCGTTGTCGTCGTCATTGTCGTTGTTATTGTTATTGTCCCCCGGGAGACCAGTGAAAGGCAGGCCAACACCTTCCATGTCAACATCGCCACACAGGCCCTCGGCTGCGGTCCCGTGGCCAACCGACATGGTGACTCCAATGCTGACCCTTCCTTGCCGCCTTTTGGAGATCCAGATTTACTCGCTGACGTCCGCTTTGTTCTCACTTCCGCTGATGATGAACCGGATTGGCTCTTTTGCAGCTTTGTTGAATCTCAAGCCGTTCAAACGTCTTCTTTCCAAGTAATGTAGGGTAAACTTCAGAACGATTGCCATATGCTTTCAGATTATCCGACACCGGAACTATAAGAGCAACACTGGGCAAGGGCGTCCGTCTCTAATGTTTATAACGGAGAGATATAAAACACCAGGGGATTTTAAGCCTTAAATTATAAGTTAACCTATTATATAAAAGGGAGGTAATAATATATATATATTAATATAAATAAAATCATTTTTTAATAAAAAAATAAGGTTTTAAATAATATATTTATATAATTAATAATAATAATAATAAAATTAAATATAAAAATAGAAATATTTAATTATTAATATTTATTATAATTTTATAAAAAATTAAAAAGTTTAAAATAAAATATAATATATTTTTAAAAAAAATTAAAAAGTTTAAAATAAAATATAATATATTTTTAAAAAAAATTAATTATTATAAATTTTTTTTAATAATATAATATTATTATAATAAATACTTAAATATATATATATATATATTATTTAACTTTTTATTTTAAAAAGATATTATATTATAATTAATGCGATAAATCGGGAACTTAAGTAATATATTATAGCTTACTTGGTTCGCGCCGCTCCCTAATATACATGTGGCCGCCTATAAAATCACCTATCTATGCACGCGTATACATGCGTACACGATCCGCGTTGCCTCCTCATTGTGGGGCCAGTCGTATCTGTTTAAGAATTGCATCATAGTGCATAGTTTTCCGTGTGCAAGAAGATTTCCTCCAGCAGTGGATCACCCCAGATTTCCGCCTGCAGCTTGGCCACTGTATTCGCAACCCCAACACGCATGCCCGGCGGCCCACAGACGAAAACTGCTGTCCGTCTACCGAGAATCCCACGGCCGTCTGTGCCACCCGTGGTCCACTCGCGAAGCATGTATCCCAGGTCCGGCCGGCCGTATTCTACGCTCCAGCCGCCGTCGATCTGATGGGGTACCGGGAATGCGAATCGCATCAGGCTCTTCTGGAACTCGGTTGGCGTCTCGGGGAACCCAAAATCGAAGCCAGAAGGCGGCCCGAAAGTCGATGTTGGACGGCCACCTGGTGGCGGGGCAGGGGGTAGGTTGGATGTGCGTAGATGCGCGAATTCTGGGAATCTCGGCGCTCCCGGTGCTTCCGGTGGCCGTCCTGCCAACTGATCCCTAGAGACTGGAGGAGGCGGAAACTTGCCCGGCGAAGGCGGCGCATAGTTGAAATATGGTTGCATGTCTGGTCGCGTCTGCAAGCGAGGAAAGTGGAATTCCTGATGCGGCTTATCTTCGGGGTACCCATGCACCGTGATCGACGGCAGATTCCCTCGGTCTCCATCGCCACTCTGCTCCCGACCTTCAAGCCTGCGGAGTGAGTCCTCCTGAGCAGACGCACGATTCGGCGCGGAAGGTCCCTGCGGCGGGATATGATGCGGCTGGAGATATTTCTGCCGGGGCAATGCCGTAAACCGGTCCTCATCCTCAGCACGTAGCTGCTCCTCGTACTCTGGGTTGTCTTGTGCTTCATCTCGGATCATCTGAGAGGTGCGTTTCTGAGCAATACCTGCAACAAATCCATCCAGTCGATCGTGGAGCACGTTACTGAGCGGACGCGGCCCCCGCTCGCGCTGCAGTGGCACTCGAGATTGCCGCACGGCCGAGGTGACAAAGAACTTGCACGTCACACTCTCAGGAGGTGCTGAATCTCGACATATGCGCAGCTCTTCCCGGAACCAGTCCATAGCCTCGAGTCTCTTCAGAGCCCACACGACGACAACCTTCTTGGTAATGGCTTTACCATCCCGCATTCTCTTGATCAGATTCAACAATTGTGACATCAATG
The DNA here is from genome assembly GCA_022376275.1 of Xylariomycetidae sp. FL2044. Lineage (NCBI taxonomy): Eukaryota > Fungi > Ascomycota > Sordariomycetes > Xylariomycetidae sp. FL2044. The sequence continues at coordinate 16,700 of JAJNOH010000034.1, read as the reverse complement.
CCGTCACCCCACTGCCTCCTGCAATCAGGATGCAGGTATCAAACGCAGCAAGCTCTCGACGCATGCCTCCATAAGGACCATCAAGATACGCACGGTATGTGTGAAACGGGCCTTTGTCGATCGCCGTCTGCAGCACCCTTCGTGTGAACCCACCGTACGGCTTGAAGACGAGAGTACAGTCTCGGTATCGCTCGCCATATTCTGATGGAAAGTCTTCGCTACAGAGCGAGGATATCGTGAAAGGATGGTTGTCGACAAAGGAGATCCCAGGCATCCGGAGGTAGACGTATTGTCCGGGCTTCCACCTCATCTGAGTAGGTATCGTGATCTTGATAGCGTTCTCAGTCATCAGAGTGATAGCTGCCTCATCCCCTACTATGAAAGCTGATCGCCGCCATGGCTTAACCCAATTGAGCTTGAAGAATCGCATCAAGTAACATGATACCCAGACAGCAACGGTGGCATACAGATAGTCCCAGGATGCCAGAAAATTCTTGGTATGCCAGAACAGACAACCCACATAGACGAGCCCGACGGGGACGTGCAGCGTGACAAATACCTCATACGCGACTCGGCGAATGACAGGAAGGGAGGCCACACAAAGCCAGACCAAGGGCACCAGACATGCGATGCCTGTCCCATACACGACACCGCTCCCCTCGGGAAACAAGCTCTCGAAGACGTCCATGCCGCCATCGTCCCACACCGGTTGAATGTAGAAAGGCACGGCGTGGACCAGCGACAAGAAAAGGCAGAGGTAGCCCGCCCATCTGTGGAATACGTTGAGTCTTTCCGGGCCAATGCCGGTGATGAGCGTGAGCAAGTTGGCTTTCATGCTGGTGGCAACGATCCACGGGGTCATCGCGACAGCAATCATTCCCGAACGGACAGCGACCGGAGGGGATCCATACTGGATACTCTCCCAGTAGAGTGGCTGTTTGAGAAAGGTATACAGAGCTACAAATGCCAGTGCGATGAAGCCAATAGCCAAGACAGCGAGTGAGGAGAAGGTGAATCGGTGTCTGCGCCAGATGACATCTGGAATCGGCCGGTAGAATACCCATCTGAAGAGAGCCAACCCATCAAGTACCGGACCGACGGCGGAAAAGTCGGTCTTTGGTTTGAAGTCCTTCTTCTCCCCGCCTTCGTCAGGGAAGAAATGTCTCCCGGTCTGACTCGTCTGCATGGCATTGACTGCGTATTCAGGATCCAGGCTGTAAAGATCGCGGTAGTGCTGTTCCACCTCTTGCTTGTATATAGCTTGTCGAATTTTGTCTTGCCACCAATGCCATATCCTTGCGAATAACACGACCCCCATCACCGCAAGACTGAAGTAGGTCCACCCCCTACCATATTTCCCTGATTGTATCCACGGGTCGACGGTATTCGCTTCCACCAATCCCGGAGGGCTTGTCGCCGTTAAAGGGATAAATATTCGCCTTGCAAGCTCCGAAATGGTCCGCGAAGCCCCAGACAGGACCAGCTCACTCGTCGCAGTCATGGTAGGCATCTTGTGAGAGTGTTGCTTGTCCAAGACCGGAGGCGTCAATCAACTGGACGCACTCCACCAACGGTCAGGTACCGAGAGTGCCCACGAGCAGTGGGCTCTAAAGCGCGACTGCAGCGTATCGGAAGCTTCTTGGGCGGCCAATGACAGCTTCGTGGGCGGCTATGGGGCGAGTCCGTCGTGGGTTGAAGACAGTGGAACGCCGCGGTAATTATTGTGCGCATTGGACAACTGAAACCAATGTGATAAATAGGCTGGCTACTCCGCCATTCCACCTAGCAATACCTGCCACGTGAAATCATGGAATCAAAAATGTGCAGAGAAACAACAACGTCGGTCACTGAGTCAGGATAACGACTGTGCGACGGCAGATAAAAAGAAGGCGACCGAGCCGGCCCCCAGGCCCGATGTCGACGTGGATATATAACTATCCGGAAGGTGACAGGAGTGGAGGGGAGGTCCCTTGTCGCCAGGAACGGCATATATGAGGGGAGCAGGGGAGCAGGGTAGCAGGGGAGCAGGGTAGCAGGGGAGCAGGGTAGCAGGGGAGATAGCTTCGTCACACAACTCGATCGATTGTGCTGCGTCTCTATGGCGGGTAGAAGAAGCCCCTAGGTTCTAGGGGTGAGTATAAGTAATTACTGTATGCTAGGTTGACGGCGTGGGCAACGCACGGGACGACATCTGGACCTCACGTCACTGTCGCTCGACCAAAAAAAAGGGCAAGGCAGCGGGGATGATAGGGATCGAACAAGCAGGTGTGGAGGTGGCTGTGATGCCCGGCGGTAGATTGTTCTTTGATATTGGCTGGTCAAAAGACGGTCGCCTCCCGCAGACTGCATGGAGCAATTATAAGGTGTGGGCGCTGCGGAGTACCACATACTACACACATGATATACCTACGAAGTACTTGTGTATATACATATGTAGGTATACCTAGGTATAGATATAAGCAGCCAGGGTCTGAACAACGGCTCTTTGCCTCTCGTATGCACCTAGGAGCGAGCTGTGCTTACAGCTGGGCCATATCTTCTTCGCCAGTTGACCCAGAGGGGTTCATTTCCTGCGGCGCGTTGAGGTGAATGTTTGCGGGCGGAGAAGAGGGGTTGGTTGCTTCAAGCTGGTAAGGCAGATAGAGAATTTAGATAGTGGTTTATGAGCCACAGAAGAGGGTTTATTACACCAAGAACTATACTAAGTATACAGTATTTGTCGATGGTGTAGTGCCACCCAGATGTCAACGGACTGGTTCATCCTGGGGACAAGCAAGGGGCGCAGTCGAATCACGTCAAAAGAAAGCGGTGGGAGATGTGATCCAGGATATAAGCCAGGAGAAAGGGAAGTCATTGGTGGAGAGAGGATAAGCGATGGGCGCATAGAGGAACTTTCTGATTGGTCGCATCCATGGACCTGACTTTCGCATGCCATCAGCGCCAGCCTACCTACTATGTAGATACCTACCTAGGTACATAGTAGGTACCTAGATCCTTATATATAAGTCGGGTAGGTACCATCGAGCTGACAAGGAGGTTGTGGGCTACGGCGTCAATCTTCATTGTGATAAAGTGATCAATCAATCCAAACCATCATGTAGAATGCGTACCGTGCTGCCGGAAACCGATCAAGTCGATTATGCATATCATTGGCCGGATGTTGTCCAGCTGCAGCCATAAGGGGCGATGCTTGAACTCGCTACAGAGTACATGATTCGATTTGGCGGTTAGGACCTCAAAAAACGTGATGCTAATACCGATGCTGGTACCCGTGGACCGAAGCGGCCTTGACTATATGTATTAGGTTGTGTAAGAAAACGTAGTCTAGCACCAATGCCAACAATCTTTTATATAACTAATTGCATCATATACAGGCAATTCATTCAAGGGCAGGAGGATGGCAACTTGCAAATGGATATTTTAAGACGCCACCATTAAAGGTCCAGGTGGACTTTTATAAGCTGAACCTCCAAGGCTATCACTTAATGGCCAGATGTCTACCTAGGTACTTCGTATCTCATCTTATCATATATAAGCCTATCTAGGTACCTAGGTAGATACCTACTTAAGTACCTAAGTAGGTATTTATTATCCCCTCATTACTAGCCGTATATAACCTACCTAGCTGCTAGCAAATCTGGATGTGCCCCTCAACAAGACTGGGAGCATAGGGTTGCAACTTTACCACCTACCTACCTAGGTGGGTTAGATACCTAGGTACCTTATAGCAATGCTAAAAAGGTACCTATGTAGGTATGTATGGATTGGTAGGTACTGCGACAGTCAATCAACACACCTTGGAATCAACACCAATAACAACAACAGCTTCGTCATCATGATCTCGTAACAGCCCTGCTAACAACGCAACACCATTCCTTCTTCCCTACCCCCCTCCCTCTCCTTTGGTACCATGGCGAGTCAAACATCTTCGATCCTTTCGAGCGCAACATTCGCCAAGCTCTCACCGCATCCCTACCTGCTCGCGAATCTTCAGCCCGCTGATTCCTCTACGGCGTCCTCGCGAACCAATGGCCGCCAACCTCAGCAATCCCGCCAACCAAATATCAACGCCTCCTCACTCACACATGCCCACGGCAGCTCCGTAGTTCGGACCGGCGATACCACCGTCATATGCGGAGTTCGTGCTGAAACCATCCTCACAACCGACATTCCCAATTATCGTGCGCCCGATAATCACAGTACTGCTAAGACCAACGAACTGCGCGACTACGACCTGCTCGTGCCTAATATCGAACTAGCCACCGGATGTTCACCAAACTTCTTGCCCGGCGTTCCTCCCACAACCCTGGCCCAGACTCTGAGCACGAGGATCTACTCGTTGCTGCACAGTTCGGGCCTGCTAGACGTCGAGGACCTGCGCATTTACAGCGACAGACAGCCCCTGCTACCCGACGTCTCTAACGGCGACACACTGCAAAGGGAGATCAAGGCTTACTGGGTACTGTACATCGACGTGCTGTTCATCTCTTTCGATGGAAACCCGTTCGATGCGGCCTGGGCATCCATCGTGACCGCTTTACGAGATACGAGGCTTCCCCCAGCCCACTGGGATCCCGACGCGGAGATGGTACTGTGTTTTCGGGGGGGATCACATCTCTTGAGCATACGTGGGCTCCCAGTGGCTTGTACGGCAGCTGTCTTCACGGCGAAGGAGAAACGAGAAAAAGGCGGTGGCCAGACCTGGGTTCTGGTTGATCCCGACAGATTGGAGGAGAGCCTCTGCAATGAGACGATAACCTTGGTGGTTGATCGCTCCAAGGGAGACACGAGACTTGTGGCTATTTCTAAAAGCGGCGGGACTACAGTTGGGCCTGCGGTTGTGAGCAAATTGGTTAAGGTAGCAGAAGCGAGATGGCAAGAATTCAAGGAAGCTGTAGGTTAGAGGACTCAAGACCAGATATATCCAATGGGAGACTTTTGACACTATGAACCAGATGAGAAGTACGCAACGAGGCATAGGATTGATAAAATTGCGTTGCAGTCTGAACCAGCCAGATGCATGCATTATAAGGGTATGCTACAGACGAAAAAACCAGGGCAATTTGTTTTGTAGGCTTCACGTAACAACGTATCATCATATGTCCTCTCGGCGGGAAGGAAGAAAGAGAGAGACACAGGCACAGAGACAGAGAGAACTACCCATAATTGTACACATCAGCAAAGCTGAACATGGTGTATGATGTATCAACCCTTCGAACCATCCTATCAGGCAAAACATCCAGGATAGTAGATACGGGACGACGATTCGCTCTGTCGCTTAGTATATATGGTAGCCTAATGAAAGGTATTCCCATGGCCAGCAATGTTATAGTGCGCAAAGAAAAAAGCGAACATTACTGGTCGTAAAAAGCGGCATGTATTAAAGAAAACAAGGAGAAAATGAAAAAAAAAAAAAAAAAACTTATCTTAATAAATACGAGAAGGCCTCACTTTAATAATGGAGCCCCTAGTTAAAACTATAAATGATCTTTTTAACCTTAATAATTAAAAAAATATTTTTTATTATTTTAATTTTATTAATCGATAAATAAATTTAAAAATAGCTTATATAATTTATATTTAAATTAAAGCTTTTTTATATTTATTAAAATAAAAATATTTATTTTATTAATAAATTATTTTATAAATATATTTTATTTTTTAAAAGACTTTTATAATAATAATAACTTTTATATTTTAAATTATTTAATATAATATTAATTTTAATATAAATTAACTTTATAAAAATATTATATATTAAAATTATTTAAAATTATATAAATAATATATTTAATTTTTATAATAAAATTTTTTATAATAATTTAAATTATTATATTATTAATAATAAATTATATTAATAAATTTATATTAAAAAATAATAATTATATAAAAAATAAAAATAAATTTTTTTATATTATAATAATTATAATAAATATAAAAGTTTTAATATATATAAATAAAAATTTATAATTTTATTATAAATTTTATAGTTTTTTTTAAATATTTAAAATAATTTAAATATTTAATTATTTAATATTTTTTAATAAATAATATTAATTAAACTTTATATTTTAATTTAATTTAATTATATTATTTAATTTTATTATAATATTAATAAGTTATTTTTATTAATATTTAACGTTAATTATTATTTATATTAATTTTAATTTTAATAATTTTTAATTTTTTTTAAAAAAAATATAAAAAATAATTTATTAATATATTTATAATTAATATAAATATTATTTAAATATAATATATAAATTAAAATATAATATTAATTTATAAATTATATAATTTTTTATAAATATTTAATAAATTAAATTTTATTTAAAAAAATTAAAATATAATATATTATATTTAAAAATTTATTAAAAATATTATAATTAAATTATAAAAGTTTTTTATATAAATAAATAATAAAATAAAATAAATATATATAAAAAAAATAAAACCGTATATTTAATATATTATATATATATATATATTTATATTTATTAAATATTATTTTTATTAAAAAATATTTATAAATTAATTTAATATATTTTTATTATTTTTAAATTTTTATTTAAATAACAAAGTTCCTTTGTTTTTACCGCGTTTTATATATAATAAGGTGTATTTTTTAACTGGGCTTAAAATGACCTTTTTTTTTTGTTAAAATAAGTGAGTTTGCGGCTGGTTTTTAAACCTGCCATGCCTTGCGGATAGGCTACGGCAGGTCCGCATGCCGCAGGTTTAAAACACGCAACCCTAGGGAGGATTTCACACATGTGGCCACACCGCCAGAAACTTAGATTAAGCGACATGAAGAACACACACAATTGACCCTACTATTAAACACACATTGCCTCACACAATGGAATTCCTCGGCGAAGAGACCTGGGATGCCGTCATCTGTGGAACTGGCCTGCAGCAGTCCTTGTTGGCTCTGTAAGCATCTCATCTCCAAATCCTCACTTCCCCCATCGCCATCTTCGAGGGCCTTGATCTGACTGACTCACTGACCCAGTCTGCTGCCGCACTGAAGCGCTCTTTCGAGATCCAGTAAACGCATCCTGCACCTCGACCCCAACAACTACTATGGCCAACACGAGGCCACACTCAGTCTACGTGAGGCAGAGAGCTGGGCCGAGTCTCGTGCTGGTCCTGGGCCGCAACGCGATGTTTTCAGGCACCCAAGCGTATGGAGGCATCCAGATGCCGAAACCCTCGGCCTGTCCTCTCCAAGAGCTTACGCCCTGGCACTCGCCCCTCAAATCATTCATACGCGATCGAGGTTGCTGCAACAGCTCGTCTCGTCGAGATCTTACCGACAAATTGAGTTCTTAGCAGTCGGGTCCTTCTTCGTCTATTCTGCGGCCACCCACACGACCGATGCCGCTCTGGCTCGGATCCCTAGCAGTCGTGAAGATATCTTTTCGAGCAGGGCCATACCGACCAGGTCGAAGCGGCAACTTATGAAATTTCTCAAGTTCGTCGTCGACTTCGATTCCGAGCAGAGGACCGTCTGGCAAGAGCATGCCCTTGAACCATTGGCCACATTCCTCGCCACCGAGTTCAAGTTAGACGAAGACTTGCAAACCTACCTTCTCGCTCTTACCTTGTCACTAGACGGCAAGGTCACTGTCGAGCAGGGTTTGAGGTCCATTAACCGCCAGCTTACCTCGATTGGCGTCTTTGGTCCTGGTTTCTGTGCCGTATATCCCAAATGGGGCGGCTTGTCAGAGGTTGCACAAGCCGCGTGCCGTGCTGGCGCCGTCGGTGGCGGTGTTTATATGCTTGCTACAGATGTGGAGGTTGAGGACGGTGAAGTCAATGATGGGATCCCACTCAAGCTATCAAACGGAGTCCCTGTCCGTACGAGAAATCTGGTTACGTCCGATCAGAACACCAAAGCTGATGGCCCGGTGATCACTCGTCTTGTTGCAGTAGTCAACGCCTCACTTGATTCTCTCTTCGAATCGACGGTCGAAGGCGCTCCGCCGCCAGCGGTGGCTATCGTAGCGTTCCCTGCACCATTTACCGATGTCGGCGGAGGGCATTTCAGTGAGCCCGTATATGCCCTTGTCCACTCAAGCGCGACGGGAGAGTGTCCTACAGGCCAAAGTGAGTCTCCCCACGTTATCCCGACTGCTGCTTTCTCACGGTGTTATGATGATTCAACCAAATGAATACTTATCTACATTGTCTGAGCTCTGCTTTGACGAGACCTCACCTTTGACAACCTGATTACACCCTTATTTTACTCTGCTTCATTCCACATACCTAATAGAACCCATCAACTGACCAGTATTATGCCCCTTCGAATAGCTGTTATCTACCTCACAATTCAAGCTACACCCCAATCGTCACAACGTCTAGAAAACGCCCTTGATGCGCTCTTGGCCGTCGTATCGGCGGATGGGGAACACAGGCCAGTCTGTCTGTACAAATTACAATACGAGCAAGTATGCAACGGTTCAGGACTATCCACCGTGCTTCGAGGATCATGTCCAATTGTTACGTTTCCGTCGCCGTCGCTAGGTCTATCGTTCGAGGACGGGTATTTAGATACGGTTAAGGAGGCTTGGAAAGTTGTCGTGGGTGCCGCTGGTGAGGGTGAGGGTGAGGGGGAGGTGTTGGGATCGTTCATGGTATTTGATGACCGCGAGGGGGCCGGTGATGATGATCAAGTGAGTGTTCATGACTGAAATCACCACTATCCTCCGGACAACGTGTGTAGGGAAGAATGGGGACTCGGGGACTAGTGTACGTTATCTTGAATGGTCTAATCCATTCGTCGACAGCAGAAGGGGGCAGGGGGATAACGAATGTGAGTAGTGTAACTTGTCAACCCAACTTACTGCGTCTATGTAGGTGACCATGGTGATTTGTGACCCTTTGCGTCAGTCAAGTAGAGCCTACGTTTTGTAGATTGGCTGCTCTGGTCCATGTGTGCGACTTGCCAGTCAGCGTCGTGGTGAAGGTTTCGCGGCGGGTCTATTGATTTGTCTCACATAAGCCCGGACTTATATAAGCCCGGTCCGACTCCCACCCCCTTCATTCTGCTGTTCCTTCAACAACTACATCCATCTGTGTCGCACGAGCATAGTAGATTTTTCTACCTAGAAGATTCGGGAAGCGAATTTCTGCCCGCCTCAACTTTTCCGCATGCCAAGGGTATCAAGTGCATTTCACCCGAGGCGGTATAACCTTGTTACCGCTCCCATGCACATTCAAGTAAGCATGCCCGGACAGCCTCTGGTTCCACAACGGGAAAGAAAAAGCTCGGGGTGACATCATCCATTCCGCTCAAGGCCTTGGTTTTTTTTCGGATTTTTTTTTTCTTTTTTTTTTTCCTTCTGGAATTTTTCAATTTACTAGGGCCTATAGCACAGTGCCAATGCTGAGCATAAGGCAAAGTCTATCATGCTGGACTATGTCGTTGGTCTCGATCATTATCAGAGTTGGTGACTTAGTGGGGGAGTTATGTCAGCGGCTACACTGATGAACGATGAACGTTCCATGGGAGCACTTACGTTTCTGGTCTTCAGCTTGGCCTCCCAGAATTGAAGACAGCTATGCCGTGCTGGGCTCTCTTGATCCTTATGGGCTGTACTCTAAGTCCTTGACTTCAATTTGGCGGAGTGTGGTTCCAACCTCCGGTGGTTGGGACCCGTCGAAAGTTATCCGAATACGCACCCGTGCAAACGAAGTCAAACTAGTGTCCAAGCGGCCGTGTTGGACTGCACTCCACTGACGGTGCATGGAGACCCTGGAGACCACAAGCCTCAAAAACACCAATGACCGAAAGACATGCAGAGGATGCAGCCCACGCACATCGTGCCTGGGTACAATTAAAGGATCGCACTAGGGAGTATCAGAATCCTTGATGCCCAGCCAGATGCTTCCAAACGGTTCGCGAGACCCAGCACCGTCCTGCTTGACGTACATGTCACCCTTGGTCGTCAGACACAGGGCATGGTAGAAAGCCTGGGCAGCTGTGGCGTGGGACGTGTCGCGGGGGATAAACAGGTCGTTGAATCCGACCCACTTTCTGTTGATGCCGAAGTCCTCATCCCCGCGGTACTCGCCGTTCTCCCGAATAGCCGCTCCGATAAACGACAAAAAGTTCTGGCTCTCGATGTTGAGCGCCGCGAAGAGTTTGTCATTCGGTGTCTGGGTGCCCTCATTGTGTCCGATTCCTTCTGTGATGTTTAGGACAGGTATCGCATCGAAAGAACTATCATTGGATCCAAGACCTATGTCCAGCACGTCGTCCCCGAATCCCATGGGCCCGTCATCGCTATAGTGAATGATATCTTGAACGTCAGCACGCCCTCTGGTAGGGCTGGATAGGTCCCGGCCTTTCTGGTCAGAACCGCGCATCGAGGAGCCCCGCATGGCAGAAGAACCAGCATTCCAAGGCATCCCCGATGAGTGGTGATCGGACATCGGTGCTTCTGCTTCTCGTCCGATCTCTGGGTCGCCATTGTCGACAAAGGGATCATAGGCGAACACACCGCCTTTTTCAGCGCTACGTGCTTGTTGTTCGCCATCATTGTTGAGCTTCGGCTTTACTCGTCGCTTCTCCTGTCCCTTTTCGTCCTCGATAGCCTCAGAGGCAGATCGGCGTCTGCCACGAGTTTCTTCGGTCACCTCCAACCCCGTGATTGCAGTAAATAGAGAATCACCCGAGAAGAACACCGCAAGAGGATGAACCATGCGTGGAACACCAAGGCTCTGTCCAATGCTGCCGCTTCCAAGACCAAATGTCAGAAGCATTGCGTTTGTCTTCGCTAGAGCTGCTGGCGTGTAACGTCCCTTCTTGGCACCGCAATTGTTTACATAGTTGATTTGCCAAGCTCGAAGTTCATCTCTCGAAATCTGCGTGCTTTCATCGGGGAGCATGGCTCGTATGTTTTTCTTTCGACGAGCTGGCGCATGAGCTACCGAGTGGTCGTCAGATTGGAACGCGTTGTGCTCCTCTTGTCGGTAAACCTTTGGGAGTGGCTCCACCTCGGGCAACGGTGGCTCGTCCATCATGAACACATCGTCCTGGTCATTAATCCTTTTTTGTCCATCCATCTGCTCTGCTCGGGGTCGTAGTAGTTCGAGCCCTTCAACCAACGGCAAAGTTGGAAGTTCATGTTCGTCTTGAACCAGAGGTGGGCGTGTCGATTCGACCATGTTTCCGTCTTCATCAACCTCTAAGCCCCAATCTCCCCCCCTTTCAAGCTCGTCTTCCTCGTTGAAGATCATTGACTCCTTGTCCCCTCTCGATGCAGTTGCGTAGCCCTTAATCCCAAGGGGGGAACCTTGAGAACCGGGCGAGTCAGTAGGGATGTCGAGTTGGACAGTGAAATCTCGTCCAGAACTTCCGGATCCTGAAAACTGGGAACCATTCAGGGGTGACATCTGGGAATTGGTTTTCTCGGTACGCTGGCTGGACATCATGAGTGTGGGGAGGTCAAATGCGGGAAGCTGGAAGTCTGCAGGTATGAAAGCCTGGTCGTATCCAATGAGGTTATTGTCTCTCCTAAATACGTGTTAGCGAGGAACATGTTATCTCATTCGGTATAGCCAAGCACGTGCCCTGATTTCGCCGCTTCCGGGTCCATTTGGTTGTCTCCGGGCTTGGTGAAGAACAAGTCCATATGGGCGGATATTTTCTGGACGTCAGTGAGCATGTACGAGCACTGCTGGTTATATACCCTGGATACACCGTGTAGGAGGGTGCCTTGAAGGCGTAGGGCAATGGGTGCGCCGGGCTCAATGATCTTGCCGCATGCCCTCTGTACGTCGACCTCCTGGATAGCCTTGCGGGAAACCCTTCTCGTGCTCGACTGCTTCCCAATAGTAGCAACGAGCCTGTCGCACGTCAGTACATCGCCGGTCAGCGATAGGTCAGGTGACAGAAACGGAGGTCTCACGTACCAAATGGTTGCAACGCCATATTGGCGGCTCGTTAGTACTACGAGGTACGGTTAGCCGGTGATAGGGTTCTGGAATGGAAGGAGAGGGCAGCGAAATACGCACTTTCGTGGCTGTAAAACATGGCGTCTCGTGATAACGAGTCAAGCAGGGGCCGGGCTTCTTCGTCATCCTTCGAGGCTGAGGCTCAGAGGAGGGATGGCACCAGTGGGGCGGGAAAAAGGCAGTTCCGGTTACCTTGACCGCGGGTCGTAGCTGTCTGGCGCGGTTGTACATGGAGTGGTTGTTGTTGTGGTTGAGGAGAGGCGCGGGGCGGCGGGGTACAGGAGTTGAATGATAATGACAAGACTGAAGCAGAGACCACTTGGGATGCGGGAGGATTATAGACCTGAAGTATTTAGGTAGGTACGCAGGTAGGAGCCACTTAGTTAAAAGTAGGTTCTTATAAATAATAAAGAAGGAACAAAAGGGCGTGTGATATTATTATCATTTAAATTAAAATGCATTAAAATCTTATATATTAAAAAAATAAAAATATAATAAAACCCTAAAATAAATAATATAAATAATATAAATAATATAATTAATATAAATAATATAAAATTAAATAAACCTTTTTTTATTTTATAAAGTTTAAAAATTTTAATTTTTATTTATATTATTTTATATTAAAATATAAATAATAAAATAAACTTTTAATTAATTTATATATTATATAAATTATATTTTTATTAATATAAATATAATAAATAATGTATATATATTAATTAAAATATATATAATAAGCTCGTTTTTTATTATTTTTTATTATTTTATTAAATTATTATTATATTTATAAAATATAAAAAATAAAAAATAAAAAATATAATATTATATAAAAACGTTATTTATTTAAATATAAAAAAAGTTATATTTATATAATATAATAAAATAATAATTTAAATTTAATATATTATATTTCTTTATTTATTTTAATATATTAAAGCTTTTTAAAATATAAAAAAACTTAAAAAATATAAAGTTAAAAAGAATTAATATTTAAAATATTTAATTAAAAAATAATATTATTATATAAAATATATATATTATAATAAAAAGTTATTATTAACCTTAAAAATTTAAATTATTATAAAATATTTTATTTTTTAAATAAAATATTTTATATTTTTTAATTTTATAATAATAAAATATATTTTATTTAAATTAATGTAAATATTTATAGATAATTTATAATTTTTAAAAATTAATATATATTAAATTTTTTATATATATTTATTTTAATAATGATAATATAAAATATTATTATATATATAATAATAATATATAAATTATAATATAAATAAAATCGTTTATTAAATTAAAAACGATCCGATTTTAATTTAATAATATTAAAATTAAAGATATTTTTTTAAAAATATAATCGTTTTAATAGTTTTTTTCTTTATTATATATTTTCTTATTTATTATTATATTTATTATATAAAACGTTTAAAATAACTTTAAATGTTTAAATTATTAGCTTTATTAATAATATAAACCTTATTTTAATTAATATAAAAATCAGTTAAAATTATTAAACTTTTAAAAAGGCTTAAATTATTATTAATATTTAAATTATTATTAATATTTAAATTATAAAATATTATATAAAGTTTATTTTAATAAAAATAAAAATAATTATAATTTAATTAAAAAATATTATAATTTATTTAAAAAGTAAAATTTTAATTTTAAAAGTGTAATTTAATTATTATTTTATATAAATAATATATATTTAATAGCTTAAAAAACTTATTTATTAAATTTTAACGATTATAAAATTATATATTTTTATTTAAAAAATAAAAATTTTTAATTTTAATTTATTTATATAATATTATATATAATATAATTATTTATAAAATAACATTTTAAAATAAATTAAAAATAAATGTTTTATATTTATTTTAAAAAATAATTATATTTATTTAAAAGGTATTTTCTTATTAAATTATTTAAATTTATTACGTTATTTTATATGGTTATTTAAAAGCTAAATTATTAATATTTATTATAAATTTATATTTTTATTAATAAATTATTAAATATTTTTTATAAATATTATATTATAAAAATAATAAAATAAACCTTTAATTATATTTAATTAATAAAAATAAAAGATTTATATATTATATTATTATTAATAATAATTTATATTTTATATAAAAAATAAATAGTTTTTTTATTTAATTTATATTAATAATTAATAATTATATAACATTAAATATATATATAATTTATTAAATAACTTATTTTTAAAAATTAAATAAAAGCCCCGCATTAAAATTTAGTGTGTTATTTTTTTGCTTTTATTATAATGAGCTAATTTTTTTAATTTAACATATTATTTATGCTAATAAATAATAATATTACTAATATAATAGCAGTTATTTATTAAACTATCGATTTATTATTATAACGATTATTTAACACGATTTTTATTATTTTTTTTAGTTATTTTTTTTATTAAGTTATTATAATTAAAATACGTAAAGAATTTTTAATTAAAAGTTAATAATAAATGTTTTATAAAAAAAGTAGCGTTAATTATAATAATTATATTAGCAGCGTTAATTTTTAAAAGTTTAATAAATTAAATAATAATATAAAGAATAAAACCTTAATATTTAAAGATACGTTTTAATAATTATAATTATTAAAAAAAAAAAGGTTATTAAAAATTTTTTTTAAAAGATAAATTATTATAATAATTAAAAATTATAAACGAGTTATTAAAAAGTTTATAATTTAAATTAAATAAAAAAATATTAATAATAAATTAATAATTTAATAATAATAATTTATAATTAAATAAAAAAAAGCTTATAATTTTTTAATATAAAATAAGATTTTAAGCTTTTTAATTTAAGCTTTTTAAATTTTAATTTTAATAATAATTAAATAAATGTTATTATTATTATTATAATAAAAAGAAAAAATATCGTTAAAATCGAGATTTTTTTTTATTATTTATAATTTTTAATTTATTTATATAAATATAAAAATTATAATATTTTTAATGGTTATAATTTTAAATGGAAGTTATAAATTATTAAGTTTAAAAGTTATTAACGTTTTAAAAGTTATAAAAATTAAGATAAATTTAAAGAGTTTTTAATAATTAAATTTAATATTATTAAATATAAAAAAAAAGTATACGTTTTTATATATAAAATAAGCTTATATTTATTAATATTATAAAAAGCGCTTATTTATTTAAATTTATAAAGATAATATTAAGGATTTAAAAAGGCATTTAAATTTTTTAACTATTTAAAAATATATATTACGATGTTTTTAAAGCTTATTAAAGTAATTTTTAAAAGTAATTTATTTGCTTTAAATATAATAATAAAAACCTTTTTATTTTTATCGCTAAATAATAGCGTTTTATTTATAAAGTTAATAAAGTTAATATAAAAATAAATAATAAAATATAAAATATTATTTTTATTATTAACGTATAAAAAAAGGCTTTTAATTAAGCTAAAAATTAATAACGATTTAAAAAGTGTTATAAAATTATTATTATTAAAAAAGTTATTAAAGATTTTAAAATTAAATATATTAATTATATTAAATAAAATAATTTATTATATTATAATAATTAAAATAAAAGTAATATTTATATTATTTAAAAATATAATAATAAAAATAAAGGTAAAAATATTTTAAAAAAAAGTAAAAATAATAAAAATAAAAATAAAAATAACGGTTTAAAATATTAAAATTATAATTAATAAGGTTATATAACTAAAAATTACTTTAAATCACCTCGAAAAAAAGGTACTAAATTTATTAAAAAAACTTATTAAATAAAAAAATATAATAAAAATATAAAAGACTTTTTATAAATTTAATAAAATAAGTTTAATAAAATGCTTTAAACGTTATTTTATTATTAAAATAAGGTTAATAAAACATTTATTATTATTATTAAAATAAATAAAAAGGTTTTAGTTAAAATTATTATTAAATATAAAGCTTATTTTATTTTAAAGGTAATTAATACAAAAAAATAATTTAACGATATTAAAAATAATAATAAAGTTAATAATAAAAGCGATATAACTAATTAATTTAATAATATAATTATTAGCTTTTTTATAGCTTTAATAAATTATAACCTAATTAAAATTATAATTATAAAAATAGCTAATAGTTATAATTATAAGTTATTTAATATTAGCATTAATATTAATATTATTAATAATGCTAATAATTTTATTAATTTAATTAATATATAAAAGGGTTAATTTAAGATAAAAATGGCTATAAATATTATTATTATTAAAAAAATAGGTGGATAAGCATATATTTTAATAAGTAAAAAGGGAGAATTTATAAAGTGTATTATTAAAATAGCGTTTTATATTTTAATTTTATTTTAAAAAATTATTTTTAAAAAGATATTATATAAAGTTGGCTTTTATTTATATAAAAATGATTTTTATAATATAAAAAATAAAGTTGTTATTATAATTAACGTTAAATAATATGGCTTTTTATTATAAAAATATCACACGCTAAAATTAATTATAATTAAAGTTTAATAATACGCGTTAAATATAAAATATATAAGTTTTTAATTATAAATAATAATATAAACGCTATAAAAAATAATATAGTTTATATTATTAAAAAACCCGAGCGTAAAAAATAAATTAAATTTATTTTTATTAAGATATTTAAGAACTTTTAATGTAATATATTTAAATTTATCGATTTAAAAAGTATAATATTTT